>CM021745.1:3580390-3726661 GCA_011075105.1 Heteronetta atricapilla | reverse complement strand
GGGAGACAGTGGCTGTTCCAGAGAGGTGTCAGATTCCACTGTTGTCTCTTGTCTGCATCACCAAGTGGCACTCAGAGGACTAAAATCTACACTCACCGTACCATGTAAACTGGAGACTATTGGTCTGCAGTCCAATAAATTTGAATCCAGTTGAGTTTTTTGCTTTAGGTTCAGAAATCATTAAAGGTGACAAGAATCTTGGGGAGAGACCCACTTAGCTGTCACAAAACACAGGAGTACAAAACTGATGAAATTATTTCTCAATATTAAAATAATCTTGCGTTGTGTGGTGCATCTGTCCTGAATGTGTGCTCAGTTGTGGGATTGTGGTTTGTCCTTGGTCATGCTGTGTATTTTTGAAGAGGAATTTATGCGATCGGTATATACATTGCCCTCTGTGTATTCTAGGTTTATGCGTAACGGGTTTGAGAAAAGATGACAGATGGGAAATAGATGGATGTGTTTTCCATGCAGGTCGGCAGTACTTTTACCTGCCAGCTCACAGAGTGGAGGTTGGGTGATGACCAGGCATTAATGCATTCTGCTGCTCTGAGTGTGCTTTACAAGAGGGCACTTAGTTCAAAATCTGCTCTCCTGGTAGTCAGACTAGTATTCAGGACATCGCTGTGAGTCTAACTCCTAGTTGGGATTAGTTTGGGCCGCCCATTTTCACCCTGCAGACCATTTGCAAACATGCCCATTGCATATCAGGACCAAATTTCTTCCACACTTCTACATCTGGGCTTCTTGGCCTCTCCTGCTCTGTTTGTAAATAGGGTTTGGTTTTGATTTTCTGTCAACAACACGAGGACTGTCCAGGAAGCTCAGGTTCTGAGTGTTTCTGGTGTTTGTCAGGGAGAATTCAGGCAATGGATGCTGTGTGTTAATAACATAGCTGAACATCAGGAACTGGAACCACTTCTGTAGTGCTAGGCGATGTATCTGGCTTCTGTCAAGGTGTAAGGAGAGCCTCCATTGCCCCGGCAGAGAGACGAGCTATTGAAGCTGGGGTGAAGTGGAGGGGGTCTCCTCGCCACCCACAATGGCTGGAATTGAGGTCAGTGGATGCTCTGAGAGGTTTTATCTCACTGGGAGCAAAGAATTCAAAATGACACATTTTTTTGTTCAGTTTCCCTGTTGAGATCTGCCCTCTTCAGCCTCATTCCAGGCCCCGTGATGCTGCTGGGACTGTTCTGGGAGGTAGAGAATGAAAATCACTTGTGGAAACCCAACACCTTCTTTAAAGGAGAAGAGAGAAGCTGAAGGGTTATGCTAGAACCCTCCAGTGGCCCTGCATGGGGCAATCAAAGTGTGTCTCAGAGTCGTTTACCTGCAGGAGATGGAGGGAACGCCGTGGCAGCATCCTTGTTTGCTCTTTGTCTCTTCCCAATGATTCAGTCACCTTGCTGCCCTGAAAATCTACAGTGTCCATTTCTGGAGGCAGCACTACTCCAGTGCCATGTCTCATGGTCCTGTTTGTACAGCTGCAAATAGCACACGCAGGGCAGACAGCTTACTGCTTATTGAGTGGTATTAATTTTATTGATTGGGGACGTGATATGCTGGGAAACATCAAAAAAAAAAAAAAAAAGGCAATATAGGAGAGAAGCATAAAGTGGAGATCATGTGAGTCCTGGATCGGTACAGTTGTTGCATTCAAAATGTTGTACTGTTGAAAGAGATGATGCTCACAGACATGTCTGCGCTTCCCTGTGTGCTTCCAAGATATGTGAGCTGAATTCTGCCAAGCAGGCTTTTCTTCCTGCAAGCTTAGGCTCTTCTGTGGGCCTGTTGGCAGTTATTAAAACACAAAACCCTTCTTGCCTACAAATCCATGTGCTTGATCTTCCCAGCCCAAATCCTACAAGTAACATGCACTTGTCCCCAGGGCAGCTTGCTCAAATAACCACAGCTCTGCCGGAAAAAGGGCTGTTTGAGCCTCGGGGAATTGGGAGGAGAGGTTGAATTATTCCCAGCATCCAAAGACCAAGAGGTTCCTTCTTCTTCAGCAAATGTTTTCAGTTCCCACTTGGTGAATTATTGCTAGGGATTTTTTTCCCTTCAGTGTTTCCATGAATGTGGTTGAGGCTCTGATCCAGGAAATGGGGGGAAAAAACCTCTGAAAAATGTATCGCACCATTTCAAAACTCAAGTGGAATTAATTAAATCCAAATTTCAACAGTGTGTCCAAAGTTGAGCTGGGATCAAGATACACTTCAGAAGGTTTGATTTCAAAACAATCCCTTTGCTCACATGCACAAAATTTAGGGAGGTTTCTGTGTATCCAGTACAAAGCAGGAGCTGCTGGGTACCTGAGATTAGAGGGAAAAGGTGGGCTTTGCAGGCCAGCCTCGAGAAAACCTTTTTCTGCCTGATTCAGTTTCTCCTAATCCTCTGCTCAGCAAGCTACAGATTGGAAAAAAGAGTCAGGAAATACTGTTGTGGAAAGGAAAGCCAAACCTTTTGAAATGGAGATGCTGTGGCTGGTACACTCAGTCTGCTTGCTGGAGAAGTTAGGAGAAGTAAAAGGAGTTAAGAGACAGCAGAGAAAGCATTCTGGATGTCAGGCTTGAGCTGAAGTAAAATAGTTTGGTGATGAAAGCTTTTCTCATGGTGAGGGATGCAGGTCTACCACCGAAATGGGGTTACCTTAGGGCTCTCTGTGCTTCCATCCCTCCTTCAGTTAAGGTAACGTAACTTTCCGCCCCATGGAAAACAGAATGGATTTAAAAAAATAATGCTGGTAGGGTGGAGCTTTCTTAGATGTTTTTCAAAGCCCAAATGCCAAATTCTTTCCTTGTTTTCATGCATGTGTCCCAACTAGCTCTAAGAGGGTTACACACGCATCAGTGAGAAGCAGGACTGGCTCTCTAGTGTTGTTTTTACCATTTTTTACCAATTCTTTGTCATGTCTGTGTGTTTGTGTTTTCTTTGGGGAGGAAACCAGCATCTCTTGTGTATTTGCCTTGTAGCGGTGACCTGGGGGGAAGACAGTTCCTACATCTAAAATCAGTTTTGCCTCTGTAGTCTCTGCAAATGGGGAGATTTTGATTTTAGGGCCTGGGAATGGGAGTGGTTCTACCTCATTTCAGCCAAGCAGCAACACATACTGCCAACACTTTCCCATGAATTCTTTATCTGGGCAGGGATGTTGTGAGTCAAGGTTCTACAATTGAAATGTCTCTTTTCTATGGAATTTCAGGTGCACTGCGAGCTGATTAAGTGTTGCAGGAGATGAAAACTGAAGCATTCCCACCAGCCCCCGTCTGAGAAAAAGAAAGACAAGATCTGTGCCATACAATGATATTTACAAACTAACTTAATCACCAGAAGAACAGTTTTATCTGTAAACGCAAGTCATCACTAGATGTACTGTATAGCAGCATCTGCACCAAGTACTGTGGGGCTTATTTGGGGACTGCACATTGCCTGAGCATGTCTCATGCTGAGACTCTGGAATTAAAGGAACTGAATTCAGGAATTAAAGGAACTGATTTGCTCTGACAGGGCTGGGAATCTGTCTTGTCGAACTTAAGAGCAGCTAGACCTGCCAGTAAAACAGCAGTACTGAAGGACGAGATGAATGTGTTTGTTCTAAAGACCTCCCAGCCAGATGCTACCCCTGCTATATTTCATGCAGCTTTCTGCAGGCAGAGAGTTACCACTGAAACCCGAGCCAACTGATAACAAAAGCAGGTAAGAGCTAGCTGGGTCCACCTTTTCCTGGCAGCTCCAACACTGGCAGTACAATGATAGTGTGGTTCAGCAGAATTTCAGAAGCTGAACCAATGCAAGGGCCGTGCAAGCATTTTGCCCTGTTGAAAAGACTGCTGAGAGCATGTTTGATGCTTCAAGCCTTTGGTGGGTAATTGGCATATCAGAAATTCATTTCCTCCTGCTTCCTTCTGCATTGCATCAGCAGTGTTGCAAGGAATGTTGCCTGATGCAGCATGGCAGCAGCATGAGCTGAACAGCATGACAGAACTGCTTAGACACTGTTTCGAAGCTGAAGAGTCACTTTATCCCATTTTTTGTTGTTGTTTGTTTTGTTTTGTTTTCTCCTTTATCAGCTGCTTCAGGGAGATTTGGCTTTGTTTTCACAGTGTGGACTTTTCTGCTGGAGTTGGACCCTGCAGCACCCTGGTACACTAACCTGACAGCATCTGGACCCAAACTCTGCTCAGGAGCAGAGAGCTTGTGTGGTGGAGGAGCAGAGAAAGCTGTGCAGATTGCTACCAGGGCCAGTGGCATGAAGTAAGACACTTGTTCAGCTTTCATCTCCCTTTTCTATGTATCTCACCAGTCCTGAAAGGGCTCAATGTTTCTTAGAAAATCCTGAGCCTCTTGTCCACATCAGTGTTTGCTGAGAGCACAGTTCAGCCCCTCTTCCTTTGACAGCACTCTCTCCTATTTTTCTTGTGCCTGTTGCTTCCTTTCTCATTCATGGAGGAGGACGTGTCCTGGTATTACTTCATAGGTACATGCAGTATCAGCCATTGTTTTCCCCACTGAGCCACCCTAGGAGGTTTCCACATCCCCTGGCACCCTCCAAACCCTGCTTTCTGCTGCTAAGTACTGCTATCTCCTACCTTCTTCTCCTTTTACTTAGCTCATGTGTGTCCTCCATCACTCTGCCCAGGTTCTATGCACCTTGTTTAAATGCAGGCTTTTAATGTCTTTTGGAGGTTTAAAAAATGAGGAGGGTAAAATATATTGGTATAAGAATACAATAGTTTCATATTCCTGTTTGACTGCTCCTGGGATGCTTTCACATGTGGCAAACATACCCAAACAATCAATCATGTGCACCCACAGGGTGTAACTATAAAACAGTGCCTGACAGATAAAGATGTTTCTTCCTTTTTTGTGCTGTGTTTGGGAGGCTTTCTGGAACTCCTGCTTTTGCTGAGCCAGTGCTAGTTTCCTCTCCCTGACACCCAAGCATATTCTAGTGGATAGGATAAAAGCAGATACCCTGTGTTATGGAAAATTAAACGTTAGGATCTTCTTTTTCCCCTCCTGTTCCTCTTTAGAGCAAGGAGGTGGACAAAGTCAGCAGAAGCTTACAAACATGGAAGAAAGCTGGGAGAGAGATGGCTTACTGTACGCTTGCTGTATCGGGGGGCCTAAGTTCAAGTGGTTCAGGTCATGGAGCACAGTGTCAGCAAGTGGGCAATAACCTGCCCATTGCTCTCTACAGCAAGACTGCTGAGAAGGTGCCAGTACTAGGGAGGGTGCTGAGGGGGAGCACTCTGGAAAATGCATATAACAAGAACACGTGCTACATCTGTGAGTGCTGGGGCATCAAGCCACCAAGTATGGGAGTTGTGACTTGCCCACTTGTGTGTCTCTTCTGTCTGAGCAAAAGACTTCATACCACTGCTTCCTGCTGCTCTGGAGTCTGATTATTCAGCCCAGATGCTCCAGGTCCTCTCTGCTGTTCTTTGTGCATCTCACATCTTTCTGCATTCTTTCCTATGTCCTCTATTTTTGTGCATTATAAGCACACATTCTTCTATCCAAGGCTTCCAAACATGGATGGGATTCAGCCTCTATGCAGAAGGCCCTGTGAACACTACACCTTCAGGGACTTTACGTGGACATGCTGGAGAGTCACTCTGATATGAAGCTGAGCCTGCTGGGCAGGACAGCCCACTTTGGGTTAAGCTGCCTTATGCAAATTGTGGCCTGTTCGTTACCGGTGTCTTGTAGGGTATAGGAGCTGTGCAGGGGCTGTGAGCAACGGGGAGCAGCGTGATGGGCTGGGTTTTGTGTTATGTGGTTGTCTGTACTGTAATTAAGCTGGTGCCCAGTGTCATCCACATATGCGTGCCCTTCCCCAGCATCAATCTCTCTCTCTTGCAAACACGGATTTGGGGTCTTCTCTACCCACCTTCCTAGAGAAAGGACCTCAGCAGGCAGCAAGGATCCAAGCAACACATATTTCTGCTTATGCAATAGGCAAACGTTGTAGTAAATAACATGTGTAGCTTTGCTATTAAGCTTGATCTTGTTAGGGGGACAATAAATGCTCCGTGATTATTTTTCTTGTAGAATATCAACACAGGATAAAATTGTAGTTCTGGCTTTGCTCTTCCTGTTCATTAGAGCTCCGTGCGTCTTCATGCCATGCTCTCAATCTGTTGCTGTTTGCCATGACAGCTGCAGCATGTCCCCCACTTCCTTCACAATCATTTTGCACATGATAGATGCTGGCAGTTCTTGGGTTTTACTTGTCCCTTCCCATTTGCCCCCTTTTCACTTTCACAAAACTAACTTTGCAGCAAACGGTGTCTAATTTAAAAGTGATAGTTTGGGTGAGATACCTGCTTGCTGGGGAGCAAAACCAGGGACATCTGGCATTCATTGAATTTTAAAGGCAGAGAAAGGACACAACTAAAATGCAGATACAGGGTTTTCCAGCTACTTTTGGGGGATGTTATTTTAGTAAATTGAACTCAGATTTGTTCTAGTTGCTCATAGTTCTAGCTCTGGATAGAGTCTGGACTGGGCCACTTTTCTAATTATATACCATGAACAAACTAGCTTTGTTTCATCAAACCTACTCTTTTGTCTCTGCTCATCTGCCTTTTTCTGTGCACAAGATAGCTCCTTTAAAGGCTTGAAAACACTACTAGAGCCATCCCCTGAGTCCAAAACCTCCAAGTCCTGCCAAAAAAAACTGCCATATCACAGCCAGAGTCAGGTATTTATGCTGTACCTTAGGAGTTTAAACTGGGTACAGAGAAGCACTTGTCTCACCCCCCAGTTTCTAGCCTGATTTCCAACAGGGGATCCAGTCTGGTTATCTGGTCTTACAAGTGGGAGTGAGACAGATGCTTCCCCTGTCCAGCTGGGGCAGCTGGCCTGGCCGCGCGGTGCAGAGGAGCTGAGTGGTGGCCTGATGGCCTGGAGCTGCAAGGCTCTGATCAGTAGTTACAGAACAAAAGCCAGCCCTTTATAGCACTTCAAAACAGTAGAGCTTTATTTAATCTTGAAGAGAAGAAATGAGTCTTTGGCATTATGTGGGGAGAGGAGACTTTGCTTCTAGCTGCCAGTAGCGCATACTTTCTAATTCAAGAAGGAGCAGTAAGGCAGATCCCAAAGACAGCAACAGGCGCGAACCCAAAAAAATCCTGGCTTTGCCCATGGAGAGACTGAGAAGTTGGATCCTCTAAAACAGAGGCTACTTTATAAGTAGTTAGAAACTGGGCCACACACAAACTGGGTATGTGAGGGTAGCAGGGCACCGCTCTTTCTCTTTTGCTGAGGGATCTCCAGGCAGGTCAGAAAGTAATAAATCACTCTCTAATGACCCCCTTATCTGCACACAACAGGTTCCATGTCAGCTGCCTCAAACTCCCCACGTCCCTACTGCTGGCAGTGGCAGTGTCCAGACGGGTGTGAACCCACGGTTTTATGCAGGGCAGATGTATGTCAGTCCTTCCTCACAACCCTTACCATGTTTCTCTCACTCTCCTCTTTGCTGTTCCTGGCCAGACTCTCCATGCTCTTATCTTCCCTTGGGAACTGATTGAAAGAGCCTTAATAGTTTAATCCAAATTGCCCTCTAGTTCCCCTGTGATGCAATTAATTGAAAGCAGGATTTTACCTCTCTGTTCCGCTTAAAAGTGTCCCCTGGCTATCAGGTTGTCCTGCTGCAAGATCTAAAATCTCTGCGCAGCCAGCCAGGGGGCTGTATTAGCTTGGCTTTCTGAGGGGATAATCTTGGAAGACATCAAGTACCCCAGCATGACAGTCCCTCAGTCTCTCCCCATGCTGTGGGCTGTTGCAGCTTAGTTTCAAGACTTTTTTCCTCCAGCACTGAAGCTTGCAATAGCAACCTTAAATGTTGTTTTTTTTTTTTTTTTGTTTCATTTCTCCCTAAAGTAATCTGTAGTGGGAGTAGCCCCTAATGTCTTCCTATTATTTATTTTCTTTCTGTTGAGGATTTCTATGGATCTGTCTCCTTTCCGCAGAGTTAATCATAGAGATAGAAGACAGGCCTTGTCTAGATAGAACATGTGGTGAATCCCCTGTAAAAATACTGTGCTTGATACAGCCAAAGTAACAAAAAGACAAAACCTGAGCTGAAAGCTGGGTGAACTGAGAACAGAATGAGGCTGGAAGGAAGAGAATGGGAGACTGTGGCATGGTACCCCTGACTGCCTGTTTGTTTGACAGATGAGTGAAGGGAGGACAAAGCCTGGAGTGCTGTAGGGCTCTGATTCCTACTATTAAAATTAGTTGTGAACAGGACAGGGAGAGGTTCTGAGGGCTTGGTCGTGTTGCCCCAACCTCTTACCAACAGTGTCCTCCTGCCCATACAACCCATGGGCAGACTGTGGCAGGCACTTTGTGGATGGGCTGCGAGTCCCAGTTTGGCTGCTCTTCCTTACAAAAGGGAAGTGTGTTTTGTTTTTCCTGGGCTGTTTGCAGCACCACTCACTCTAGTCTGGGAGAGATGCCAGCCCCTTCCAATGTTTTTCCCCAGTGAGCAGAATAACTACTTCCTTCAACCTGCCTTGAGCTCTCAAAATAGCATCCTCAGGTGTGACATGACATGTTCTGTTGCCCTGCTCTCTGCCATAGGCAGTCTCCTCTTTCTGCTTATCCGTGCTCTAATTTGTACATAGCCCTTGGGAATGGCATCCTTTCCCCTCTTAGAGATGGCACAGGGACCTGGAGATAAGAGGAGACAACTCTTGCTGAGATCACTGGAGTCTGCTGTGCAGAGCTAATTCCCACAGCACAAGGATGTATCTCGGAGGGCTCCTAGGCACATCCTGGAAGGGCTTCACTTCATTTAGCTGCCAAGCTTTTCTTGGGGTTAGAGCACACCACATCCTGTAGCTGAGCTTTATCTGCAGTGGGAGATTCCATCATTTCAGACCCCCCCTGAACAAGGTGGATTTTTGCAAACTATGAAGCAAATGTGATCACAAACCTTCCGTCTCCATTTAACTGTGTCTCTGAGTAAAGCCAACCCCAAGCGTCAGTCCATTGGAACAGTGTTTCCTTGGCTCCCAACTCCCCTCCAAGACACCCTCTCTGCTGCCAAACTGAACTTTGCCATGCTTTATGGTGGGATAGGCTGCTCAGCACCCAGCCAGAGCTGGGCCTCTGCTGAGCATCCCTGCAGACATTTCAGTTATGCCAGCCTCCATTCTACATGAGCTTTCATACAGATTCATGTTTCCCTCTATAACTACCTTCTCCTTTTAAAAAAAAAAAGGCAGAAACCTGTGTTTGGCTCATCCTTACCTGCTAAGAAACTGTACCTGGACTGCTGATGCCCTATAGAGAAAGCTGAATGACCCCTTGAAGAGGTTGGTTCCCAGGTTAACAGCCTGGCCCACTGTATGGCTGGTTTGGCACTTTGCAGGTTCTCTGAAAGACATCTCCCCCTCCCTTCTTTGTGTTCCTGCCAAGTGAGCTCTGCTGCACTGTGTCCCTGATCTTTTCTGACATTAATTACCCTTTCCTGGCTTGTGTTGCCCCGTTTGTAGCCAGGAAACCAAACTTACTTGTGCCTGGAGTTAGGAGGGAAGAGTGCGTCTTCCTCCTTGGACAGCTCACTGCTGTAAGCAGGTGTCGGAGTCCTTCCTATCCCAGAGAGAGCTCCTAGAAGGCTTTGCTCATTGCAGCCTCGTCTGGATGCAGCCAAGAGCTGAGTGCCTGCTATGCCTCCTGGAGTGGCTGAGAGTGAGGGTAACTGGCCAGCTTTGAATCCGTGTCTAACATCTTTAGAAACAAACCAAACAGATCCAGCACAAGGCCAGTTAGAAACAGCAGTGGGACCCTGCAGGCAGCCCCTCTCCTTGCAGATGTGACTTTTAGGCCACTAATTTCAAAGGTTTCTGCCTTCCCTTTACCTGGGTGCCTGTGACTTCCCTGTCACATCTGAACAGCCCTACCCCAGCAAGCACTGTTGTTTCCAGCAGCGACACGTGGGGTTCTAGCACCTGACATCATGCAGCCTGTGGCAATGTGACAACCCTAGGAAGGATGCTGCTCTAAAGGCACCTTTGAGGACATTTGTGGCACAAGCCACATGCCCAATGCTACCCAGTTTCAGCTGTCTTGGCAGCTGAACACCAGCTCTGACCTTCTGTTGAGGGGGAACAAGCCTGAGCCCAGGTTTGCTGCTGGGCTTTAGGAGATTATCAGCAGTGTAAATCAGGAGGAAGAGGCTAAGTCAGAGAAGAGCAGACCCGGGTACATGGCATTGTCCTGACACTCTTCCCGTGGTGCCCTGAAGTTGCCTTTACCCACCCAAGGGAAAACAGCAGCACTTGGAGAGTTTAGCTGACCGCTCAGCAGTTGTGAAGTCAATAACCCATATTAAATCCCTTGCTATAAAATAGCCAGCAAGCAGAATCCCTACTTTCCTTGGAGAGGGCAGCAAAGTGTCTTAAAAGGAGCGTGTGTGTGTGTTTGCCACATCTTTGAGCTCGCATCCAATATCAAAGAACCCACAAGGCAAAGTTATGTCTAAAATACAGCACCATCTAGTGCTGCATCGCAGCACCTCATTGCAAGCAGCCTGCCTTCCCCAGCCCGACACCCCACAGCCCTGGGGTCCTCTGCTCCCTTTCCCTCCCCAGCGTGGATGGGCTTTGATTTGGTTCACGTGTCAGATGGCAGTGTGTTGTCTGAGTGCTGCCTGAACAAGCCTCTTTGTGCATCTGTGTACTCGCAGCGTTCCAGCAGCCTCTTGCATAATTCATGGAGAAATTCTGTCAAAACTTCATCCAAACCCCAAATCATATGTGAAATGCAGCTGGAAACCATCTTCGCAGATTAGAGCCATTGCAAACATCCCTTCCCCCTGTTCCACCGCACCTTATATTTCTGTGTGTTAAAATAAAGGCAAGCAAAATTTCTGGTTGTGTAGAAATGCTGGTGCTGAGTGACACAAATATGGCCAGTTATATGAGCAGCAGCTGTGACCTAGCGAGGGCAGTGGACTGTTGCTGAAGGTCTGTGATGGGTAAGAGAGGTCATATCAGCAGGTTAAAATTCACAATTTAAAGCCTTGCATTTACGCTGGAAAAAGAAATTTCTAGAGGGTTGAAAACTGCTGATCTGAAACATTTCTTAAAGCAGGAACAGAACTGCTGCAAACACCGCTTACTAACTGTAGAAATTGTTTGGCCAGGAGCAGAACTGGCTAATGATGATGGAGTTAATTTCATCTTGTTTCCTGCCACCTCATCATAAAAAAAAAAAAGTTGTTTTTTTTTTCCTACACACAGAATTTGGTGTTTCAGGTTAAAACCAAATTCTCTTCAAGTTATATCCAGTAACTTGGTAACTTAAGTTATGTGACAGGGCACTAAGAGCTCCTGTAAATTGGAGCAACCTTTAAATCCTAGCAAATTTATGCTCCTGTCTCGTTTCAAACTCAGGCTCTATGAGTTGGAACCCTTCAGCTGTAGGAGCGCAGAGGGTGCAACTAGCAAGGCAGGAAATGCTTGCAGCAGTGCTGTGTGATTGGCTTGCTGTATAGGCAGGTTTCCTTCTGCTTTTCCAGGATGAAGGAATGTTGTGTGAAGACAACATAGTCTGCAGGTAGTTCTGTCTGATGTACTTCTTTATTGTATTTGGGATGGAAAAGGTTTGTTCTGTGGTAGCCAATACCACAATGGGGGACGATGCTGGGGAAAAGTGTTCCTTTCACAAGCAAGTGCATGATCCATCTTCCCACATCTATTTGACCACTTAACCTGAAGGAAAACATGTTGTTTCTTTGAGCCAGGCTTTGTTATTTCCCCTTCCCAAGAGGATGAAACCAACATCAACATAAAGGTGTGAAAATTTGGAAGTAGAACTGCTGTGTACAAGAGTTTCCTTGTGACAGCAACGAAAACAAAACTACAGAACATGTAGTTTGGAGCTAGCCCCAGTGGCAGTAAAAATTAAATTGTTCATTTAAATTCCTTTGTTTATTGAAACACAAAAGCTAGCAGCATAGGAACTTGCTTTCCATGGCTTGAAGCAAAGGCAGGGTTGAGGGGTTGGGATGAACTAGTTCTCAGACACAGCTGTGCCTGAGACCCCAGGAGGTTCTCCTTTCAGAGACCCAGGCCATGTCATGAATGGTGCAGGCTCATAAATCCAGCTGGCCCAAGCATTTTGCTACCCAGCCATCAGGAAACACATTCTGTAGGTGGTGTGCCATGTGCATCTCTTTGCTCTCACCTCCACATGACAACTGAGCCTCTCTTGTTGATGTTTTGCACGCACACTGCTGCCTCACGCTGGAGCAGATGGACTCTAGTCTCTCACGAATGCAACGTCTGCTCCGCAATATCATGCCCTGAAGGAAAGGAGCTCCCAGGCCACACAGCAGCGTCCACATGTGGGTGCTCCCACCAAGTCCATCCTACAGGCAGTCCGAATTCAGCTGTTTGCACGCGCAGAGTTGCGGTAAGCTAATATCCAAATAAAAATTGTTGTTAAGGCACACCTCTACATAACTCCCCTTAGCACCGTCTTCGCCTTTCCTGTGTCAATGTGGGACTGTTCCCTACATTTGCTCCTAGAGCTTTTATTTCCACCCCTGCCAGCCTAATTGTGAATGTCCTAGCTGAGACAGCTTTCAGCTTCCATCATTTGCTAGGCAACCAAATGTCCATGCATTTCCATAGGGGTCTGTAAACATCCCGGGGTACGTTCTCCTAATTAGAAAACAATGTCTGTAGTTGTGTTTGCATTGCTCTGCTTATTAGGAATTAAAATGCCGGGGGTGTTTTGTGTTAAGCGCAACCTGAGAGTGTTCGTTTGTGTGCTGTTGGGAGGGTTTTCTTAATCATTTTTTAAGAAATGTATCTTGGGGGTTTTTTGGTTTCTGAATTAACACAGGGAGAGGGTTTACAGCTAGCTATTGTATGAAATTACAGGTCACACGTTACCTGTGAACTTTCCCTAAGTTTATTCAACTACAAAAATGCAGCTGGGGGGGGGGCGGGGGGAATTGCATGGGTTCAGCAATGAACCACCTCCCTGGGAGATGTTACTTATGGTTGGGCTGTCGTTTCAGGTCAGTTGGGTAGGTCTAGTAACGCGTATCTTAAAGTCAATGAATATTTGTAAAAAAAGGAATCAGAGGTTTGCCAAATTTCTTGCAAGGTTCCTAGTTTTGTAGAAACATAAAGAGAGAATCTGTGTCATCAGTTCTTGTCTGCCATATAGGCTGCAGTAATCAAAATCAATTCCAGATCAATGTATTTTGAACTGAATACATGTTTGAGAAAGGAGTCCAATCTTGCTTCAGAGGTTGCCAGTAGTGAAGAGTTGATTGCTACCTTAATAAATTGCTCCAGTTATAAGAAATTTTCACTTCAGGCCCCTGCCACCAAATCTCGTTACACCTCTTGTCTGCCAGAATGAGAAGCTTATGATCAGTTTTGTTCCCCGTATTTCTGCTTCAACGGAATACAAGATCACTCCGTAATGGGAAGAATAAGTTGTGGTCTTGGAGGCTTCAGATTGAAAGCTATTTTTCAGCCTTTTAATTCATCTCACAGCTCTTGTCTGAATCCTTTCCAGTCTAATCAACATACTCTGCGTGGTGGGCCCAGGCCCACTCTACACCACAAAATGCCCCAGAACCCAATGGAAAGGTGATGGAATCACTATTTGTTACTGATGAAGTCCCACCACAGAATCACAGAAATGTTGACTGGAAGGACGGATTTTGCACACACATTTCTGTTGCCCTAAAGAGTAAGGCAGAGACCTTAACTCCCTTTCATGGTCTTGACCTGGTCCTTGCCACCTCAGGAATGGCTGAGGGCTGCAGCATGGAGGATCCACAGGACTCTGAGCTCTCTGGGAGTCCCCATTGCATTAGTCACTAAGAGCACAGGCACACAGTGCCGTGCCTCTCTGCTGGGCTGCCACAGAAAGAGCCTGATTCAATGCTAATGCTTAAGCAAACAGCGTGCTGCCCTACCAAGTCAGGAGCAGCCCTTCTTGCTTGTTTTCTTCCCGGCATTTGAACTGCAGTACGTTCCAGTTGTGTAAAAAGACTTTGCTGTTTGGAGTGTGCTGGAATCAGGTGGTGAGCATACCAACAGCCAGACAGGATACTGAGCTTCCTGTGAGAGTAAATACTGAAAGTCATGCAAAGCATCTTTCATTCTGGCTTGGCCGCAACAGCCAGTACAGCCGCTGGAAAGGAAAGGACTTCACAGAGACAGAGAGATTATTCTCTTCTGGCTTAGAGACTACCTGGCCTTTTAATCATATTTGTAAGCCTGCATTTTTAAAGGTTGCTTACTTTCTTGGCAGAATGTGCACCCACAAACCTTCATTTTCTGGGAGCTTGCAGTCCTGCTCAGGGGCCTGCCGCACAGGAATACAACTGGTGCGTGGATGCCCTGCATCTCCTAAATTTGTGGGTAAGACTGCAGCATGGGATGACTGAAGGAGCTCTTGGACTTATCTCAAGTCTGCATTCAAACATAAATGAAAAGAGAAATGTGCCACTAAGAAACAGTCCAGATTTGCCTTAAGAAATTGTACTTGTGGACAGTCTCTCTTAAGGGCTGCAAGCATCATTATCACCAGGAGAGTGACACTGGCTTTGTCCTGGGGTGTTGTTTTTTAAAGACATAATTCAGAAAGTCTTCAAGGGAATGACTGCAAATTTCAGCGAGTTTCTTCTACAGCAGAGGCAGAGCTCCTTTGGCAGAAACTCCTTGACTTATTAAGTTGTCCTCAGAATTTACAGAGACTAACTTGAAAAGCCAGATTCCTCACTAAAATTATACGGAAACCATTTGCTAGGCATTCAGGACACCTTTCCATGTGGTGTGGTTGTTAACATATGAACGGACCGGACCAATGGCATGCTTATTGTTGCATTTTACAAGCTGCATCATTCACAGTCTTGAGGCCAGAGTAATTTGCAGCTGTTCTGTGTGGTTTGCTGATATCTCTGGACAGTCACAGTGAGGACGAGCACAGGAAAGCCACTGGGATCACGGTAGCTGGCATATTCTGCAACAGGTGGTTCTGGCCTTTCATCCAGGTGTTGTTCATCCATAACATCCAGGTGTTGTATTTTATACTATTTAGTACACTCCCATTTGAGTGGGTTAGAAAGCAATCAAGCCCTGTAAGGACATGCTTGAGTTGTGTTTCAAAAAATACTTTAATTTCCTTACACAAGTACATTTAGAAATCTGGCCCAATACTCCTTACTCCTGTCTGCCCTTGCTCCCCACCTGTAGAGTAGAAGTGGCAGCACAGTCTGGCTCACAGGGGTGTCTGATGAGAGAAATACCAGCACCATGCAGGAGCAGCTCAGTTAAAACAAGTCACAAGATTAATTCAGGTCCCAATATCTACAGCCAAGTCCCAGTAGGACTTCTCCATCACCTTGTGCAAGGAGCTTTTCAGTTTTCTGACAATCAGTAAAAATGAGATTATACTCTGAAGAAGCTTGCCTTTCATACTGACATCTACAAAGTTTATGGTCTTCAAAGATTTTTTTCCTAGCTGGTATATTGTTTGTGCTTTCCTAATAGAAAGTTTAATATTTTCATTTTATCTTGCACAACCATATTTACACCAAACTTTGTTTTAATTTTATAGACTCACACTACTTTTAGGTTTCTCTGTTATTCACCAAGGCTTAAAGCTATTGGAGTTATTTTGGTAAATCAGACTTTATGGCTATTTTCATGAGATCCAGTGTAACATCAGTCCAGGCTTTTGGAAAGAAATGGATTTCAGTGCTGCCAGTTAATTTGTGAAAAGATACTGCAAGGATATTCCCTCCCCACTGTGTGTTTCTTCCCCAGTAAAACTAGCGTGTTCTAATATTTTAATGTCTGCAAGAGCTTTAATATCTCTTCCCTCTTGTCTAGCAATGTTTTAGGTGAAGAACCAGATACAATACTTTTCTAACAGAAAAGGAAATAGCTTAAAAGCACTGTGATATTTTTTGGAGTGTGTCCAGTTGATCTGTTGGTCTGTACTTTGACAGTTGGCTTTATTTATTGTCCATGCAGTATGTTTAAAGTATTTTATTGCTTCTGCAGTGTTAGCAGAGATCTCTGGAGAATAGGAGGCTTGATGGGGATGTTTTGAGGTTTGTGTCCCGCAATGTGCTCTGCCTACTGAGGTTTTCATCATAAATCCTGGTGATATAACCCCATTCCCTAGAAATGCAGATTCCAAAGTTCTTTATCAACATCACTTGTCTTCAGTATCCTAGTGAGAAGTGTATTAGCACTGCACTTTCAGTATGGTGCTGGAGGGAGACTGACTTGTATCTGTAAGGCATTGGTAATGAACACAGTTTTCCCTGAAGTGATTCCTCTGGGAAGAAGCAATCATAAATGGGTTGGTCCTAGCATCTTAGATTCAGTTATTGCAAATGGCTACATCCTTTCAAAGCATGCTCCTGTGCTCTTCATAACCTCCTCTGAAAACTACTGTGTTCCACTACTATTTTTCATGGTCACGTGCAGTTATTCACTTCTCTGTTTCTACTTGGTGCTCACAGTTGCTGTCTTCTCACCCAGCAGGAAAATGACCAGCAGCTTCTTACTCCATATGCATCACCTGCAGGACAGCCATGAAACTGTAGAGTGATAGGATAGCTGCTGTCAGGAACATCTGCAGGGAACAATCACTCCTCCTCCAAGGAGACCCATCTGTATTGTTCTTGGGCAACAGATGACGTGTTTAAGGATGTGGGTCAAAGCTCAAGGGATTAAAAGGTCGTATGCTTCCCTTTCCCAAAGGTACCACAGGATCTTGGATAGAGCATGGAATGTCCCTGTCACACTTCCCCATGTGAAATGCAAGGAGTGCTTCTGCCTTTGGTCTTTTTGTCTGTTGTAGTAGTAAACTCTTCAGTGCAGGTACTCTGTGGAGGGCACAGACAAACCCCAGTTGTGTTTGGGATTGATATTACACTAGCATAGAAGGAAAATGTAATGAGAAACGAGACTCTTAAAAAAGTCACAAAATATACCTTTGAACTTTGTTCCCCTGGTGAGGAACAAACAAAAGAATGTGATCAAGTGTTTGGTAAAAACAGTAATAAATACATGTTCAACAACTTCTGAATCTTACTCACTTGACACCATATTGAAAAAAAAAAAAAAAAAGGAAAAAAAATAAGCCTTTTAAACATTGCAAAAACGCATGGACTACAGGCTTTAAAACTTTTCCTGTAAACTACAGCTCCATTGTAATGCAGATTTATATTAGTGTAGCTTTAGTGCTTTAAAAAACTACCTGTCCTGAAACAAAACATGTGAAATTAATCTACTCCAATTCCTTTTGTGTTATTCTCTTTACAAGCTGGAAATCTAACTTATCTGTATCCGATCAAGTGCCAATAATGATAGTCTTTAAGCAAAAACTTACCCAAATTCCTGACATGGTTTAGTTTCAGGATAACCAAGTACAGATTTTCAGGGTATTTCTGTAACTGATTTTGTATTTGGTGTATATTTATAAGAGATTTCTGTCATATGAGAGAGGCTAGGGTCATTCAGAGGTTGGCTTTGCACCTAAATTGCTGGTGTTGGTATTTATTTCCTCGGCATTTTCTTTCAGCTGTGGGAACATTATTGACAGCCTTTTGACAAGGAGCGGGATGTGGCAAGCCTTATACCTGGATGCGAGGAGATTCCCATGGCTTTGTTCTGGCGGAGGGAGAAGTGTCTGGCATTAAACTGCACATAGTGCACATCCGGGCATGCATTAGTCAGCCCTGTCAGACAGACGTGTTATTTCCTATCCACAAGGCACAGAGGTGGCCTGTCCATGTGAAGGCAAAAAATGCAGGTAGTCCAGATCAGAGACTGGAACTCATGATTCTGCCTATATTACTTGGCGTAGAAGCAGCTTCCAGCACATGAAATGCAGATCAGGACTATCCTCTACAAATGCAGATCAAAAAGATTATTATTGCTCAAAAAAAAAAATTCATTCCATGTGCAGCATGAAAGAGGTTGGCGCATACCAGGTAGTACAGGACAAAGAGAGATCATGGCCAGAGAGGAAATCTTGTGCCACGTGCACCTTTGTGATACCACAGCTGCATGCGGATTTTGCTGCGCCATTCACTCCTACCCGCGGTGGCCTGGATTCAGCATTTTGGCTGGGTGCTCTATACAGCATGTCTTCGGGTGAGTGATTCACAAGCTCCTTGAAGTCTCCAGCTAAGCCAGCAGGAGCGCAGCTGTTTATACTTATATCTGCTGTTTTCTTTTTCTTTGGGGTCAAGCTTTAAAATGAAACTTGCCTTGAGAAGCAGAGGGTAATGTGGGAGCCTTTCTGGTTCTGCACTTACTGGAATGGGTACAATCATTCATATTTTGCCCAATACTCAGTGATAAAGCTAAATATTTTCTAGACAGCTGCCATGTCTAATCACACTTACTTGTGTTTAAGTTTTGAAAGCTGATTCCTATTTCTGGTAAGCTTTCGTGCCATCTAATGGACACAGCATTATTTTAAAATTGTGGACACAGGCAGAAACACTGCTTGAAATGAGGCTGATTTAAAATCAAGGTAACCTTATTTAGAGTTAATTACGACCCCTTGAGGGGACCTGGCTTGAGAAACCCTGAGAATATTTACAAAATTGGGATGTTAGCCCAAGGAACATTTATTGGGCTTGAAATAAGCCCACATCTTTTTCCTTTTTTTTGTTTCTCCTTTTCTTTTCAGCTTGAGAAGAACAAGTATAATTGAATTGGCAAAGCGTTCTTCTGACATTGATTTTTACAACAACTTTACCTTTTAGACAAAGTCTCACATGTTACTGATTTGAAAATTCGTAGTGAATGTTTTAAGATCTGGTTTCTCTCCGCTCTGGGGAAGAGAAAGAGCAACGTGCAAAATAGTACAGTGTAAAGAACAGGTCAGGAGCAGAACAGTACATAGGCTATTTTCCTGCTTTTAAATCCAACATTTGGCTGTGTGTGTTTCCAGAGTTTGTTGTTGCTGTTGACTTATTTCTTTCTGCAACTGTGACAGTTACAAAAGGGCACAAGCTACCTCTGGACTAATTTAAGTCCTTGCCGCATGCCAACACAGAGCTCCACTCTTCAGATGTCAAACAAGTCTCTTAAGTGGGGAAAAATAGCAAGTCATCTTTGGAAAATACTCTATTCCTTTTGGTTTTAATTAGCAGTGCTCAGTGATACGAAGGATTATTATTATGTCAGCAGAAAGACCCCCACTGATTCTTGTACCAGAGGAAACCACATCTATATGGCAGCAGTCTTTCCCCAGAGACTGCTCAGCTGTTAGAGAGGGGCTTACCCTATATTGGTCTTGAATATTTGCTCCCTCTGATGCCATATACTCCCCCTGTGTTTTTTCCCATGAAGTGTTAAAATGGCACAGGACTGGACATAGAGCTGATAAGTACACCGGACATACAGCTTAGGTAGACATTAGGATATGGCTTGCCTGAGTGTTCTGCAGTAATTCCTAAATTTGAATTATCCATTTTCTAAAATAACACTTCCCTTTGCAGTGAATCACTTGTGACTCTACCCCTGTGGCTCAGATCTCAGGATGGACCAACTCTGAGACTCTGTAGCCCCCTCAAGCCTTCCTGAGTAACACAGTCTCAAGTTCCCTTTGACTCCCTTCTCATGGTATTTGTGGTATTTTATGGCTACATCATCTTCTGGTGGTATTTAAGGGACAATTCAATGGGAAATGAGTCTACGCATTAGAGAGGTATGACACTATGAGATAATTTCTCAATATAGTGAAAGAATTGATCAGCATACGTAGATACAAGAGTTGAAGGGGACACCTGGCCTTGGAGAAATCCTGTCAGGCTCTAAGTGTACAAAGGCAACGCCATGTACTCTCCAGGCATTTCAGGGCCCATCTTGTGTGGTGTTTTGTACATATATCTCATGTTTATTCACATTCTGAAAAGCTGCACTAGGAATTTCTACAATCTGGCGTGTAGCCTATTCCAGCCACGTTGCTTAAAGCACTCTGCAGTGAGCAAATTCCACCCCACTCCTGTTCAATTCTCCTCTGTAGCTGCAGGTTTAGATGAGACATAGCAGCCCCAGTCTCCCTCAGTGCTGGTGTTTGCTTACCCTGACTCTGTCCTGGCAAGAGCAGGATACGGGCAGGTTCATCAGGTGATAGTGGGCGTGTGGACCCCACCTTTGTGGAGGTGGAAAGACCCATCAGATGGAGAAATCATCACAGCTCTCAGATCCTTCCCTTCCTCTGCTCCTTAGGAGTAGGTGACCTGGAGACCTGGGAGCCAGAACTCAAAGCTGGGAAGAAGCCAGGCCACATTTCCTTAGTGACTCTTTTCAAAGAGGAACTGCCTCAGGTGACAGTGTCTACAGGAAGTACAGTGGAAAATAAGAACATGCTCTGAGAAGAAAAACTGAGTGTTCCAGCCTCCCTAATCCACACATCTACTCAGATGCCCAGAAGTTAACCCAAGTCCAAAGGGCTGCAGTGTTTTTTTAAGCTGAATATTTCTTCTCATTGGGGACCACGGTAATTAATTGCTTCAGCAAAGAATGACATGTACCGCACCATATTGCTTGCAGAAGTTGCTGATGCCCAGAAGCAAAGATAATACCACATTCCCTCTATTCTCCAGCCTCTCCCCCGGGAATTCAAATCAGTAACAACCCATTAGATCTCAACGCTGCTTCCAAGAAATGTGGCTAAAACAGCATTTCTTTGGAGGTAACAAAAATAAATGGGACTCAAAAGAAAAGCAATTTACCTATGAAAGTCTGAGAGTTCCAAACATCAGCATATCTCAGCTTTCTTGGGATTTTTTTATTTTTATTCTGCATTTTCTAAATGGCATTGATTCAGTCCCTGTAGATGGGCCGTGACGGCGCACATCTGGTTTTATGGTTAAGGAAATAGCTGATTGAATCAATACACTCAACACAGCTGACTGGAGTAAATAAAAGAGGATTTGAAGGAAGCCTTGTTTTCCCCTCGATGGGTAAGTCCACCGTCACTGCTGCTGCAGTTGCCCTGGAGTCAGTGGAGTGACACGAAGATGGAAGAGTGGCCGTTGTATTTCTTCATGAACTGAGCTTGCTCGTTCTCTGTCTATCATAACTTTAGTTTTGGGAGAACTTTGCTCTTAAAAAGCAGCAACTATTTATACCTTTGGTAAAAGCGGGAGCCAGCAGTCTGGGCCCTCTGCAGGAAAGTGAGACTGACCCACTGGGTGAATGATTTCCATAGCTGGATTCTGTGATCACACCTAATTATTCTGCATGGAGCAGTTATCAAACATGAGCTGCTTTGTTCTCACAAGCCCATGGGAAGAGATGGGGAAATGGTAGGAGAAAGCACTGTATCATGAAGGGACACCATCAGGGTGCAGCACTAGGAAGTTTTGGGGGTTCAAACCTGGCAGCAAATCGAGCCTCAGAGTAAATGAACCACAAAACTCCTGTGGAGCCCTACAGTTTCAGCTCTGGAGGTCACAAGTTCACATTTCTCTGCTTCAGCCTCTTGGGTACAATGCAACTCTAAAAATTCTCTGTGGGGGCATTTAAAAAAAAAAAAAAAAGTCCCCATCACCTTTACAGTGACAGGGCAGGCAGAGAGTGGCACCGGAGCAGTTAGTGGGAACCCACGATGAACCTGACCTGCCAGAGTGATCTCTTGGGTGGGCAAAATGCTACAAGCAGCAGCTCACTGCTCCCTGTGCCTGCCAGGTGCATATCACATTCCCTCGGAGCTGGCTGTAACCATTCCAGCAACTTACCCTTAAGCTGATAATTGAAGGTAAGACATAGACCCTTTAAAGATATCTGTTTTATTTTGTTGTCTTTGTTCTCCTTGCTGAGACCATACACAGCGTCTTTCAGACCCCTGTTTCCTTGCGAAGCCTGTATCAATCCCAGCTGTAAAGTTATTGTCCTAGGAGTGGTTTTTCCCAGGCAGTGGGAAAGTTATTTTCTTAGGCACCTCATTGTCACTTCATATTCTTGGGAACTACTTAAGAGCAGGATCTGTTAGCTTTATGACAAATCCCTTTATTTACATGGAGGGATGGCAGATTTCATTTTATCACCTTAAAGCACTGTGCACAGAGTGCTTCAGGAACAGGCCCGCAAACATAAATGCTGGGGCAAGCTTTGCTCCCAGCCATCCTCGGGGCTGTTCATCTCTCAGCTTTCACTGCTGCAGCCCGGATCACTTCCTACAGACGCAGCCTGCCCCTTGCACCTTGGGTTCAATCTTCTGTCTCTGCTGCAGCCAGGTCACTATAAAGACCAAGCAAAGACAGGGTAGATGTTTAATTTGTAACACCTAAGGGCTGTTGATGCTCGTGGCCCTGAACCAGCATGGCTGGCCCCAGTTAGCTAAATACGACCTCTCCAGAAAGGTTGCTTGAACAGCCTCCTATAGGTAGTTCTAGTGTGAAGTTGTAGCTGCTTTCCCCACTTGGGGAAGGCAGAGGCTTCCTCATCTGTACAATTACACTCCACTTACAAAGAGCATAAGGAAGAACACCGACACAGCTTGCTTTGGACTTGCAGTGATATCTCCAGCCTTCATTTCTACCTGTCATTTGAAGTCTATGCCACCTGAAGCCCTTGGCTGCAGCCCAGCAAAGAAAGCATCACCTGCCTGCCCCAGGCAGCCCAGCTCCGCCCCAAGGCTGCATCTCCTGCAGGTGTGAAGCAAAGGTGTCACGTGGGAGTTCGTTCCTGAGTGCAAGGTACTTGGCTGTGTGGTGTTTATTTAAAAACTTGAGTTTGAAGGGGGGCTCTCTTCGTAGGGATTGCTTTTAAGCCTTGGATTTAATAGCAGCAGCGCTTCTCAGTATTTAGGGGGTGATAGAGATAATCTGAAGTCCTAGCTGGTGCCCTGTGGCTGGCTCTGGTAAGAGTCCCATTGGAACCTGAATTTCTTGGTACTGTTACCTGGCTTTCTGTTAGCTCCACTGAGCTGTGGAGACTGGGCTTAACCTGACTCCATCTTTGGGCCCATGGGAGGGGCAAATCATGTTCTTAAAATGCATCGTAAGCTCCAGAAATAATGGAGCTGACAAGTTAAAAAAGAAAAGATGTGCCTGAGTGTTGGGTTGCCATTCTTGCCAAGGAGCCAGGATTGTATGCAACTGTGCAGTTTGCTGTGTGATAGCTGAGAAAACACGCAGCTGAGTTCAAGTATTTTAGTAAGTATTTAGTAATACCTCTCTCCCCTAGAAAACACTTGGTGCTGGGAATACACAGTGGAGGAAAAGTGTAACAGATTTGCATGGCAGAGAGTAGTTCTCCCTTGGTAAGGGAACTTACCAAAGAAAGGCTGATAGGCATCCTCGCTGTGGCCATCTGTTTGCTTCCTATGGCTTTTTTGCTACGGAGCTTGATCTTTATGTCTCTGTTCAGAGCTTTTGGCACAGCATTCAGATAATGTATCTGCTATTAAATTGCAGAAATTGTATTTCTGAGTGACTACTAAGAAGGGACAAGGAAGGAGGTTTCTAAGCTCTGGTAGTATTTCAGTGCGTGATCTGGAGCAAAACAGGCCGCCTCTCCTCACTTCGATTGATTGCTGTTGTATAAAGTGGACTCTTAATGCCTGCCTGCCCGTAGGGACATTAAAAAAATGTAAAAAGTATTTGTAAATTAAATTGCTTGAATGAAAGGCTCTGGTATGTGTAATTGTAAAGTATCATATTAAGTAGGAAGGAAAACTGTCTGGGGAGTTCCTGGCATTACACGGAGCCTAGCTTGTCTCACTTAAATAGATTTAATAAGCTCTGCTGGAATTGAAGAAAGGTTGCATTTAAGCATACGGATTTGAATTTACATACGCATGTATCAAAAAAAAATAATCCATACTCTTGGTTACTTCAGTCTAGTTTTTGATAGTTAATACTTCATCCCTTCCAGCATATAAAGTTCCTTTTCATGGTCTCCAAACATATGGAACTGAGCAAAAGAAGCTGAGCTTGTTACTCTTGTGACTGTATGGAGGCTCAAGGTAGTGCTCTGACCGTGTTTAATTGTTTTTTCCATGTTCGTGTTGTGTCTGACACTCCGGTACCCTTAGAAAGATGAACAACAAAGCCTAGCAGGACAGTGACACCGCACTTGCTCTTACCTTTCAGGACAAAGCAGTGACCATGAAGGCAGAGGAGACTGCCGCTGTGAGAACAGGTGACTGTGCAGTGGTTGGTGCCAGACTGATCAACCATTGTGCCCCTCTGAGCTGCGTTTAAGCTCTTCATATGAATGAGAGCAGAAGACATGAGCTATGTACTGAAAGGAGCGGGAGGTTTGGTCTAGCAGCCCTGTCCTGGTTGGGTTTAAACTGCTGGTGAATGGTGCGTAGCTAGGTCTTGCGTGTTGACCTACCTGAATTAGTGCATACCCCTGAGAAAGGAAGATACTGTTCTCTTGCTCTCTCTGGGAAGTAATATGAGGCCAAAAATTTAATCGTCTTGTCTCTCAGTTTCCCAGTTGGTAAAATGGGACTCATCCTGCTCCCCTCTACCTTTGCTAAAGCTTTATCTGCCCTGACAGCGAGTGTTATGCTCAAGAGTCAACCTTTAACACAGTCAGCTTGCACCTCTTGGGTGACATGGTCTCATCCTAAAAGCTCTGAAGAGCCCTTGGCAGTTGCAGTCAGAACTTCAAGGGCAGCCTGTGGTCAGAAACAAGAGCGTGTTTTGTTAATACAAGCTACGCCCAACTCTGCCAGCTGTTTCCAGACTTTAGCAAGTGTTTCCTTCTCAAATAGAGAGAATGGTTGGTGGGAACTGGATCAGATACAGCCATTCGAGCTAACAGTCCAGAGTTACACCCACAGAGAAGTTGAAAAAGATGCTAGATGTCTCCAAAGCAGCATGTACCAAGCTGCCAGATGTTTAGGATCCCTTAAGTCATCTAACAGGCCTTCTCAAGGCAATGTTACTCTTGAGTATCATAGCTCTCCTGAAAAAGCATTCAAGTGAGCTAATTTTAGCTTTGAATTGTGAGATTTTCTCCAACAAAAGATGTCCCTGAGGACATCAGGGTAGATTTTATTTCCAAAACCTTGCCTTTGTATATTTTAAACGGATCATCTGGATGAAGTTCTAATGGCCAGTTCAGACTGTCTGATTTATAGCAACAGCTGTTCACCTTTGTAGATGGGGAGATTCATGGAGAGACAAAACACATTTATGAACTTGATATTCCACACCAAGGGTCAGTTTTCTTGCCTTGTTTTTACACAGGTGTAAATCCAGATAGGCTGCTGTGAAGTCAATGAAATTGTTCCGTGAAAAGCATGGAAATCAGAGTTCCAGGAAATGGCAGAGCAGTTGTTTTTTTCTCCAGTAGAGTGAATTTTAGAACCCACAGCAGTTGGAGGTGATTAGGGTTGAGAAATGTAGTGATAGGCTAAGTAGTGATAGGCTGCTCCTGCTGAGTGATGGGGAAAAGGCTGATTCTGTCATGATGGCTGCAAGAGATGGCAGTTGGAGAGCCCCACATTAAGAAGTAGAAAAATGAAAGAAGAGTAACAGGGGAGATATCTTGGATGCCCTGTTGTAGTTCTGTAGTATTTCAATCCCTCTGTTTCAAAAGGTAGAGTTCTACGGCTGAAACTTCCTGCAAACATTTACTTAATAGTTGATCATTCCAAATACAATTCTTCATCTTCAGAGCTTTTATTATTCTGTTTACTTCCCATCCCCACCCCCCTCCCCCCCCCCCAAAAAAAAAGGAGTGCTTCAGATTTCTCCATGACACTTTCTTGTTTTGGTTGAGCAGATACTTTTTGCTTTAAAAATAATAAATGTTTTGACCAAAAAAAAAAAAAAAAAAGTGTCTGC
Source organism: Heteronetta atricapilla (assembly GCA_011075105.1). Lineage (NCBI taxonomy): Eukaryota > Metazoa > Chordata > Aves > Anseriformes > Anatidae > Heteronetta > Heteronetta atricapilla. The sequence continues at coordinate 3,700,827 of CM021745.1, read as the reverse complement.
AGGTCCTATACAAGCTCCAACCCCAACTTATCTTTGGGACTTGGTTATTCTTTCCTAAGACAAAGTGTTGCCAGAGCATTAGGAGCAAAATGAAGAATCAAGGCCATATAACTTAACTTTATTATTACCAAACCTGCTGTATTTCACACATTCACACTCTTTTCACTTCCAGCTACTCCATCCACCTCTGTGTTTTCCACAAAACACTCTCAGAGCTGAGCTGTTGATGCCAGCTGTGACCTAAAACGCTGTGACGATTAAGTGTCCTCCGTACTCCACCAAATGGAATAAATAACGTTATGGATTCAGCATGCAATTGTCTGGCTTCCTACGCCGAGCTCAACAGTTAATATAATGTAATGGAGCTTTAGTTCCAGCTACTGGATGCCTTTCCTTAAATTGCCTCCTCAGTCATCAGGCTGCAATAGCTTTCCTTAAAATATTGTTCCACCTGAAGTGCAGAGAGGAAATTCCCCGCTCAAACCAAGGCAGAGATTAGACATGAGCAACTGGTTTGGGCTCCCAGGGGAGGCTTCCAGTGCTCCAGACCATGTCAGGAGCCCAGGTGTGGAGGTTTTTTTGTTTCTTTTTTTTTTTTTTTTTTTTTCCATGTTCACATCATGTCATATCTGTGGTAGCCCAGGCTTGCTTCTGTGCACATGGAAAGTGTTGTTGATCGTTCAGTTTGCACTGGCCACGTGGTCCTGAGTGGAGGAACAAGGACAGAAGGTGCCTGAACACCACTGACATGAATGCAATCTCCCAGGGGATCTGCTAGACGTGCTGCTGTTGCTTTGGATGGATATTTGTCTGGCACAGTTATGACGTGCAATCAAATATGGGAGTTCAGTAAGAGACCTGGGATTCTGCCCAAACAAAAATCAAAGGGATGAATTCACCCTGGTACCTTTTAAGCAGTCTGGATACAAAGCAAATTGGTCAGAGCTGGCTGCTGCGTGCCAAAACCTGCAGATGAATAATCATCTAAAATATTCCAGCACGAGAAAAGGTAATTCAGGACTATTCTCTGCTTTGTCTGGCTCAGATCTGAAGCTCCTGAGGACAGGGGCTGCCTTGCAGTTCCTGCCACTGGGGCCTTAATGATGATCCAGCCCATTCAGTGCAGCAATAATGGAAAATGAGCTCTTTGCAGCAGTTTTGTCTTGTTCTCTAGGTCTGGGCAACAGGAGGTCATCCTGTGTAAGGTTTCAGAGATTTGGCTCACAAAACACCTGATGATGGAGTTTTGTAGCCAATTTTACTGCTGGTGAATTGCCGTTAGCGGAGAGCTAATCTGAATACAAGGATATGTGGAAAACAGTTTGTATCACCTGGCAAATCTATGCTGGAACTTCTCAGCCAATCCAGGGATAGAGAAAGGATGAAGTGCATGATCTTCCTGGCCAATCACAAGTATTTTATTGGAAAGCTTTGAAATTCCACCTAAAATCACAGAGTGAAAGGCTTTTAAAAATGTCAGGAAGTTATTTGCAGAGCTGACCTGGATTTGCACAGAACTAGTAATGCAAAGGTGGAAACATCTGGAGCTGTACGTGGGAAGAGAACAGCATATGAAGGCTTCTCAAGGGGATTTTTTTTTCTTTAAAATGGGAGGTGAATGAGATGTTGTTGCCTCAGATACCTGATGAACAAAGAAGGAAAGCATGAAACTGGTAGCTGGTAAGACAACCAGGTCCAGTGTCTGCTGGCATAAGCGTGGTTCAAACCACTTGGCCTCCTTCAGGAAAGGATTTTGCCACTGGTTTTCCTGGACCAGGCCATGACATGAGCTCTGCTGTGTCAAAACACGGCTGAATTGCTTTTCTCTGATGGGCACCCAGATCTTTGCTGTAAATTCAAATTTGTTCTTAACATGGTTCCGCCAGAACTTCATTCTTTGCTAGGCTATTTCAAATATCCTTGATTAGCTTCTAAACGCAGAGAAAGGAGATTTGAGATGTGCAGTTCTTCCGTACCATCTTAGATATGCCACAGATGATATTAGGAAGCTAGCAGTTTGGTACCAGGAGCCTGATCAGCCCTTGATTGTAATTTAGATATGAGGAGAAGTTGAGTTCCACTTCCTGGAAGGAATTTTTCCTTTCTGCCTCCCGGTTTCTAAACATGCAACATCTTGCCATGGGTTTACAAACTGCTGGGTTACACAAATGCTTGTTCCAAGTGTGTTAGGAGGTAGCGTTGGTGGGTTTCGGTTTGGGGTTTGTTTGTTTGGGGGAGGGGAGTGGAGAGGGAGGGTGGCTGTTCCATCAAGTGAAACAGTTCTGGGAGAAGTGTTATGCTTCTAGCTGCACCAGAAATTGTTTCCTGCTGCTGTGCCATGATATACCTTCACAGCATCGTTCTCTCCGAAATCGCTTTGTACAGCTGGGCTCTAAAATTACAAGAAAGCCCACTTTGCAGCCACCACTAATGGGGCACAGAAATCCCTCAGCATTTCAGTCCAGGGCATGCCTGGGAAGTGTAAGCAGGGTGCAGCATTCCTTGTGCTTGGCTTCTTCCTAGGTTGGACCTGGGGGAAGCATCCATCATACCCATCATTACTGCCAGCTTTCCACTTCAGTCCCTCTTGTGTCCCCCTCTCCTCTGCTGTCTGCATTCATAGCCCCAAAATGCAGCCAGGGTCAGAATCGTTCCAGAAGTACAATGTGTTCATGTGTTGTTTTGGATGGGAGGTGGTAGAACGGTGCCACATTTTCCTCAGATATTGAGACCCCACTCCCACCCCCCTGCAGCAGTACTGTATTTAGGAAAACTCTCTCCACAAGGGCTAATCTGCTCTCTTCATCCACCCTCTGACTTGATCCTATATCCAGGCTCTTAAGAAGAAGAAAAAAGATATGAGACTGAAAGCTGCTATTTTTAAACCCTGCCTTTGGCTCTCTTTGCAGCACTCTGCTTTCCTCCCTGTGATTCAAACAGTGTTCTTTTGAGAACTAGGCACCAGGGCCCTGCGGTTTCCTGGTACTTGGAACATAAAATCTCCTAATTCTTCTCTCGCAGCGAGCTTCAGAGGCTGGGGAGTGATTGATATTTTCTATCGCTTCATTAATAGTCACGGCACAGTAGTTTTCTAATCTGTTTTTGCACCACTTTTTATTTTGAATAATTTGTCTTTCAAAATTTCTCAGCCCTCTGCGTCACACGAAACCAATGCTGTTTGCTCCCGTCCTGCCTTTTAACCTCTGGGTTGGGACCTTCAGGAGCTGGGGAGGCAGAGCTGTCTGAGGGAAGCCAGGGGACCTGCTTCATGGAGCTTCCTCAGATTTGTTTAAACCAGCTTGGCAAATACACTCTGAGTATGTCCTGGACTGGTTTATTACTGGGGTAAATTGGGAGTAAGGGAAAGTCTGCCCTTACTGCTTTGCTGAGGGATACTCCATAAAGCCTGAGAAGTGTTGCAATGCTGCCTGCAAGTGTAGAAGGTAAAAGATCTGCCATGCCCTAGAGACCCTGCAGTCTCTGCAGGCAAAGGGGAAGAGATGTGAAGGCAGAAGTTGATGAGTCTCAGACATTGCTACAGCAACCATCAATCGCTGTCTGCAGAGTTGTCTTTGAACAAGACAACCTGCCTCTCCCTGGTTCTCCTTGCACACCTCCTTGCCTCTTGCACACCTCCTCCATCAGTAAACTCATCATTTCCTGGACTAGAAAGCCTGGATGCCAGACCTCACTTCTGGTGGTAAATGGGATGCTCAGGGCACGGGAACAAAGCAGATTCCTGACAGAGAAACCAGCCAGGGAAAACCTTGGATGTCTCCTGCTGGCCATGTCTTTCACTGCTGCATCTCCAGGAATGAACCTGTCCAGGGTAAAGGCATGAAACTGCAGTGGGACCCATTTGCCAAGAGGTCTGGACATCATTGCATGTAATGGGGGGGAAAAGCAGGACAAGGGCTAGCTGCTGTGAAGTTGTGAGCCAGCTCCTCCCTACCACACTCTTTGAGCTGCATCTCCTCATTGCACCTGGGACCTTTACCTGTAAATAAGCTTGCTTCCCAGGTTAAACAACTCACTGTGCTGCTGAGCCTCTCTGGCATGTCTGCAATAACCCTGAACTCCTTGTAAATTGTTTTTCATTCAACCCAACTTGCAAAAACGCAGACAATCGGTAGTCTAAACACTCAAGGAGTCTGTATTTGCTTTGTGCCTTATGTCTTCCAGCATACTCTGCTCCCCTGTGATTTAAAACAATGTGTCTTTGTGCTTATCTTTGGGGCTTGGCAAGGCAGTTTTTACCTCTTAGTTTTTGTCTCAACAGGAAAAATTGCTGTCTAACTGATCCTTTGTGGACTTCTGACTGAAACCACCCAGTGCAGCAGATGGTAAGTCATTCAACTCTTTTTAAACTCAGAGCCCCAGCTACAGCTATTTAGGGGTGGAAATTAGAATATCAGTAGTTTCTTTTTGGTTACAAGGGTAATGAATTCTGGCTTATGTTATTATGACAACTCAGTTTGGGTTTCTCCAACCTTTCCTTACATTACAATGCCTTTGACTTTACATTTGTTGCTCCTGGTGCCTGCCTCAACAGCTCAGCACTGTAGAATGTCAGCAAGGGAAGAATTTCAGCCACATTCCCTTTGCTCCAAAATACACAGGCCCTGGTTACTTCTGCTAAAGAACAAGGTTTGTTCCCTGATGTTACATGTGGTAACAACTTGTGAGGAGGTAGCTTTGGGTGATCCTATATGTTACAGGCCTGATGGATCCATTCTTACATCATCCTCTGAAGAAAAAAGGGATGAGATGGTAGATAAAGGAGTCTGACTTATTTGAAATGACTTGAAGTTCTGTTGGCTCAAGCCATCTACTGTTGACTGATGTGTGCAGGAGAGAATAGTTGGGATTTATTACAACCTCAACACATGAGAGAGACAGCATAGAGTGGTGGAGAGAAGCTGTGCTGGTAATCTCCATGATAGTGTGGAGGGGAAGACTGGTATTGCTGCACCAGCATATTTATATCACTGCAGTTAAATAGGTTTTAGACCCAGCCTGTGGTGTTCCTGCATGATAGGTTGTTATACCACTACTGAGGGCACCTGTGTGCCCAAATTTCAGCACACATTCAAGTAGTGAAAACTCATTGTCGGTTTTTTGGGTCATATGAATTTGCTCCGTGTATCTTCTTATGGAATCCTGAAAATAGTTGCCACACAATACAGAGGTTACATGGAAGCTGTGTAGAGTCTGAGAGATGAAATGGTTTCTGTGCTTGGGAGACTGATCCACCTTCTTTCCCCAAGTAAGTGCTTTCAGGCCACTTCTGGGAGAAAGCTTCTAGTTTTGCACTGCCATTGACAAAGGAGGTCCTCAGCCTGGTGGACTGTTCGTGCAGCACCTCCTGCTAGCACTGAATGCACCATGCATGTTATGCAAATGTTTGTTATTACTTCCAGATACAAGCTCTTCTTGTGTTTCCTTTGTGGTTAATGCAGCCCATCTGTAGTTTTAAAAAAATAATGTTCAACTCTTCCTCTTGGCATTTTGTGTAGTGCTGCGCCCAGGTGACCACTGTAAATGTGTTGCTCCTGCTCTCCACCTGCTTTTTCCCAAGTCTGGATCCTTGGGGTTTCTTAGTTGTTCCAAGGTGTGCCTGCAATGTCAAGGGTTTTGTGTTGGGGGTGGGAGGAAGGAATGAATATAGGAGGCTTGAAGCCCATGAGCAGTATGGGCTGCTCGGCTCCATCTTATAAGCAGCAGGGTGGCTTGGAGCTCTCTGGACTTCAAGGCCCCCTGCTGCAAGGAGACATAAGGAATTCTGGGCCAAGTGAAGTGAGGAATGCTCACTTCCAAGGAGTCCTGTTGTGTTATACTGCACTAAAGTGCATCCATGTGTCCATCCAACAGCCATCTCTTCAAATTCCTCCTTCCTGCACCCAGGTACGTAGCTAGAGGGAGGTGTTCAAGCACAGCTATTCTGCCTGAAAGTTTTCCCTGTTTTGACACAATCCCTTGTAGGAATAACTCTAAGAAATAGATTGTTCTTCACCCCAGGCTTCCTAATACAGTGAGGAGCTATAAGGATTAATGTCAGCAGGGTTTGACTGAGGGTGCAGTGGATTAATTCCTTGTTATGTGGCTTTTATTGTTGATATAACAACAGAGTTTGTGGAGTTGCTGTTGTAGGAAACACGTGGTACTGCTGGCACAGTCAGTTGCTGCTGTCCTTCTGATGGTCACAAATGACTCTTGGGCTTATAATTGGCAAGGGCTGAGAATGGGGAACAGAACTGGGAAACCTGCATGGAGAAAGTGGAGACACCGAACAGTATTGGCCCTGTGTGCTGATACAAGCCATATTCGGGTACCATTTGTAGCAAAGAGTGTCTGTTTTGAAGATCCCTCATTTTTCTGCACATCAAAACACAGCTAAGATATTTTAGAGAAGTGGTTCCTTTGTGCTTGAGTAAGAGAATTAATTTGTCCAGAGTTAGAAAAACATAGCTAATAATCATTCTTAGTGCTTACGTATTATCTTCAATAAAACTCTCAGAAAAAAAAAAAAAAAAAAAAAAAAAGAAAAAAAGAAAGAAAATTCTCCCTCCCTATGTTTTTTTTTAAGGGTCATACTGTGCCAGGACACCATTTAGCCTTATATGTTGAACTCACTGCCATCAAACACAAGCTGTCCCTTAAAAGCAGAGTGTGGAATTATCAGAGACAAAACAAGACTCTGACGTTGGCAAGGAAGAGCTCTCCATGCCTGACTGAGCTAACATTTCCTAATTGCAACCAGAGAGCTTACCCTGTATAAAAGTTTAAAGACTTCACCTTTTTTCCCTAAGTCCTATTAGTTTGCCCCTATGAAAACTGTTTCCCTCATTGTTTATTCTTCAGGGTAATTAAGTTTCCAAATAGCAGCATTCAAAATTTCTTTTCACTTTGTTGTTGTTGTTTTAATGCTACTATTTCATTTCTGTAGCCATCCAGCACTTGGGTTAACCCAGCAGAGGTGGTCAGGACTCTGCAGTGCTGAGAGTTAGGCCAGGAAAGGGAGGTTACCCCAGCAGAGATTTGTCTTTAACCTGTGGCCTTCATCTTTTCTGTTGGGTTTTGACTCCCACACCGAAAGAAATGTGCACTGGAGCCCAGACTCTTTTGCACTTGGGACAAAACCTTCCCTCTAACTTTCACATTCCTGCATTTCTGAGTTCTGCCTAGTAGCAGAATTAGAATGAGCAAAATACCACAGGAAAGTTGATGCCGAAAGAAGTATTTATTAACTGTCTTACCAGATGCAGAGTGGTAGAAAGCACATCCACTCCAGATATATCTAGCCAAATTTAACTGAAGGTCACGAATCTGCAGAGCTTCAGCAGAGCTTCTCTGACTACGTGCTCAAGAGACATGCTCTTGCTTAAGCTTATCCTATCTCTGATGTAGGAGTTGTCCTACTGAAACCAGTATTTTTCCCTTCCAATTGCCCTAACTGAAATTCAAGAAGGGCATTAAGAAGCTAAGGCCTTATGTTTTCAGAGAGGGCTAATAGTTTTTAGAGCTTCAATTCTGGGAGAACTTTGAGGGAACAAGTACCTTCTGCCTGCTGGTTCTGGCAAGCCATGGTCACTTTGGGACAGGCAGTGGTGAGATCTTCAGTCCGAAGCCAGGTTCTTCTTGAAGTCTTTGGCAACTTGCCCAACAGGGATGGACAGTTTATCAGGTCTTGATTTCAAAAGGTAGCATAAACGACATGCCCAGTAAGAGTATGTCAAGTCCCACTGATCAGTGTGTGTGCTTAACAATGTGCTTTCGAAGGATCTGGGCTAAGAACCAACAGGAGAGCTTTGAAAATTCATTCATAAAGAGTAACTGTACTTAACTTATGCTGTCAGCTCTCACCGTATCGTCTTAAAGAACAATAAATAAGCAGCTGAAATTCTTAGAGTAACTGTCAGTACCAGGGGTGAAGGGACATGTGCCATCGCAGGCACTGGGTATGCTGTGGTGGTGGGAGTGCTTTGTTTTGAAACTTAACGGTAGCAGTGCGGGGATGAAGTTAAAACGCAGTCATTCCGAGTCAAATGGTAAGGCCTAGAAAAACAGATGTGGGCTGTGTGCCATGAGCCAAGATCAACTCCACAAAACTTAAAAGATTAGTTCTACAAAAACTGGAGGGGGGAAAAAAATGAGCCAGTCAGTGTTGTGATGGATGAGAGCAAGGAAATAGCTCAGAACAGTCAAACAACAACAGAGTCCGCAGCAGAAAAATGTTAGCTTTCTGGTGCTGCTGTTTTGTCGTGAGTAGGAAATTCTTTCAAAGATATCTGAAAAGTATGTAAATACCATCTTCCTCTGACATAAAATGGGGGGCAGAGGCTTTTATTTTTTTTAAGTTTCTCTGAACTGCTTCTGCGCTCATCTCCAGAGCACAATAAGCCTCCTTGGTTTGAATCCTGAGCATATGGGGCGAGGCCTTGCCCCTCTTTCTCTGAGACCTTTTTGTTGTAGCAACTTCTCAATATTTCAGTCAAGAAAATTTCCATAACATGTTTCACTTGGGTCAGTTTAGGCAAAGTGCAACCCCTTGGGACCATTGAACGAATTCCAAATATTGCAGGCCAGTTCAACATTAGCTTGTATTGTACCTGCTTTTGCTTCTGGCCTCCCTTCTTCACCCGAGCTGTCTCTTAGGGTGCCACCGGGGCTGCCTCGTGGGTGCTGCTCTGCATCGTGTGTCACTGCACTGGGGGTGCCTCATCAGAAGGCAGGGCCTGTCAAGGAGCTAAGAGCTTTTCCCATAACTTAGTCTAAGGACCCCAGATTCTCCATTTAAGCCTCTGCTGTCTCTGAGAGAACAAATTCAGCTAGGCCAGCACAGCTGTAATAAAGTTCCTTGCTGACAGATGACACGGTGGGATCAGCGCAAGGCTTCTCATTTTCGGTACACCCCAGGACCTGTTTTTCTCAGGTTTTGTGAGTGCTTTAGCTGTGCCCTGCTGGAGAGGAAGACCTGTTTCTGTCCCTGGTGGCTCATATGGTTCTCTCCTCACACCCATCAGGTACACAGAGGTCTGGCTGAGAACATGCTGCGTGCCAGTTGTTTCCTGCATGCTGTGTTTTGAAGGCTTTGTTTTTTGGCTGTGGCTCAGCAGCGTCCCCATGCCACAGGAGTCTTCTCAGTACAGAAAAGGTCACTCGCTCAATCCTTCGCTCTGGCTTCTGTTTCAGGTTTCCTCTTGTGAGTGCTCTGGGGCACTGCACCAGCTTAACGCCCTAGCCAGCCAAGCCACCCGTATCCAAACAAGCACTGATTCTCCTGGCACTTCCTTGTTAGCACCAGCGTGACTCTGGCCATGCCTCCTACAACAATTTATCCCTTACCATACATCTCCCTCCTCAGATTAGCCAGGTCTGTTGCTTTCAAAACCCCATGCTATGACACACTCTCCTTCCAGAACTCTTTCAACTGCTGCTGAACAGCATCCAGAAACATCACACAATCCCTCGCAGAAGAAAATGTGAGTTCTCTCTAAAAGTGACCCATGGCAACTTCAGCTTCTGCATTAAAAGTCCTTCTGTGTTTTGTTTCCAGACCTTAGGTTGTCATTGTTGACACTGAAAGAAAGCCTCCGCTGCTGTTCGTGGGGAGAAGCCCCAGTTTGAACACCACATTTTCCTGGAATCTACACAGGGCTTGCAAATATTATTCTGTTTATTTGTATAACACATCCACTGAAAGCTCAGAGCAGTTTTTCAAGGCTTCCCACAAGCTAAACCAAGCCAAAGGTTCCCTAGCTGACAATCATCAATAATATTGAGCCACTACCTAAACTCTGCTGTGCTTAGATGAATTGACAGCCCATTCCTTTCAAGGGAAGACAACGTCCTTGCTCTGTAAAGATGGGGTGCTTGTTGTCTGGTCTCCCCTACCCTTTCTGAAGGTTTTCAGAGAAGCAACGGAAGGTGTTGATGTATTGTCCTGTTCCATTCATATGTTTTTCTTTAAATGTCAGGACAATGAAGTCCAACCAAAACTGAAGCAAATTCCTGGTTTGGGGAAACCTACCCCCAGGTGTGGATCTGACGTTCTCTCGTTGTGGACACTGATGCCTTTCTGAGAAGGGCTCAGCTGCAGCAGGCTTGTTACCTTTGTGTAAGGACTCCTAAGAACCACCGTGCTCTGAGCATGTTCCGATTTCTTCACAGGATGCAGATACTGCAAGAACCTCATGTACCTGCCATCTGAGGAAGGACATGTCCTGCCTCCCTCCCTCTTCCCACTGGCACCAACTCTGCTCAGCTGAACCACTGCTTCTGGGGTTGTTACAGGAGCAAGAACCATAGTGGCAGAACTTGGCTTTACAGCTCTGAGGAGGGCCTTTCAGACACCACAGAGACAAATCACTTCTGAGCCTTAGCCATAAGTGCAGCCCTGGTTGCTGCATCTTCTTGTCCTAGCTGAGAGGAGAGATCCCCATGCCTTTCTGTGAAGATGAATCATTTAAGAAAACGGCTCCCAGGGCTCCAGGCTGGAAGTTCAGAATGAGTCTTGCTTGCTCTCTGTGAGCTTCTACCCCGCAGGGAGCAGTAGCTAAATGTTGCAACCTAGAAATCATTTGGACTTTGTTGTATGCTGTAAAACAAGCTGGGGAGACACGGGCTTTTAATTGTTTGTCTCCAGATGAAAAACACTGCTCATGAGGTCCTAACCTCCAGTTTTAAGGATGAAATTTCTTTTCCATGCGAGAAAAGCAGCAATTCCATCCTACAGAAAGCTCATTTGCCATGCTTGTGCTGTGGGCTTATTTTCCTCTGCAGTAGCACCCGGCATCTGGCTGGAAAGCATGGCAGATGAGGCTCAGCAGGCTCAGTAAAAGCCCTCTGTCCCAGACCAGAAAGCAAGACAAAAGAACTGCATCTCTAATGGACGGCTCAGGCTCATATCTCCCTCTGAGGAGAACCATTACAAAAATATTTCCCAGATATTTGGCTGGGCATTTCACAAAACTATCCAGTTTCATGATGCTAATTTTCCCATTGTCTAGACAGTTGCAAATCCAGACAGCATTATCACTATGAACCTACAGCACGCACACACACAAAAGCCCATTTTCCTGCCCATGGTATTTACAGGTATGTTGTTACCCAAGGGCTGCCTGGTGGTAAACTTCCAAATTGCTCCAAAGTGCCCGTGTAAACCTCTCAGGGTTCTCAGTTGCGCAGCAGAGCTGGCATTTGATTCGAGTAGCACTGAGCTGTAAAGAAGCTCTGAAGGTTGAATGGGAGGATCTAGCTCCTCGCTGCTTACCTTCTTCTGCACCCAGAAGAAAAACAAACTGTGCTCAGGGTTGGAGAGTGCTGTGAGCCAAGCCTAGACATCCCTCCTTGGGTGAGAGTCTCCTGCCGTGGTGCTGTTCCAAGGACAAAAATGTTCTTTTGCAGTACGCACGTTGGAAATGTTCGTGGAAAGATTCGAGGGCTGCAGGCATGTAGATGAGGTCTCGCTAGTCTCTGATGATGATAAAGTGGTTTGTGGGCATTTGTTCCCTCTGTCTGGCTTGAAATGTTAAGACCTGTGTAGAACAGCACATTCTTGTTTTGCACGTGACGGGTGCCAGCCCACATTTTGAGGCAGGCTGTAGCACCTTCCCCATACTTTGGTATGATCAGTACCTATATTTATAGCTCCTCGGTGATGCCAAGGGGCAAAAATATAGCAGGAGCACATGAGCTGTATTTACAAAGTACTAACTTCTGAATGAAGAGATTTAGCCAGCAGCATTTCCCCTCCTTTTTCTTCTCTGCCCTGCAGTGTTCTTCACTTTTTTTCCTAGGGCCTTTTTCCGGTGTCTTTCCTGGATGTGGGTGCCCCTGCCACTTGCTGGGCTGTACCAGCAGCTCAGGTTCTGTGCCCATTTCCCTGGCAGGCAGGGTGAAGAGTGACCGTGCTGGAACACAACGAGCTTGCTGCAGCTCCTTTCCAGCTTTTTTTGGAGGGCCAAGGGAGTGGAGAAGGAGCTTGTCCCTGTGATCATGAGATGCGAATCCTGCTGAGCAGCCAGCTCGTGATTGTGCATGGGATTACCAGAGTGAATTCCTGTGACTGAGGCAGCAATTTCACACTACTAATGAGAGTTCAGGACTTGCAGTGTCTGAACAGCAATGACTTGAGTCTTTCCCCGGTGAGGACCCTAGCCAAGCTGGGTGATCTGTGTCCAGGAGCCCATACCGGCTCCAGAAAGCAGACAAAAGGGAAGGAACTGAAATAACCACAATGTGATGGGTTCATCTCGTGCTTCGGAGATATCTGTTACCAGAGCCTGGGAGCTGCAGGAAGAGAGAGAACCTAGTGGGACCTGAGCAGAGCTGAGCTAATGTCCCAGACAGCCCGTCCATGTGGGAGCGGAGGAGTAGGAAGAGGGCAGTTCTAGTTCAAAATCTGTGGGTCTTTGCCGTGAAAGTACAGGGAAGAGTGGGCTGGAAAAGCTCTCTTTTCCTCCAGGATAGCTGTGGTCTGTTTCCCAGCTGGACTCTTGCTCTGTGTCTGCTCTAATTCACGTCTTCCCTCCACCAGCTGGATTTGTTTTGCAAACTCAAATCTGATCTTCTTAGCTTGTCCTGTGCATCTTACTCAGCTTTCAGGACTCCATGTTTCCACCACTTTCCAGCAGAGCATCCTACTTATCCTACTTGCCCTCATGCAATTAAAAAAGGGGGAGATAGCGTGACTCTGCAAGCAGACCCTGCTAAGAAATCTTCTAACCCAAAGTATTTTGCAGAAGGCTTTGCCACATCTGCAGCTGTACTGCTGCAGCTCACACAGTGAGATTTGTCTGAATGAGAAATGGAAGATTCAAGTTTTATGCACCTGAAATGTACCCGGCTCTGGAGAGGAGGCTGTGTCTCCCAGACCAATGTGTAGCATGAAGGGAGTGAGTGTTTCTGAAGCTGTACTCCTGAGCCAAAGCCAAGAACTTGGTTATTTTGACATGCCCTTTTGGATTTTGTTTAAATGTTAACTCTGGGTCCACCCTCACAAGTTAACTAGCAGAGCCAGAAAGTTGTGGGACTGGAGATAAGACGGTATAGCCCCTTGGAAATTGGTCATTACGCTGACGGAAGCGTAGAGCCCTTCTGCACAAAGCAGATCTTCTTTGTACAAAGGATGTACAAATCTACAAAGGATACTGAAACAGGCAAAGTGAATTCCTACTTTGAATCACGTCTATGATCAGGTATTCAGTCTTTCCAGACTGCAACCATACATTGCAGATGTGCAGAAAGCTATCAGAGGTTGGTAACAATAAATTTACCTAACTTAATCCTTAAACCTCTGTGATGCTGAGCAGAGATCCTAGGAAATGCTTGTGCTTATTCCGTGCCATCCTAGTAGAAACAAAGAGAACAGGTATCTGCTTAAACTTTCTTGAAACAGGTCTCTGCAGATGAGTCTCTGTTGGATTCTGCTCTGCAGTTGTGTTACATGTTCATTAATAGGCACTTGCTTGGGTTTGTGCACTCAGTAGCCCTACCTGCTGCTGCTCAGTGTCTGTGCTCAGGTGTGCCCATACGGCAGTGCCTGATTCTGCTTTGGTCTGTGTGAAGTTATTCCCAATAGTAACTCTCTGTTTTTGGACTCCCCTACCCTAGCTGAGGAATTCTTTGAGCACAGAGCCGATAAGAAAGAGCTATTGCACTTTAAGCCCATGCTTGAATCTGCCTGAAACCACACCAGCATCACACTGTAGGCCAGAAATACGCTGCCAGACCCTGCACTTTGAGGGGGTTGTCCCACTGCAGGCACAGCCCTCCTGCACGCCCCCGAGGAGCTGGGCCCTTGGCTTCAGCGGAGTGGGAAGGAGTTACTTGCACAACACTGGCTGCATTGGAAGGATGTGAACCCAAAAAGCGTTTGACTAACAGGTGCCCAACTAAGGTCTTCAGAAAGACAGGTCCAATGAAAGCAAAGTCAAGGCTTTTTTAGCAGGTGTGTAGAACCACGGTTGAAAAACTTTGTAATAACCATTTCTATGACTATGAACGTCCCCAGGGGGATCCTGTCTTGGCAGCAGCCCGGTCTTCTTTTTCCCATCAATTGCAGCTTTGTCTCTTTTGAAGCCCCCTGCTGCAAATGAGCAAACACCTGGCTGAGAAAAGATGAATGGAAAACATTGCCTGTGCTAGGAAGGTAATGGCAAGCCCTGTGCCAGGAGGAATAATAAACAGGAGATTATTGATATAACTGTGCTAGTCTCCAATAGATTTTCCACCAGGCATGCAGAAGCACCTACAAAGGAGGCATTGTCTCCACTGTCACTGCAAGGAAAATGGGAGAAATGAGTTGTGCCTTGCCTCGGGCTCGCTGCAGGAAAGGTGGGTTTGTGTCTGGTGAGCAAAATCGATCGGTATCAGCAGAATGGGGAAGGACTGAGGGAGTTGTTGCTGGGCTGTGAATTCTGTGGATTAAAAGTTGGTGTACTGTAGATAGCATCTAACAGGCTGTTGTTAATTAGCCAGACCCCTGCTCTAAAACCTAAGTGATGGGCTGGAAGTTGGAATCCTAGCTTCAAGTCTGCTGGCTTACGTGCATCTTGCCCAGAGCATGGGTGCTGCCTGCCCATTTTGCATCTGTGACAAGGTGCAGATTTGTTGGTGTGCAGGAATCCACGTCACGATGTTATTACAGCCCACACGTGTGGAGGCTTTAGGAGCATTGCACTGATTGAATGAATTTGTTTCCAACAGGAATGCAAAGTGAAGCCCGTATTTGAGTGCTGTTGCAAATATCCAGCTCTGCAAGTGGTATAATGCAGAAGAGATTCATTGAGGGCAGGTTGCTGTGCTTCCACTCTGAGGTCTTTCTGTGATGTTGCCCTGCTAGAAAAGGCAGGGCAACTTCCAGGGATATGAACATCCCGTCTTTAGGGGCTTCACCAAAACCTCTTCTGGGACCCCAGTTACAATCTCAGCCCAGTCAAAAGGAATGGGGAAGGATGAATCTCACCAGCGCATATACCCTGATGCTTCGAGCATTTGCAAATAGGGACATCTCTTCTCAAGCCTCTCGCCCTTCATTTCTCTGGTTGCAGATCGCAAGTGCCCTGTTTGTGGTTTGACTGTCTGGTTCTTGGAAACCTACAGCAGCCAGCAGACTGCTCTTCCAGTGTGCTGCAGAAAAGAGAAAGGTGGGTGGGAGGAAGGAGAAGAACTATTTCCTGCAGTGAAACTCAATCCTGTTCAACTTAAAAATAGCAGGAAAGCAAAATCCTCTGGGACCAGCTATAAAAGGCTTGATGGTTGCCTGCTCTCCACCCCACCTCCCAGAGCTCCCCATTTGGTAAGAGCCCTCTTGAACACTAATGCAGATCTGTCAGCTCTGGTCCTGATGCTAGGCGAAGGAGCTGTGCTCCATGCTGGGGGTCAGCTGTGGGGGGGGTGTAATGCACTGTGGCAGGTAGCAAGGTCCAGGATTAACTGCTCTTTGTGTAGGGCTTCTATGGAACCAGGTTTTTCTGGGCCTTTCTTTCTTGCTGGAAATTTTATCCAAACCATTATAAAGGTGCCCAGGATTTCTGGGTGTTTTTGAAGGCCATGTCAAGCTAGGAGCCCCTCCAGGGAGATTGCACGAACAGCAGCAGAGCCCCCATCTGTGCTTGCAGCCCCTCCTTTCCACCTCACTGCCCAATTTCAGAGCTAGTTTTCAGTACCACAGGCCCCAACATCACAGCCTGCCCCCTGGCAGATCACACTCTCCCCTCCAAGCCCTGCTCTCTCTTTTGCTTCACTTTCCCACCACTGCTCTCTGATGCTCTCTCCCTTCCATGTCCTTCCTCTTTCAGCACCCCGCATGGACAGGATGGGGCCGAAGACAGCTGGAGAGACAAGTTTTCTTGAACTCCTTGAGCTCAAGAGCTCCTTGAACTCCTATTTTTCTCTAGAGAGGGGAGAATGAAGCTTTAGGAGGCAGAAGAGATAGCCAGGAAGTCTGTTTCAGTAATGAGCCAACAACATTGGCAGTGGCAGCCCCAGCAGTGCTGGGCCTGCAGCTCTCCTCTGCTGGGGCTGCTGTCGGACCCGACGTGGCCTGGCCCCACGACAGGCATTGATTAAGGCTGTGCCATCCCCTGTCTGTCTCCCACCCTCAGCCGAAACAATCATGAGTCAGTCACTTCAGCTCTTGGCTACAGTCGCTGCTGAAAGAGGCAACGGCTCCCAACAGGAGTGATTCACCATGCCTCCCCAGCCTGCTTTCATCTGCTTCCAGCCAGATCACCTCGGGGTGGGAGCGCCAGAGCAGCTCCAGCACTTCCTCATGGCCTCGCTGCAGAGCCGCCGTCCTTCTTGCTGACCTCCTTTAGACCTCCCAGGTTCGGGCTGTTAATGATTCACTGCGTTTTTACAATTCCTCCCTCCTGAGTTGGTACTAAATTGCTTCTGGTGCCAAACTAGGGACTGTGCTGTCGATACGGGTTCAGAGCTCGGCTGGAACAGGACTGCACATCTCAGAGTGAGCAGCCACCTTTGGTCCTCGTGTGAGCTTGGGGATCGCTGCACTCCTGGAGCCAGATAAGCTGTTAAACCAACCCTTCTGGAGCCAATTAACGTTACGAGGTACATTTCCAAAAGCAAGGGGGTTTTAGCCTATGGGTTCGGGCCAGCTTCTGCTCTGGGTAACCACATTATGCCTCACTCTGCTTGAAATTAGCCTTGAGCTAACACATTGTACTTTGTGCATTCAACAGGCAGAGTCGGTTATCCGCAACTCAGCTGATGAGCAGTAGTAATTCATTACTCCTCTGTAACTCAATCACTGCAATCATCTTTCCAGTCTTAACAGGGCCAAATATATTCCCACTGTGATGTCACAAGAGTACAAAGTTCCCCTTTAAAAAATGTGTCTAGTTTTGCTCAGCCCTAATACACCTTCAACTCTTTGTTGTCTGCCCAGGCCAGTAACCTGGCCGTCCTAAGGCTGGTTCCACCTGCGTAGCCAGAGCTGTACCTACTTAAGGAAAACAGGTGACTTAGATGAATGCAAACCTCCTTGTACAGGCATGTGATGAAATGCAATTAAATTATGGTTGCTCAACAAGTCACTGCCCTTCAGCTGGAGCAACATCACCATTGTGTGCATGCTCTTAACTTGCCCAGCTCTTAAACTTCAGTTACGCAACGTGATGGCCTTAGTAAGAAACTGGTGCCTGCTGATCTAATCTAAACCAGCCAGGGCTCCCGAGCCCCTGCTTGGACAATTGCTGCTGGGCAATTCAAAGTGTTACTTGTACTGCAGCTTCTTTCTTCCTTTCTATCCAAAGGTCAATTTAACTCCCCCCTTGCAGACTGTTTTAACTGTAATCTTCTGGCTTTGCCTTCACATGGCCAGACAGCACTCATTTAACCCCTTTTACCAGCTCTTTCTCATCACAAGGCAGCTCTTCCTTTAGCAAATACATATCCACACCCCTAGCATCAATTTTGTGTGCTGATTGAACTAACTAACCAGTGGCTTTCAAACTGACTTTAATTAACCTGCTGCAATATTGCACTTAAAACAATCTCTATGGATATGTTGCAAGAAACCCTGCAGAATGCAATCAATTCATACCTCTAGGAGAGGAAGTGTGCATGCTTTATGGTAGACCATGCTTCAACTGCATGGAAAGCTTTACAGAGAAATGTGCTGGTTTTGTTGGATTGTTTTCCTTTTTCCTTTTCTTTTTAGCTGGCGTGGAAGAGAAAAGAGGATAGTTTCCAACAGGGAGGATAAAACAGTACAAATTAAATCCATTCTCTGGACAGTGTAACAATTGCAATTTCCTGCTATTCCTTGGAAGCTGTACAGCCCAAGAGGGAGATATTTCAAGACCGGTGTGTCAGGGATAGAAGCGCATGCATCTGGTTATTTTTAATGGCAGCTCTGTCCCTAATTTTCAGTGCTGGCCTTGATGAGATGCCAGCTGTTTCATTAACCTTTGTCGGTATGGCAAAGAATAAAAGGTGGCTCTCAACATTTGCACCTCAGACAAAGCTCCTTTTCCCAACTAGCCATTGAAGGTCCCTAGCTATACCAGGCAGCGTTTTGGTTAGAGAAGGGAAAGAAGGAGGAAAAAAAATTTAAAAAGACATCTGTGAAGGTCTGTGTAACAGAGCCTGTACAAGTCTCATATCTGCAGTCTTCATTACTGTCTGAAATGTATGTTAGAACCAAGTTTCAATCAAGGTAACCATTTTCCTCTAAAAGCCAAGAAAAATACTGGGTTTATTTTCAGACCATTAAGAATAGTCTCTCTGAGCAGCCCTGCTATCCTTGCTTCATATGGGCTGCTTGTAAAAAAAAGAAAAGAAAAAGCACAATTTCAGAAGCATGGCAGCTATGAGCTGCCACATGGGTTAGACCCCAACAAACAAAATCTTCACTGTGCCTTGGAAGAGCTTTCTCAGGGACCGAGACTTAACTCACCGCCACAGCCAAAGCGTTAGAGCTCCAGCAGTAGAGCTGGGCAACAGATAGGATTCTTGTTCCATGAGAAATGTGGTGGGTTGAGAGAGGGAAGGGGGAGAAAACACAAAGACGAATTTCTTCCAAGCTCTGGTTTGTCGTGGTGTCAGAGCTAACAAAGCAGCACAATGCAGCTCCAGCCCCCTCCTCCCTTCATCTCTTGCTCCGCAGCTACGACCAGTTCCTACCAACCACAGTCACTGTCACGGCTGCTACCTCCTCCCTCCTTTTCTTACGGAAACATAATCCATCACTGCAAGCCCTGCTCAGTCTGAACAATGTGTTCAGTCTGGCTGGTGGCTGCTAACTAGTTATGGGAAGGCTCCTGGTTATGTTCTAGCTGGGCATGGTTCGGCACAGCTCTTGTGCACCCAGAAGGCTGCTTTCAGAGCCCCGCTTTCCAAGTGGTGAAAGACAGAGCTGTTTGCTCTCTGGGCTGCAGCCTCGGGAGGTTTGGATTTAGCTTATCATGTGAGATCAGAATTGCTGCTCTTACAATGTCAGCAGTGAGCTGTGGAGCAAGAAGAGAGGAAAAAATACTCTTTCCCAAAATTCAGGCTATGCTAGTAAATGTCAGGCATTTGCACAGAAGAAAGTCTCGGGGCTGGGAGGTTTGCTGACGGGTGGGCTTTCTGCGAAAGCCCCTCAGTTCTCCCCCAGGTCCCTGTCATCTTGTATGACCACAGCAAGGCCTCCTGCTGAGGCACAGCTCCCAGGGGCTGCCACAGCCTCGCCTGGCTGGGAGCACTGCCCTCCTCTGCAGGCTGCTGCCAGCGGAGCAGGAGGGGCAGGCAGAGCCATGCCAGGTACGGGGCCTGCCCTGAAGGGCTGTAGTCACCAGCAGCTCTGGGAAGCACTGCCACCTTGCCAGGGCTGTTGAGAAAAATCAGGGGTGGATGTCACCAGTGGCTCAGAGGCCACCATATAGGGAACCTTCATTTGAGGGGGAGAGTTTACACTATAAATCACAGGAGAGAAAAGGAGTAAGGGCAGAGATCCCCAAAGCCTCTCCTGGTGAGGGTGCGTGGCAGCACAGGCTTGACTGACTGCAGTGGCAGGCTTGTTGATTGAGGCAGAGCTCTGCCAGGCTCCTTGGCGCTGAGGTCCTGCTCATCAGGACGGGCATCCAGATGCCAAAAAGAAAGGGCTTTTCTTTTTCAGACAGTGATTGCAACTGCCTTTGCAGGGGATGGAACCCCGTCTGCCCCAGGCACTTCCAGCACATATGGAGAAGCTGAGGACAGCACGGCCCCTTTGGCGCAGGGCTCTGGTTTGGTGCCTCCCGGTGCTGCCGGGGCCATGACGCCGCAGCAGACAGCCCTGCCAGTTGCGTGCCACTCACAGGGAGCATCCCAGGGATGAGCGCAGCAGAGAGCTGAGGGAGGGCCCCGAGCCTGTTTTCACTGCAAGACAGAGAGCCGGCTAGAAACGAGCCAAGTGTTCTTGCAAAGGAAGCAATCCAAGGCAGGGGAAAGTGAATTGCATTAGGAATTAAGACCGGAGATGCTGGAAATACCGATTGTCCAAGCAGTGGTACAATCCCAGCTTCTGGCATGTTTAACATCTGAACACTCCCAGGCTAACTGCAAATGCAGCAGGGCTCTACTGAGTGCCCAGGTTAGGGAAGACTGAAACAAATGTCTTCCATTTAATTGCAGGCACCTCCAGGAGAGGATCTGGACTGCCTAGTACTTGGCATAGAAATAGGTAACCAGCCTGGTGTCTGGTATGGCAGGTCTGGAAGGGAGCCTGCTGAAATCCTCTGTTCCACCTGCCTGCACAGCGCAAGTGCCATGCTCAGTGCATCCAGCTCTTGTGATCTGTCTCATCACACTGAAACGGGGACAAGTGCAGAGACAGGTACTGATTTGTTAGAAAATCCTCTGGGAAAAGCAGCTGGGTGGAAACCTGCTTTCCTGCAAACATTTCTTGCCCACAGCATTTGGCACAAAGGCAATGCCAGCACACAGAGACCAGGAACTAGAGGCCTGTAATTTGCCTTTGCCATCTCTGGGCCACTGGCGTTGAGTGAACGTTTCATAAGTTCTTTATGGTCTCGAACCATGAGCCAGGATTTCCAGGACATCTGCTGCAGGCAGGGATCTGGTCAAAGAGAAGAAGAGAGAAGCTCTTGTCTGCAGAGCCTGGAGCCTTGGGTTGAGGTTGGAGTGAACCTGGGCCATCTGGGTGGGACGCACTGAAGCTAGCGGGCTGTGTGTGGTTTGGACTCGAATCCTGGCAGAACTAAGCTTCGGCCTTGAGGCTAGTTGGTGAGGGAAAGCCATGGCTGTTGTTCCAAGCTCTCCCCTCCTTCTGCTTCTGCTCCGGTTGCAGATCTCAGCTCTTCATGGGCTCGAACTGTCACTGTCAGGGATGTGGGATTACCCTCAGTCCTCAAGGAGATAGGGGCTCCTTCCCAGCCCCTAGAGAAGTAGGAATGTCGCTCCACTCATTCTACACCAAAGCAGAGAACCTGGGCTTCTGGATGAGATGGGATTTAGTCAGAAGGGTGGAGCATGGTGTGGCCTGAAGGAAAAATCCCAAAGCTGCAGCACCAGGGTCCCACCAGAACCGGCAGGTCATCTAGCGAAGGGTGTTCACAGGCAGTGTATGTGAAGATGTGCACATCCTCTTGGCTCTGGACATGCTGACGGGATGTTTTTCTTGTAGGCTGAGAGCAACAAAGAGGATTAATCTCTGGGAAAAAGGAAAAAAGGGGGCACTATGTTGAAGTGGGTTTTCATCAGCCTTGTGCTATTGTGTGTGTATCTCGGGTTTACTAATGATTCGAATGAAAAGTAATCAGGAGAAGTGCTCGGAGAAGGAGATTTTCCTGTATTTACTTTGGATGCGTGTCCACTGGAAAAACATCTTCCAGAGCATTTTGCTTGGCGATGGGGGCTGTTTCATTTGGAGAACAATTGATGGTGATGATGAGTGGTATTAGATGTGATCGCTGTTCGACAGCTTTTTGACTTGCCTGCAAGTCAAAGCAGCAAATTCCTTGTGACTGCGCACGTGTGCGAGGAGAGGCCAGGGAGGTGGTGGCCACAGACAAGCCAGCAACGTGTTCGATCCTCGCCAGCCTCTTACCAGGTGAGGTGCAGGGTGTTAGTACAGTGCCTGGTCTTGCAGCAGCGTCTTGCAGTGCAAACCCATATTTACTGTGTGCTCCACGTTTCCACTGGACGAGCACTGCCCTGCTGTTAGCATACCGCAGAGATAGGTTCAACCTGGTAGTGGGGAATTTGCCAGCAGCGCTGTGCGTGGTGCATTTACAGGAGCAGACTGCTCCCGGTGACCTTCTGTTCCCCGAATCTAATGGGGTGTATCCTCGGCTGATGCTGTCCTGACACCCTCTTCACCCCTTCCCAGGACAGCCGTACCACCTGGAGCCCTGCCTATCCCTCCCCGCCTGTCCCCTAGCACCCTGCACTGGCCACTGGCAGCTCCTAGCAGAGGGGCCATGAGGAGGGTTAAATCACTGAATACCATTTGTCTATCTTCATTTCTGAAAAAGGAACGGCCGTCTGCCACGTCCATTCCCTCCCTTGCCGAAGGTTTCTCCAAGCACTAGCCTGTGGTCTCAGTGGCACAAGGAATAAATCCAGTGCAACTTTGCTGAAGTCTTCAGAATTGCTCCCAGGGTAACTGAGAGCAGAGCAGGGGCCCCGAGAGTTTCCTAAGCTTCACAGCCATAGCCACAAGGCAAATAAAATGAGATTAACCAATTACAATTAAAATGAGAGAGAACTGCTTTTGACAGTAATTTTGAATTTCCCCTAAAAGCAGTTCCAGCTGTGACCTCTGACTCGTGCAGTGCTCGGCTGAGATCTGCCCCTGGTTGTTTGTTATAACTGGTGCTTTCAAGGACGTTCAGTCCTGCCTAACAAGAGGTTTCCTAGGGAAAAAAAAAAAAAAAAAAAAAAAAAAGAAGTGAAAAATGGAAGAGGAACTAACACAGGGCATCCCTGCAGTGAGGCACAGACCTGAGAGCCTTTCTGGCAAGCAGTCAAGACAGGCCAGGCAATCTCCAGTGGATTAGGTAGGTCAGTGCTTGTAGCAAGTTCCCCCTGCCCAGCAGGGCTGTGTTACTGTCATGCGACTGTGAACTCCATCCTGGAAATGCCCTCATTCGTCTTGGTGTTGAACACATCTCTCTTCCCGCAGAGAAGCCGGCTCTGCACAGACCTTGCCTTTGTTTTGGGAAGAGAGCAAGGCTGTGTCTGCAGGGTTGTAGTAACTAGCCTTATTCTTGTCTCGAGCTTTGGAGAGATGTTTTGTTACGCTGCGGTGCCACACAACCAGCTTTCATCATGATAGCGCCCAGTCCTTGCAGACGACTTAGTCCTTAAAACCAGTGGGTGGTTTTGACTCATTCTTTGGCCTGTGCCTTGCCGTGTGCCTGCAGACCTGTTCACTGCCTGTGTGAGCCACCTGCACGCTGTGTTTCTGCTGTTGGAGCGTTTCCATATTCAGACCTGGAGGTGACACACTTGAACCTTCCCCATCTCGCAGCGCAGGCACGTCAATTGCCCGTGCTGCAGAGACAGGGCTGGGAGCACAGTGACTTGAGACAGTGATTAGGAGGTTGAAAATATATATAAAGTTGCTATTTTTACTCTTCAGACACAGAAGGTGAGAGGGAGAATAGACAGAGATGAAGAGAGAGGTGCATTACCTGAGTCAGACAATGTAGTAAGTTATTTATTCTGTGATCTGCCAGATTTGAAAGCCTTCCAGGTGCCGAAGCACTCTACTGTTGAGGTCAGTGCCACAGTCACACTGCTTTGTAATTTCCTTTCTCATTAGTGATTTTTAAGGAAAGCATTATGCTATAGAGATGAAGTCTGAAAGCAATTTTGGAGACAGTAATGCTGTTTGCTACATCCACACCCGTTATATTTATTTAATTGGAATGATTCAACTTGTACTCAGCATTGTCACACCTGGGTGACTTTCAGAACTGTTTTGTGTAAACCACAGTCTGCCCATACTTGGCACGATCTGATACCTCTGCATCTGCAAACACCATTGTTTGATTTATGAAGTGCCTGGCTTTGCATATGAATTGCTACAGTCCAGTCCCTAAAAACTTCGATGATGTACATTTCCATGGTAGCTCATCGGAGCATTTTCTATTTATGTGGCTTTTCCTACAGTCTTGTCTTAAACTTCCTTGCTATAAATTAAACTGATTTCTTTGTGCCCTTCCGGAATTCTGGAGAGCAGTCGCTGTCCCCTTTGCAAATATTGGAAAACCATTATCATGTTCCACTCATTCTTCTCTCTTCTAGACTAAACAAACTCACTTCCTTCCACCTTTCCTTACAGGTCGTGTTTTCAAAACCTTTTTATCGTTCATTTCATTCTCTTTGCGCACGCTCCACTGAGTCCATTATCTGCCTTGAAATGCGCCGCCCCAAACTGGACCTAGCTTTCGCACTGTATGGATCAAATCTCCATACAGAGCAAATCTCATCTGAGCTCTTATCAGCTTCATTACATCCTGTTTGGAGTTGTGGTCTACGATACCCAGACGGAGCATTCCCAGAATGATTTGCTTTTTCAGCTATGTTTCATTTGGAGATATTCAGGCCAAATCTTAGGGCACCATCAGATGTGATCCTCCTCAGTTCAGAGTCCCTCTGCTGTGTCTCAGTAGGGGCCGTGCAGGTGTTCTTAGTTTAGTTCTCACAAAGCAGATCAGCATGGCTGAAACCAAACCTGTAAAGGATATCTTTCTTCTTTTCTCTGCCTGAAATCTCCCCATTTGTGGAAAAATAAAAAAAAAATAAAATAAAAGGAGGGAAAAATATATCCTGGACAAACTAAACAGCCCCATACCCGCCTCATAAGATCCTGCAGCCCTTCAAAATATTTGCTTAATCTCCCGGTATCTTGGCAGGGTACATAGGTATTAGCACATGCAGGTGTTCTTATCCATTGATCTCAAAATATTCTCCTCCTTGTTTTAAACACGGGGATACTGAAGTGTTTGGAGGCTCGGTTTTCATAGGCAACAAAGATCCCTTGCCCCATTTAAAGTCAGTGGAAAATGTGGGTTGCAAGCCAACTGGAGAACTGAGCTTGAAGTGACTTGCTGAGGTCCCACTGAGAGTTAATACCACAGCCAGGAGCTGGAGCCCGGGTTTCCTGAGTCTGTCCAGAGTCTGATGAGCAGGACCAGGCTGCCTTCCACTCCATCCTGTAAACACAACCAGCACAGCCACATGGTCAAACCTATGATTTAATGCCCCAGGTAAGATCACGGTAGGTGTCACAGCATTCTGGAGAAGAGCTGGGTTGATCACGGCCCGCTCACTAACTTGAAATCTTCTTGTTCATCTAGTGTTTGCTTGCAAGTTGCATAGCTGAAAAGCCTGTTAAAGAAAACAAATAGCACCTGTGCCAAGCCCTGCCGTATTCCAGCAGTAAAAGATATTAATAGTTTCCAGGTCTGTAGTTTGTATGTTGCCTTGCCAAAGCTCACCTGCTCTGTGTGAAAGGGAAGGCTGCTCACTGCTGGTCTCTGAACAAAAAGCTGGTCTGTCAAAGACGAATCTGGGGGAATTTTTTAAATTCCAAAAATAGACAGGAGGGAAAAATGTGCCAGTAAGATGGATCTCATTTCATTTCCCAAATCCCTCTGGTCTCCAGAGTTCATTCTTTGCTCTTAATGTTTCATGCTATGGCTTATTTTAGTCTCCTTAGTGGAAAGTTTAAAACATTTACTTAAAGGCAACGCTTCAGCTGGCATAAACTGTCACAGCTCTCTTGGCTTCAGTTGCCTTCAGCAGAGGAGCTGCCCTTTAGCATTAAAATTGCTTATTAGAAAGTGGAAAAGTGAGTCACTTGAAATCATCCGCTAAAACTAAAGAGAATGGAGAATGAAGGAAGGGCTCACAGTGTGGATCTCAGGTGAGAAGCAGTCTTTCCACGTGGACAGGTGCAAGCACAGAGCACTTGCAGCACACGTTGCTACTCTTCAGATCCCTCTCCAGAGCAGCTGCCATGCTCCCCATGCCGGCACCGCCGAGGGGCCGTGATGCCAGATCTGCTGGGCAGAAGGACAGAGGCTGCAGGCATTTCTTGCAGGACCGCGCGGGTTGCTGAGCACCAGGTGAGCCAGCCCTGAAGCCAGGTAAATTGGCCGTGTCCAAACAGTGCTCGTTGTGCCAGGGAGATGTGTGCAGAAGCACTGAGGGTGCTGTAGTAAACATTTTCCAAACTGTTGATTAATTAGTGGGGGGCATCCTGACTTGGAACGCATCAACCCACTTGCTGCAGCCTCCAGCCTGCCTGGAAAGTTGCCATTTCAGCCGTATGGCTGTGACAGGGGCTCCCTCTTACATCTGGCGAGTGCCAATGCCCATCTGAGAGCCATCTCACTTCCAGATTGCATCTGCGCTGACCTGTTTTGCAGTAGCATGGCACTGCCGTCACTTGCTAGCTCCCTGCTCATCTCCAAGCACTATTTCCTACCTTGCTGCACTGTTTTCTTTGTCTTCAGAGAAACTTCATGTTAGTCCATGGCAGAGTGGTTCAGAAGTATCAGTGGTCCCTAAGGAGTGGGCCCTTCTTCTTCCTCTCGCTCTTGCCTGCAGCATCACATTCGTCTCTCTCAGGCTGCAGATGTCCAGCTCAAAGACAGCTCAGCTCCTTGCTCGTGCACTCTCTCCCTGCCCTAGCACAGCTCCAGTGATCACGCCAGGACTAAAACAGGGCTGTCACAGTTCCCATTCAGCTCAGTGCTTTTGCAGGGACAGTTTGTAAGCTCTTCTTTTTGTATCGTGAAGAAAAAAAATATCAGCAAAGCTGCATTATGCTTTCCTTTACTGTCCAGTTTAACAACATCCATCTGGGCTACACCATTTATGATGCTGGGCTCCTGCACTGGTCTGTCTGGTACACCCTGACATAAACTGAACGGTCACAACCTTGACCTCACTGGTTCCCTGCTAAATCACATCAGCAAGGCTATTCCAGACTGACACCAGCCTGACTAAGGCCAGAGCAGACTGCCAAAGCCCAAAGGATGGGAATGGTTATTTTGCCTGCGTCCTGACTGGTTTTGTGTCCCCCTAAGAATGTGTACACTTCCCTTCGCTTTTGCAATGGCACCAGGGTGTTGACGAACTGCAGTGCTGCTATTTATCCCTTAATTACTCCCATGACTCACATTAGAGTAACAGTTTTCCGTAGAAACAAACACAAGCAGAGCTGACACCGCTCAGGCTGCCTTTATTTTGAAACATGTTCTCTACTTTGGGTTTCAAGGGTGGTGACTCAGGAGGCTGCTTTGTGCTCCTGGTGTTAAGGTTTGCCAGTCAGAGGAGTGAGACCCACTGGGTGCTTGCTTGCTCCCGGCTGGGGAGGAAGGGTTAGAGCTGCTGGACTGCACTGTGTGTGGCTGAGCATCGCTCAGCACGCTGATCTGGGGGGAATGTATGCTGAGCATGGCTCAGGACAAAGCGTTTCCTGCCCCCAGTGGTCCCAGGGTGTTCACAGGACATGTTCATCCCCTAGTGCTCTTGCCAGGGTGCTCCCTCTTTTTTATTTCCCCTTGAGCGGCTCAGCCTGGGCTGCTGTATTGTGTTCTTGCATGTCTCGAGAAGTACAAGCAGGGAGAGCAACGCAAGTGCCATCCCTGGATGTTACCTGGGGATATTCACCCAATTATGTGCGTCGTGCTAATTACGGGTGCCACCAGTACATGGGGTCGGCCCTGGCTGAGTTACTTCTTTAAAATAACTAATGAAATAATTAGCTGGCAGGTCTCAACCACATCCTCAGGGCCAGCCCAGCATCCATTCTGACATGGTCTTATATGGACTTGAAATCCTCTGAAGCTGTTTCCTTGTGCTCGATACTTGTAAACCAGTATGTATACGGGAGACAGGATGGTAGGGAGGGGGTTCTTTCCTTTACAGACTACGGTGCCTGTCTCTCCTGGGCAATAGACTTGTCAGAAGTCATCCTAGTTCTGTTCATCTATGCAGCCAAGAGAAACAAGGCAGAGCCACAGCTGTCTGTCTGATTTTTCTACTTCCAGCTGCCATGATTTATAGCAATTAGGTGTTCCTGGTGACGGTGTCCCAGCTCCTCCCCACTCTGTGGGGCAGGACCAGAGATGTGCACGTCTTTCCTCAGAGCTGTAAATCTACCCTGAAATCATACAACAGAGGGAGCCTTTCCTGGGGCTCTGCCACAGGCCCTGCACCCACAGCAAAGCGAATGCATCCAGTTTTGAGGCCGTGGCCCAGCCTCCCTGCATCCTGACGGGAGGGAAAATGGCCACGTGCTCTCTCTTCCCAAGGCAGAGGACTGAAATCTCAATGCAGATGTAGATACGGGAGTGCTCCGAGCCCTCAGCCAGGAAACAGGGCCACTTCACAGAAACCGCTGCACGCAGCTGTGTAAAACAGACCTGCTCCAAAGTGCTCCTAGCATCGTGGAAAAGGCAAGAGCAAGCAGGTGGGTGCAGGAGGGGGGATGTGTGAGCAGGGGGAGATGAGAGTAGCAGCACCCAGGGCCAGGAGGCTGCCGGAGGTGCCTGCTTTTCCTTGCTCTGGGTCTTGCTTTGCACCCTGCAAAAAGCAGGGCATGGCCGAGCTGAGGGAGCAGAACCCCGGAAAGCTCAAGAGAGGCTGACTCCAGACAGGCAACCTGATGCTTTTGCCATTGCGTGTGTTAGGAGATTGTACCATTTGATGCAGTCTGTTAGAGTTGGCTGGCGACTTGCTTACACTTTGTCTGTGCAGATAAAGTTGCCTCGGCATTGGGCTTCTGTGCTCCCCCTACACACACCCCTTAACTTTGCAAAGTGTGGTTTAAAAAGAAAATGTCAAAAATGCAACGTTGGCTGCGCAGCCTCTCCAGGAAATGCCTATAGAAACTGTCTGCGCAGGAAATATCTACAAAGGGAAGGGGGGAGGGCGGCAAAGGCGCAGACCTGGATTCATCTCTGCAGACCAGGAGCCCATGTGCAGCTTCTTCCCTTGCACTTCCTCAGGGATGTTGGCTCTCTCTTTGCTTTGCTTCTGAGGCCCCACACGTTACAAATGGTTTTCCCGATGGTTTGTCAGCTTCCCACCATGCCGGAGTCCCACTAAGCCCCTTCTCTGAAGAAGAAACTTGTAGCCATGACTGAAGCTGGATTTTCAAACAGGGCCAGAGCTCAATAAACCAGTGGGCTTTTCTCAGAGGAAAGCCTTTTGCTTGCATTTTTTCCTTTTTTTTTTTCCCTATGCCTTGGAGTTGAACTAGGACTGATCCAATAGCACAAACATCAGGCTGAACATCTCTTCCCTGGAGGACTTGTCTCTTTGTCTGCCTCCTGTATTGCTTCCAGGTGCCGATAACCAACGTGGTGCCTCGTGGAACTGTCCCACTCCCTCAGGACTGACAGAGTCCCGTTACGTGGGGATCTCAGCCCCGTCTGCAGAAAGGACTGGGAAGGAGAGAACCAGAAACAAGCCTTCCCTGGCAGAGGGATGGAGTAACCAGGCAGTTTTTCCAGCAGCTGGGGCTGTGTTTAGGCCGCGCGAGCCCCTGGGCCTGAACACCTGAAGCTTCCAGGCATGAGGCCAGGATTTTCACTTCACCTTAAACAAGGGTGTTTTGGGCCCATCTGGGGAGGCAGAGTAAAACATGTCAGTTCACTGAGCGCAGAGAGAGCTGTCTGCGTGACCAGGAAGCAGGACTTGCCCCTTGTCCCTTTCCATGGTCCCTTTTCAATCAACTTCGGGTGGTGATGTTTGAGGAGGACCCGCCAGAGAGGGACAGGACAGGAGCAGAAGCCAGGTAGGGCCATGGTGACCATCACCCCCTTTCTGTCCCACGCATGGACTCCTGTTAACCCAGGGACAGCCCCTGTCACAGCGCAGTGTCACAGAGGCCATTCCCACAGGGCTCCATGCACGTACAGCAGGGTCAATGCAGCAAGAAAGGACAAATAGAAGCAAAGGAAATAAAATGGAAAAACAATATCTCCCACATGAAATCTTCACAATTCCCATGTCCTGCCACAAGGTTGTTGCCTTGACTCACCTCACGCAATTTGCCAGCTTCATGTCTGAGACATGAAGCACAAATCACAGGATCTTCACACCTCCACTTGACCTGGACTATTTAGTTTGAACAAAGCCAAAGCAGCCTCCCTTGCACCAGGAGGTGGCTCTGCCAAACGCCCCTTTCTTCCCAGCTAGACTAAATAACAGCTGCCCAAATTCTCTTCTCCCTGGAGGTCAGTGTGGGGTGACAGCAGCAAGGTTGTGTTTTCGCATGGAGGGGCTCCAAGCCTGGTCCAGAAAAGGAGCTTAATTGCCTCTTGCGTTTCTCCTGAATCAGGGACATCTCTGGAGTCCAGCAGCTTCAAAGACACGTCCCCTGCACTCTCTCATAACAGCATTTAGAAAGCAGCTTGAATTTCTTCCAGCTGGCTTCATGTTACAGAGATCCCTATCAGCACCCGGGAGGAAAGAATTAGCAAGAAAAACAAGCATCTCTTAAACTTCAGAGAGGAAAAAAAATGCTAAGAAAATGGCCATGTAAAAAGCATAAATTTAGTCCAGTGATGCCCAATGTGTTCATTTCCTAGGTTGTTTGAGGTAGAAAGCAGCCTAACGACTGGATTTTTTTGTGTCGGCCAGAGACTTTGAACGCTAATAGCAGGGTTTTATCGAAGCCAGATGCACTTGCACAGGTACTGTCTCTACGACCTCCCTCCTGGCCACTGGAAATGAGCAGGGCCCACCTAACAGTATTAACACCTGTGGAATCCACGTGCCTGGGGACACAGGGAGTCACCAGAGCAGACAAGCCAATACACTCGGAGTTTCAAAGGCGCCCGCTCGGCTCTTCTTGCCAAATTCCTTTCTAGCCCCCACAAGGACTTCTCGTGGCTCTCTCTTCCCCCAGAAAAGCATCACGGTTGCAGACTTTTCCCTCTTGCCAGGAGATCAAGCAGTCAGGCTCAGGGTAAGCGGTGGGAAAGCCTGGAGCAGGCGGCTCCCGTAGTAGCAGAGAGCTTCCCACACCCAAGGTGCTCCCCAGATCCCAGCCGGTCGGTTCTGTTGTGGTTATTGCTGAGCCGCCTCCTCCTGTGCAGCCGTCCTGAGCCCTGCAGCCATCCTCAGCATCTTCCCTTTGGTACACAGACTGACTTGCTGACATGTGAACAAATCCTTTTAAAGAACAGATACCCTCCGTTTCAAAGAGCAAAGTCCTGCAGGCAGCCGGGGAAAACTGGCACGGGGCACGGACTGAATTTGCTTTTGCTTTGCACTCCCTGCGGTTCTTCACACGAAGGGAGGAGAACCGCGTGGCACCAGCTGGGGCTCGGGGACTAGAAGTTGGTGCCTTTGCATGTTAGAAACCATTTCCTCGAGCCAGCCTCACAAGCACCGTCTCTGTTTCTGTACGTGCAATCCCCCGGTGCTGTTTTCCTGCCTTTCCTGATACTTTCTCTTCCCCTTTCAGTCCGCTGATGGGCCCAGCCTCTCAGCGTCTCTCTGCAGAGGAGGGCATTGTGTCATGCCACCACTTCTCATGCTGTTCGTTTCTCCAGCAAGTTTCCATTATGACTGGAAAAAAAATCTGTCAGCCATCACCTCTGCTTTTAATGACCTTTGGATGATTATTGAGATATTACTCACAGTTTAATTGTCTTCTCTTGCTCTATCTAAATAAAAAGGTGGATAGATACATAGACAGATATAAAGGTGAAGAGAGAGAAAGAGAGAGAAGGAGTAATTTGTGGTGATTAATGGCCCAAGCGGAGGCAGAAAGGGTGAGAAATAGCATCGAGCAGCACCAGTTTACACCTTCCAAGGTACTGACTTGATCTAAAACATTTCTAATTACCAGAAATCAATGTATTGTCTGCTTGCCTTTAGTGTGCAGCTAAGGGAAAATTCACAAGATGCAATTAAACCACACTTACAGCTTGATGTTTCAGCTTCCAAGAGTCAAAAAAGTAAGTTTGAGCATATGTAACTTCAGAGACAGACCTAATTTTCCCCTCTTGCTGAGAAGATTCACATAGCAACAGTGAATTGGGCTTTTTCAATTTGCTTTATCCTCTGTGTATTTAAGATAACCCTTTTTTTCCAGAATTTCATTTAGCTACTCATACTACAAACACAAGGACAGATGGTCACCAGATCAAACTTAATCAGCATTCTGTATGCTGAATTTCAAGCTTAGAAATTCATCTGGTTCTAGTAAAACAGAGTCTGAAACCTGCCTGATGTTTAACTCAGCCACAGAATTGTATTAAATTTCTAAGCCTTCCCGATCCTTACAGGAGATTGAGAAGGGAACCATCGGGCATCTTTAAAAAGGGGTTGATTATGAGTTTAATTATCAGATATCAAAATCTGTTCTGTTGCTGGTGTCTCACTGAAGAGCAGCATTTTTAACAGGGGTCTGCAGTTCTGTGTTTTTCTTCTTGAAATTCACCAGGGCTATGTGTAGCCCTGTAAGAGGATGCAGTTTCACATACAACCCCTTACACCTTGCGGAATTCAGGGTCTGACCTCAGCAGTATGCCCTCTGTCAAGGCAATTTGAACCACTTTCCCGTTCCTTCCTCTCATTCCTGTTCTCGTCAGACTTCCCTTTTCTGCCTCTCATTGCTGGTGGTAGGGCACCAGGGCTGAACTGCTGACGTGTGCCCCCATCCCGAGGAGCTGGTGCTGCACAGAGAGGACAAGCAAGCAGCTCCCCAGGGCCGAGGCCCATGGAGGAAAGCTTCCAGGCTTCATCGCCCTTTTAGACTTCTGCAGAATAGCACACAGGTATCCAGGTGCATCAAAAGCCACAGCAAAGCCTCCTTTGCCTTAGGGAAAAGAAGGTTTCGCTCTGTGTCCTTAAATCCTCTGTCCTTCAAGCTGTTGTGCTGATCTTTTTGCCCTCTTCGGAAACACGCAGCTATTTCATCCCTCATGCCACAGCCTGTTGGAGATGTGTGTACTGCTGCATCGAACTCTGCTGCCTTTATTTGCATAACTGTGGCATGGGGCTGACTGGCTGGAAACCAAAAACCACTCCAAATGGCACAGAGGCGACAGCCATCTGTGTCTTTTTCACATTCGGTTTCATTGTTTTAGGATCAAATCCAACCGCTGCAACCTACAGTAACTCTACACTTCTCGGGGCTCCGAGCTTTCCATACAGCACGATCTGTGGTTTCGCTGTGGAGAAGCAAACCTGGAAAAAAAACTTGTTGGACTGGATCAGATGTATTTTAGTTAGTGCAGCAGGAGCTGCCAGTGGTGAAAATAGCACTCCTGGAGCATGAATGAACAGAGCGGTGTTTCCTTCTGTGCACGTTAGACAATTTAAGCCCAACTCAGCATTCTGGTTGTGCTGGACACTGTGCTCTTGAGGTGTGTTTCCATTATCACATAATAAATATACATGTTTTTTATGAGATGCCCGTGGACGGAAGGAATCTGGGGTTTGCTAAAGGTTATTTTGATGATGTGTATTCAAAGCCCTCCTGTTTGGCATTAATTAGTACAACGTCGTGTTTTGCAATTTCCCAGCACGGACACATCCAGATTACTGCTAGGAACTGGAAGTGGCATCACCCAGCACCCACTCCTCCACCCAGGCAGGCAGCACTGAGGCGATCCCTCCCTCAGATGAAGCCTGTGTCTCCCTCACAGCCCCATGGCAGGAGGCATGCATGGGAGTGCACGCACTCCATAGTAAGGAAACTCCGTGTAGGAGCTGCTAGGGGGTTGGGAGTCTGCCCTTGCTGACAGCCAAGAGAGAAGGGGCTGTCTGCACTTTTCCTGCCTGTTTTATCCTTGCTAGATCATCCAGGTGTAGCCCCACCTGCTGCCAGCCCCACGCTGCAGAGAGAACTTAATGCTGTGCACCAAAGTGCCAGCTGATGGAAACTTTGGACTCATGTTTTTCAGTGGTATTGCGTGGACCCCGTGATAAGGAAAGTACCAAACTGCTCTCACATTCTCCTGCTAAGACATCCCACCATGGTCAGGCATCTGGTCCTTGCACTGCCCTGAGGGTGCTTCTGCCACTGACTTTGGTGCATGGTTGTTTTGTGTCCTCGGTGCAAAGGCTCTTTTTTGGTTCTTTCTCATTGCTGCTTACGTCTTGCCTTGTGCATGGGACCGTTGGCCTCCAGTGCTGGAGACGTTCCTTCTGTGCTAATTGCATTTACACGTTCAATTACCCATTAGCCATCAACTCGAGCATCCCATATGGCGTGAAGGAGGCCCTTCCCAGTGAGTAAGGAATGCTTGGGACAGCGTGGAGCACAGGTGGGGCACAGCACCAGCCCCGCAGCCGGCCCCTCGGAGCACCCATTGCACGGCCACCGTTGGAGCCCGCGACCACCATCCCCATCCCCACGGCACCACAACCCCGCTGTGCGCTCAGCGCCTCCCAGCACCGTGGTTTCTGCCTGCTCTCCGCAGAGCCATGGCAGCCTTCTCTGTACCCGTTAATTGTCTTTTTATGCCTCCAGCTTCCCTCCAGATATTTTCTTTTTAACTCAGAAATACATTTGTTGCAAATAAATGCCAGCAGCTCCCGGTGCCAAGAAGATGCAGTGCTCCTTCTGCTTGTTCTGTTTTCCAGTGAACCGTATCGTTTTGTGCTTGTTTCTCTGTGACCTTTGGAGCCCATTCAAAGTCATCTGCCTTTTGCTTTGATTTAATTTCAATCCAGCGCATGTTGCCAGCTGATTTGCTGCCTGTTTTTACACATCGCCAGCAAATCACCACCTCTTCATATTGTTTAGACAGTCATCAAATCTAGGCCTGCCAGCTCTTTTTGTTAATGGAACTAGGAAGGCTTGGTACATCTAGCTGATGTGACCAGAAAGGGGCCAGAAAGCTGCTTAACCCCAGCTAGCAAATCTTTAAAGCACAGTGTGGGACTTCTACGTGCAGAGCAGGGTCAGGCTTCACTGGCCAAAGCTCTTCGGCTGTTTGGTGTTGACCCAAAGTCTGCCTGTACATCCTGTACCTCGCTTTTCTGCTGTGATTTAAAGAAGATGATTTAAAGACACGTGGTTACTGCTTAGGTAGGACTGTGTCGGTTTTACATAGCACGGTGAGTGCAGTGTTTATCACACGTGGCCCACACCTCCTGGGCTTTCTGCTGAGATTTCACTTGTGTTCTTCCTCCTTTTGTTGGTTCTCTTCCCATAAATCACCAGAATTAAAACACGTGAGTGTTCCTCATGAGGTGGGGAAAGCCAGTAGCAATCTTTAACTGAAAAGTTACCCATGATTAGAAAACATGAGTGTAAACAAGAACAGCCTTTTTGAGTTCCTTCTCCCCAGAGGCATGCCCTGCAAACACAAACAAGGCTGGCCTGAAAAAGGAAAGCAGAAGCAGCGTATTTACAGGCAGAGACACAGAGGTAAGTGCAAAGCTCAGTGCCGTGAGACCTTGCCCTGCAGCCCTTGCTCACCAGATCAGCCTCTGAAGGGGGCAGTTTGTGGGCTTAGCCATTTGCCACAGAAGGGTCTTTGCTGTCCTGCATTCAAGCCTGGCTCAGGGCTGGGGGCCACATGTGGGAGGGATGTTCCCTCCAAGAGGGCTGAGCTGCTCCGGGCACCTGACAGCCCCAGTACCTCTCACCCCAGCAGTTCCCTGCCCCAGAACTGCTGGGACCTGCCTTAGCACCCGTGGGGCTGTGGGCTGCAACCCTGGCTTGTCCAGCACTCCCTAGGGATGCACAGCTGAATACTGGGGAACTTTAATGTTCCTCCAGGCCGACAGAGCAGCCAGCAGGCTGCAGAGGTCACAGGTTAGTCCTGGCTTGGCTTTGATACAGTCTTTTGAGCTGCCTGAACCTCAGACGCTCCATGTCTACAGTTACGCATCTGATCCCGATGGGAGCTCGTTTGGTTGCGCAGCCACGTAACAGAGAGCTCAGTAACAGAGCATTTGCCAAAGCTTTGCAGTTTGCACTCAGATTGGCACTGCTTCCAGCACCCACGCTGCCAAGTCCACCCACAGGTCCTCCTGCCACCCACGGAGTCAGGCACGGCGACACGAAGCCCAGTAATGCCTCACCTGGGGGCTATGGGCCCCAGGGGACGGCCGCTAACGTGGCCCAGGGAGCCCAGCACAGCCAGCCTGCCTGGTTCACAGCCTGCTGCAGGCACATCTCAAACTGCTCATGGAAGGCCAAGGAAAAAGACACCACCAGAGCCCTGGGGCTGGAAGGCAGCCTGGGACGGGCCCATCTCTTGCTGTTCCAGTGCCCACGTGTGGCCAAGCTTTGCATCTTTTGCCTTTTGCATCCAAGTGGAGGGCAAACTCTTTGCGAAGAAAGCAAGTGTCCTCTGCTGGCTGCAAGCAAAAAATGCATGTGGTAATACCCGGGCTAGGGACAGCATTGGAGTGGGAACGTTATGTGGAGTTTGCAACCTGACTTGTTTTAAAGATGGACAATAATCCAGCTGTGAAATGGAGCTACAAGGCGGCTGCTTGCAGCACGCAGTGTGGACAAAGGAGGGGTGTCAGGGTGTCTGGGCCTTCAGGCTGGGAGTGCAGGGCAGGGTGCAGCCCTTCTCCCCGAGCAGTTCCCCCCAGACATCCCCGGTAAGACACGAGATGGTGCAGGCTGGAAGGGGCAGTACAGGGACAAGAGATCAGAGGTGCCCAAGGCACGGGAGCGGAGGGACTTCCCAGCAGCATGAAACCCATTTTGGGCAGTCCCTGCAGGAAGGACACGAGAGCAGGGGCTGGAATCCAGCATGCGCTTGTGCTCCGCGTTTCTGAAATAATCCCTCAGAGATCAGTGGGGTTTCACATCTTTCCCCATCTGTTCTTAATCCATTCGCTTGACAGATGCCAAACCACCATACCCTGTATGGAAAAACACAAAACAAAATACAAAGCCTTCTATCTCGTGTAGTTTTGTTCAGAAACATTCCCTGGAGCCCAGCTCTGTGCCCTGGCTGTGCATGGAGGCCCCCAGAGGAACCTGCAGCAGGGGCAGATCTGCCTCCAGCGGGGTTTCACAGCAAGGCCAGATAAGGGGTGGCCAGGGCACAGCCTTGTGTCTGACGGAGCAGCTTTGCGTTCATGCAGTGATTCAAGCTGGTGATTAACTACTGCTGGCATTCCCCTAATGCCACCAAGCCTCTACCAACACCTCGGTCCTGTTACTGCAGGTGCTGCAGGCTTGCACAGCCACTGACAGTCCCGGCCAGGCAGGAGGTGTGCGGAGAGAAGGGATCTGCCTCGCTAAAGGTCACAAATCAGTGGTAGGGCCAGATGGAAAAGCCTGGACCCCCTAGGGGTTCCTGCCACTTGCTCGCACAGCCTTTCCTCCCAGCATTATCTCAGAGTTCAGCCCTGCAAAATCTGCTGAGGAGGTGAGCAGCAGCATTTTAATGGCATCCATGAATACTTTATTTAAGGCTGAGACTCAGCGACTGCAGCACTGTCATTATCATTGGCTGGACCAAACCATCTCTGATAATAAATAATACAGGATTACTCCCAGCATCTAAAAATATCCTATCTTAAGCTGTTCCCATCCTCATCCTATCGATCTGAAGGGCTGAGTGTTTCCAACAGCTTATACAGTAAATGCAGTTTAACTTTCTTCTTACCAAATACTGCAAACTGGCTCTTTTCAGGATGCTGCCGTGTAATTTACAGCTATATCACTAACTCCTTAATAGTTGCCAGGTTCTTTGGAGTCCTTTGAAACCAAACACAATAGAAAGATGTGAGCCAACACTGACCACACGTTTCATGTCTGCAGGTTCCTACGTGCCTTTTTGGTCTTTTCAGCGAGCAAGCTAATGGAAACAATTCTGTATCTTCAAGGCAGGATGATGAGATTTCAGAGCTCCCCTGACTAGTCACAAGAGAAAATTGATACAGCTCTACAGCAGCCAAATGCCAACGCATCTCTGCGTCTCAGTCTTACCATTAACCTCAGGTAAGAGGGAAGGGATGGAGAGATTTCCTCTTTGCATTTAATGTGCTTAACCAGTCCAAAACACAACCCTGCCAGTCTGAAAACAGGTTTGAAAGAGTGACAGTTAAAAGCCTGTGCACTTTGTCCGTGACCCCCAAGAACGGAGTACTTACATGAGGTTTGGATGGGCAAAAAGGAAGGCTGGGGGAGAATGGCATTATCATGGGCTGCTAACAACATCCCATACGGTGCTCTGTTCCAATACTGCTTCACACTAGCGTGTTAATTTATGTTAATTTATGTTAAGATAATAAATGTATTGTGGTTTAATAATGATAATTTATGTTAATTGCTGAAATGTGTTAATATAAATAATTATTAACAGGATGTTAATGAATGAAAACATCCTGTGCCTCCCCAGTTTAGTAAAGGTAGGGTTTGGGGTGAAGGTTTTCCTCCTGGCTAACCTGGCATGTTTTGCCAGTATCTCCCAACTCCCTGAAACATCAAGAGGAACATCAGCAAAGAGAAACACAATATTTTTTAAATGTCTTCACAGCAGCAATCATAATAAAAATACAAACCTGAGGTTTGTAAAAGTGTAGCAGTAAAACCACAGACATCTTTACAACTCCCAGACACACAGTGCTGCCCAGCAGCAAGCACAAAACCCTCCCGAATGCAAGGAGCAAAACTATAACCGTGGAACAGGCCTAATTACCTTACAGCCTGGAAAACAAACAAACAAATGAAAACTATACATGACACCAATTTGCAGGTCATTACCATTCACCATCAGGGAAGATGAAACAAAATCCCTCCACTTTTCCTCACCTGGAGACCACAGACAGGAGTTGTACGGAAGCAGGATGCTGCACCTCTAGGCAAGTACCTGGGTTAGGTTCCCAAAGCAAGCTCAGATCTTTGTGCTGTTTCCTGATCATTTAAACCCATTTTCTTTGCAGACCAGATAATAGGCATCTGTACTTCCCTAGCTAACAGTAAGCGTGTTTAGTTCATGGGAATAGAGATTATGTCTCTCAAAATGTGAGGCAAGCCCTCAGGCAATGTAGCTCAGCTTCCCAGTGTGCTCTGGCAGGTTATTTAATATTTCCATGCCTTGAATCTCCCATCTGCAAAAATGAATGCTGTATTCCTCCCACCCTTTGTCCAACAAGGCTTAAAGCTCTTCAAGGTAGGCATTTACTTATTAGGAGGAGGCAAGGGGGAGCTGTGTCAGCAGTGGGCTGGCGGTGTGCAAGACAAGCCTGACCTTGGGCTGGCTGCGGGGCTGTGCGTGGAGCCAATGGGTGATTCAGTGGGACACAAAGCCTTCAGCAGGATTATAAAGCACAGAGTGTGGTTGCTGGAGGAGTTTCTGGACCCCCTGCAGTTG
Organism: Heteronetta atricapilla; assembly: GCA_011075105.1. Taxonomy (NCBI): domain Eukaryota; kingdom Metazoa; phylum Chordata; class Aves; order Anseriformes; family Anatidae; genus Heteronetta; species Heteronetta atricapilla. The sequence goes on along the minus strand of CM021745.1, from coordinate 3,662,041 downwards.
TTTAGGCTAGCACTTTCTGCTGTGCATGACTTTGCTCTCAGGTACAGCCAGGATTTGGAGTTGTCCCCCTGCCTGCCTGCCTCGCTGGGGGAGGCATCAGCCTGCTGACCCCGGGACCTGCTGAGATGATGGTACCGATTCAGCTATCGACAGCTTCAGTGACTCGTCTCTTCCTCTGCCATGGAAATGAACCCATGTGGTAGCAATGATGGGAAATTACTCAGAGGAAAGGAAAAAAAGCTCAGCGTAAGCCAGGGCAAAAAGTCTGGAGTAAACACAGCCCCGGCCTAGCACCGTACAGCTGTCAAGTCGCATTGCAGTAGGTTTCTTGATGCAGATGATTTAACGATTCTTTGGCCCAAGGGTACATCTCCCTCTGCAAATCTGCTTCTCCAAAGCCGCTTTATCACTGACCTGAAAGGAAGCAATCACGGGCTGTGTGTAAATGTATGTGACGAGAGTTAATGCATGGTAATAGCGACAGCACATCTAGCGGGTTGGACAAAACGGACAAGGTTCTCCATCTGTATTTTGCTATCTGAACATAGAGGTCACTGGCCTTTATCCTGATGATCTGTGATAGAACCCAGTAGGCAGACCCTGGGCATACATACATAAATCCATCAGTGATTGCTTGTACGCTTAGAATAGATTTTATTTCTTTATTTTTGGAAAAGCCTTAGAAACAAGAATGCAGACGGCACAGGTATTCTTTTGCCCCAGGGAAAAAAAAAAAGAAAAAAAAAAAAGTTTGGTCTTCTTTTACTTACAAAGTATTCACAATTTGTCCTTTTACATTTGTGGACAGATTGTCTAAGCTCAGCTGTGTAGCTGAAGAGCTTTTTGAAAGCTGTTCTGGGCCCTAATCGCACCGTTTCTAATTGACATGGGAACCCTTACTCCCCAGGTCTCTGGGAAAGGCCCGTATAATTGAAAGGTGGGGACTGCTTTTGAGACTGTTAGGATTTGTACAATCACGGAATTCTGGCCAGCATCCACCCCGTGAATTAGCGCTGAAAAATAACGGATTTTCTAAATGTGTGCTTGGTAAAGTGCAGATAAGGGAGCCGATCCAGCAAGGGTCTGCTGCCTTCTCCCAGGCAGCAATTACAGCAATGTTTTACTATCGGGGAGCTGGTCAATTCACTTGCACATTTAATGGATGAGATAAGGGCAGCTTGCACTAAATCAGCTTTCTGGTGAATGTGTGACAGATATCAAGGATGCGAAGCCCTTCTGGCCGCCCGCTGCTGTGGGGAGCTGCCTGTGTGTACTTCCAGAGCAAGGCCAGGCAGATCTATTTGGAGATGATGCTCTTGTACTAAAAACAAACAGGGATGCTCCCGAGCATCCCATTATAGAGCAAAGGACTGCTTAAGGCAGCGATGGCCAGCGTGCCACCTCTGGGAGCTGGCTGATGACCACGCTGTGCTCAGCACTGTTTCACCAACAGCGAGCCACACTGCAGCAAAGTTGCAAGAAGGATCTCGGTGTTGTGCCTCCCTCCGTGCACAGAGGCACACATGCAGCTCACGGCAGCCTGCTCCCATCCTCCAGCCTCGGATCAGGCACCTCCTGGATCCTGACCCACTTTCTCCAGTTCTGTTCGTCAGTAGATGTCTGAGCCCGTTTCAGCCCCTGTCATCAGATGCTCTTTGTTTTGCAGCAGGAGGCTTCCTCTTGCACCAGGAACCCCGCTGGCCTAAGTGTTGTGGAAACAAAGGTAAAACAACAGTAACTAAAACCAGTCTGCCTTAAGGAGCTGGCAGCACCAACCCTTATTTCTTTCAACTGCTGTAAATAAATCCTTGGTCATGGCACTGTTTGCCAGAGGATGATAAAAGGAACTGTTGTCACCCCCTGACACCGACTTTTCCTGCCATTCACTAAGTCTTCCCCTCCTTCTCTTAATTTTGTTAAAAATCAGATCTCATCTGATGACTGCTCATTATCTTAGAGGCTGTTGTTAAGATGCAGCGGGGGGACCAAAGGCTACCCTCCTGCACAGGGCTGCGGGAGGAAGGCTGGCCTGGCTGGTGTCACTGCCACAACTGGGGTATTTTAACTGATGTCTGATGGCAGAGGCACTAAATGAGGACTAGCATACACGTGTCTCTTACACGCGCTTATGTACATTTGGTTCTGATTTTTGGAGTCTTCCCTTTGGATTTGCGAGGGATCGCATAACCCTTCAGATTTTAACATATTTTGGTTGAATTTCATCCCAGCTGTTGTTCCCTGCTCTGCCCCAAGCTCTGGGAAAGACTCTGCACAATTTTCTTCCCTTGTCCCGCTCCCAGCATCACCCTGCTGCCAAGAGGAGAGGACTCATGGAACTACAGGCTGCCTGCATGCAGGGGGTGGCAGCTGCTCCGGTACCGTCTCCTTTCCAGCGGGGTGAATGTGAAGCTAATCCCAGCTTCTCGTCTCAGCCACGCTGATCTAGTTAACGATAACGCCTTTGGCTTTAGGGAGTGGAGGAGTCTGGATTTAGATCTGCATCACCAGAAGCAGAACGCGGCCAGCAGTGTGTGCTGGTGTCACGGATGCATGGCAAAGTGAAACAACATCCCCAGGCAGCGTCCCAGGAGAGGTGATGAACCCCTTCTGCTTCCAGCCCTGCAGCCTGCTGCTGTCTCCTGTCCTTGAAATCTGTGCTCTTTAAAAAGCAAGTGACAGAAAACAGGGAGAGAGAGGCACCTTAAGAAACAAATAGCCAGCAACAGGGGGAAGATACACTGCCTCTAAGGTCCTGGAACATCTCTGTCCCTCTTCCTAGGAAGGCCTGGAGAGCAAACCCAGGACTATAGAAAGCATGGGGTAGGAGGCAGATCGTCTGAGACAGACACGGGACAACGACAGCCTTATCCCCACCTCTCCCGGACATCTTCCTACATTCGTCTTCCATTAACTAATTAGCTTGGACCTTTTAAAGTGTACACGGCCCCTCCGCCAAGTACAAAGTGATTTCCACTCATCCTTACCCATTCCCTCTTCTGTCCCCAGGCAGCACGGCATGGAGAAAATCCCCGTCCTACTGCCGCCGACACTGCTCGGAGCCTCCTGCCTGCATGGGCATTAAACTGCAGGCCCAGGCTTTGCAGTCGCTTGCTTTATTTCTATATGGAAACTTTGGAGATGCTTCCAGCACGGCCCAGCCAGCCCGCAGAGGGCACGCAGGGCTGCGTGCTGTGGGCTCAGCGTGGTTCCCCAGCTGCTCCCAGGCAGTCTGGCCAGCCTGTGCTTAGCAGCAGGGTACTGGCAGTCTGTGCAGCTGCTTGCATCCCATCAGATCCAGGAAATCCACCACTGCAGGGAGTTCCCTGCTCTGCAGAGCCTGACTGTATGGTTGAGTAAGCCAAGAAGGGACAGAGGTCTTTGAACCAGGACTTGGAGGTCCTCAGATCGGGAGGTTGCTTGCTGGATTTTCTTCCTGATCCGGTCAAATCATGGGAGTCAGATCTGGGATGTATCTCAGTTTCCCCATCTGCCCCTGGGGTGGTTGCTTAGAGCCCAGCTTTGAAAGGGTGCCTGCGTTTTTCCAAGGCAGCTGTAATTGGGAAGCACTGACAGTTACACAAGAGGCACGGCCACAGGCAGCACAGGTAGGGCCTGGAGGACTGCAAGTCACAGCTGTTTGTGATCCCTGGTTGAGATTTTACTGGAGGGTGCCCCTGTCTCAAGGGCCTGGATTTACCCTTTGCTGGACTGGTGATTTGCATTTTGGGGGACAAAACCCTTGGCCAAGAGTTGTGGTCAGGGCCTGCACTTCCTCCCCTTCTGCAACGAGGAGCCACTGAGCGCAGTTAGCTGTACTACTCCGCACCCCCCTTTTCAGGACTTTAAAGAGCTCTGCGGATATTCATGGCACGTAATTACCAAGCTGGCAGCACCCCGCACGACCAAGATATTCCCGTTGTGAGCACAAAAGTGGAGCAGCTCAGCGTGCCGCTCACCTGGCGGGGGGCAGCCGACGCGGCTGCTGGGGCGACGTTTGCAGGCTGAAACCTCACTGAAACCTCACAGAACTGAGAACTTCAGAGAAACCAGGGGGCATGCTGAAAAAATGGCACCGCTAAGCACTATTTCTAGTTCATTTCTAAATGGATGTGCTTTTGTCCTTTTGTTTCCAACACACTGTCGGGTTGCAGGGGTCTCTCTTGGCTGAACGTCACACTCCCAAGGGCAGTTCATGAAAAGCAGTTTCTGCCCAGCAACACAGCTGGGGGGTTCCTTCATCTGCGTTAGGTTATTAGGGACCCGTATTGCATTTAACATCCTCCCGTCTTCCCTGCCAGGATGAGTCAAACAGCAAATGCATTTCTCTTTTGGCTCGAGTCCTGAGTGAATCAGCTCCTCAGACCGTTCCTCCGTCACCTAACGGGATCCTAAATTAAGAGTCCACCCTGTTATGGCCTGTTTAATATAAAAAGCTGGATGGGTCTGAGATAAAATGGAAGGAAATCCATGATGGGGAGAGGGCTCGTTCGGCTCTGTCTGACCTTGCCAGCCTCTCTGCACAGCCTCCTGGTTGTCGTTTCACTCCCAGATTCCCACTTAAAGCTTATCCATTTAAAACTTAGAGTTTATTTTTGGTTTTAGCTCTGCTAACTAAGAACTAATAAGCCTTCTGAAAACAAGTATTTCCCTCTAGGCGACGTTGTTCTGCATTTCCTCCAGCTCCAGGAGCCGCATGGAGCAAAGCACACGCAGCTCGTCCTCCATTTGCTCACACGCAACCGAACCACGCTGCGGGCTCGTGGATCCACCAGCTTGCTGCTCTGTGCCGAGTCTGGTTCGGGGTAAGTCCTGAAATGTGTCTATCAAAATACACCCAGCCTGTTGGCTATGCTTCTTTTTCCTTAGAACACTATCAAGTTTCTATGTCTTCATTCTGAAGTCCCGCGTAGCGAAGTATTTTATGTTACAAACACAAAACAGCCACGATTTGCGTGCAAAAAAAAAAAAAAAAAAAAAAAAAAAAAAGCATTTGAGGCCTCAGCTCTCCCCGTGTGTTCCCAGGGGCAATGTCGTGGCCAAGTCCCCGCCTGCCCCCACCTCACCGCCTTCGGTGGGTGCAGGGGGTTTCTGGGCGTCTGCCGCCCTGAACCTGCGCGATGGGACAGAAACAGGCCCGTGTTACTCGGCTTCATCTCCCGGGGATTTGTGCAGCAAACAGACGCGCAGCCAGCCAGCTCGCGGGGCTGCGCATCCAGGACGCGCCCCGCCGGTGCGACTGCAGCTCCCGTGCGCGTGCCGGTGCGGGGAGCGGCGCGGAAACGCGGTGCGCGTGCAGGGGTGGGCACGGAGCGCACATCCACCCCCAGCAGCACGCTCGCACGGGGGTCCTGATGCAGCTGCGCTCGCTTCGGCTGTCCCGCGGCAAAACGCACGCGCGTGGGGCCGGGAGCTCTTCGGGCACGCAGGGCCAGGTGCTGGCAGCCACCCAGCGGCACTGAATTCCCCCGGCTTCGGCTGCTCCCCGTTATCCCCCCGCGCACCCTGCCACGGCGCTGCAGCGCACCCCCCGTTCCCGCCCGCAGCCTGCACGCGCGCCCGTGCACGCGCGCCCCGCTGCAGCCACGCGCGAGCACCCTGCGGCCGCCGCGCGCTTCCCGCCCCCCGCGCGCGCTTCCCGCTCCTCAGCGCGCGGCCCAGGCGCGCGCTCTCTCACCCCCCCCCGTGGGCGGGAACGCGGCAACGGCCGCCGAGCCGCGCTGCCCCCCCCTCCCAGTTGCCATAGCGACGGGCCGGGCTGCCGCAACCGCACCTGCGCCTGCGCTGACGCCCCCGGCCCCCTCCTTGTGTCCCCCCCTCCCGCTGCCGCCGGTGAGCGCCGGCCCCGCGGGGCGCTGGGCTCCGGCGGGCGCCATGAGCCGCGGCTGAGGGCTGCGCGCTGCCGGCCGCGGAGGGGCCGAAGGCAGGTGAGGGGCGACTGGGGGTGGGGAGGTGGCGGGGCTGTGCCCGAGGGGATGCGGCCCTAACGGCCCCGCGTTCCCCCCCCCGCCGTCGTGAGGGGCTGAGGGGAACCCCCCCCCCAGCCTTTGTGAGGCGGCCCCGGGGCGGGGGCGGCGGCGGCCCCGGTGAGGTGAGGTGAGGAGCTGTGGGGTGAGGGGGCCGGGCCGGGCGCTGTAAGGCGGGGGGGTTGGCCAGGGGCTGGACGGCCCCGGTTCGTGCTCCTGCGTGGAGGAGGCAGGCGGCTGCCGGCTCCTTGCTGGCCGGGGACCTTCGTCGGGGTGCCCCCGGCCCCGGGGAGCCGCCTCCCTCCCTCCCTGGCGGCGCTGTCTGGAAAACGCAGCTCGGCCCCGCCGGCGCTGCCGCCCCAAGCCCCGGGCAGGGGTTTTGCTTCGCAGCCTCCTGCGCTGCCCTTTTCCTGGTAAGGCAGGAGCAGGTGCACGGGTTTGTCGGGTGGGGAGCAATCCCGGGCTGAGACGAGCGGATTTCTCCCGAGGGAACGCCTGTCATCCGTGGGTCTGGCAGCAAAGAAATGCGGCGCGCCTTCGGAAATGGAGAGCTGCCAGCTGCAGAGAGGCTCTCCCACCCGGGACCTGGGGTGGGACAGGGGAAGAAGGAGGGGCCCTGCCTCCATGGGTGACAGCAGCAGGGTGTGAGCTTGGCAGCGAAATTGGGCAGAGCCGAGCCCGTGACGGTAAATGAAAACCCAGACGCTGAGGCGGCCTGGAGGGTGGAATTGCCCATTTTGATCTGCATTGCAGGTGCACAGGAGGCACCCAGGGTACTTGTTGGCTTTGCCTCGGTGGTAAGATGCTCGAGCTTAAAAGGCTTTATTGAGGCTTTGGCGATATAAACTATGCTCCTCAACTTAAATAAATAAATAAATTGATAAGACTAAATACAGTGCATTTTTTCCGTATAACTTGCTCGTTAGCGAATGTAATTCTGTAGTGCATTATTGTGACTGAACCTCTGAGGGAAGCTGGACATTTATGTTCTTAAAAAAAAAACAGATGTTTGTGCTCTTGAATTGGGCATCACTTTTAGATTTGTTTAAGGCTAGCGTTTTATAAACAGAAAGTAAAAGACTTGTATTGATGCGAATGTTGTGCCGAGGTTCAAGCAGTGATTTTTAGTAAAAAAGGGCTGTAACAGAGGAAGGTATAATCTGCTTAAGCAGAAAATATTGATTATATAATACGTAGAATATATTAGAAAATTGGCTAAACTGACGCATAACTGCCTGTTTTCATCCTATTACTGTACCGCTGCTTTGTGTTTCTGTAAAGTTTCCGCCCCTATCGCCTTAGAAAAGACAAAGGCCTCGTGACCAGTCCAAATGCTCAATGCAGTTTTAGGTCCAGCGGTTGCAATAAACTCAGCAATAGCAATCTTACTTCATTCCATAAGGCTCTTTCCTTTACTTAAGATTCCAGATATAATTGCATACTCCTAAGGTTTCTATTTTTTTTAATGTATTTAAAATGTGTACTTTTTATCATTGTAATTACGAAAATCAAACTGTTCTTCCATGTGCCCTGATTTAAGGGGCTGTAGGTAGTAAGGACAAAATATTTGTTCCTTCAGATCTGCCACGTTAGTGGGTCCTTTAACAGCAGCAGGGAGAAGAAAAACTCCCCGGTCTTATTGCAGAATGTGAAGCATAATGTACGGTAAAATATATTTGGAACATTACTACAAGTGTAGTGTTTACAAACTAGTTTGCCTTTAATACCATTAGGCACTAATTTCAAAGTGTGTTATTGCTCTTCCATGGGTTAAGAAATTGTGTTTTAAAATTGCAAAATATTAAAGGGTTGCTTTTATATGCTCAAGAGTCACAATACGTTGCAAGGCTTACTTGTGTGAACAGAATGCTGTTATGTAATTCATTTTTTGCTCAAGTTCACGTTTCACCTTGTTTTTTGTAGTAAAAAAATAACCTAGCAAATTGCAGTTACCAGCTTTCTGAAATAGTTCATAATGCTTGAGAATTTTTTTGCTGACAAGTAACACTGTATTTGTGTATCTGTGTGTATGTGGCTGTTAGTAACTAACGTGGGGTTTTTAATGAGCTGCGACTTACTGAAGAAATCCCAGTGTCTGGTAGCTTACTGTTGTGCTTTAGGGGAAATAGGTGTAGTCTGAGCAGACAAGTGCATAGATCTCCCTTGTTTTCCTGCTGCTGGTTATTTGAAAAATATTCAAAGTCACAGGTTGAGAAAGGAAAGACCTAAGGGTGTTAGTGTTGAGAAAAGGCAGTTGCATGAACCATCTGTGGTCTGGCTGTCTGCAGCCTTGTTCGTGTCAGTTTGCTGCAGCATACAATAAAACATTGCATGTACTTGGAGTGGCTGCGATGGAGAAAAGCACAGGTTTGCGTGCCGTGTTCCTGCTTCCACGCTGTCAGCAATGCAAGCATGCTGCAGTCAGCTGGTGCTGTGCAGCCACCAGCAGCGTGGGCAGGCCGGGCTGTGGCAGCGCTCGTCCTGTCCCTTGGAGACGTGGTGCTGAGCGCTGGGGTGGAGCCCGAGCCAGCGCTTGCCCTTTGTTCGAGCAGGAGGCTGTCTTCCCCTTGCATCCGCAGCATGCCAGAACACTCCTAGCTCCTTTCGTGTGCGTGCATCTAATGCACCACCTGAAAGAGCGACTGAAGATGATGAATGCTGTATTTTGGAGCGTTGGGTCTGAATTTTGGTGCTCAGATGCTGCCTGCTGCACCTTGTCTCTGATTCCTGTGCACCTTGTCTCTGATTCCTGTGCACCTTGTCTCTGATTCCTGTGCACCTTGTCTCTGATTCCTGTGCACCTTGTCTCTGATTCCTGTGCTTCTTTGAGAGCCAGCATCCTTCATGTATCTGGTTGTAGTATCTCCAGTGAGCGTGTGCCTGATTTGTCTCTGTGCTCATTTTTAAATGATAGCAAAACTGTTTTCCTCTAAGTGAAGCTGTCCAGCAGTCTGATAATGGGTGTTGGTCAGTACCTCCAGGGGATCAGTGACTAACCTTGTCAGAGGATGTTGCACCAGCTCGTTTCCCTTGATGATATTAAGGAGAGTGGTGTTATAAATGGGAGCAGTACATTTGTGTGCTCCGAGAAGTTAGGGATGTGGCAAATCTTTGCTGAAAACAATGTATTCTGAGTGTATTGGAATACCTGCAAGCTGGTTTTAAAATTGTTTAAAAGCCTTTTATTTGGATCCCATTCCTTCCTGCTGTTGAGGAGCACATTTACCCTCATTTCACTCCTAGGAAAACTTGGGGTGTTACTTGAAAATATCATTAAAATATCTTGCTGCCTGTCAGTCTTAATTATGTGGGTGAGAGCCAGGATTCGAGATCAAAAGTATTTAGAAGTATTGTTTGACTGAAAACTGTAACTTTTCATGACTTCCACCCAAACAGAACAGTGCCTGCCTGTTGAAAGGATGAAAGATCACCATGGATGGCAGCTCCCGGTAATCCGAGGCGGTGCCCAGAGCGAGGGCATGCAAGGTGCCATCGATCACACTGCTGTGGGGCAGAGGTGTGTTGCACTCAGGAGGTGTCTGTGTGGAAAATGTCTGAATGATGTCATTAGTGGCAGGTTTCCTTTGTAACACAAGTATGTGTGCTTGTTTGCTTTCCATTCCTCATGAAAACCTGATCCAAGCTCTGTTAGCTTTGCTGTCTTCCAGGTGCCTGGGTTGTGTAGGTAAGCATACAAGGTACCTTGGTCTCAGCATCATATTATTTAATAAAAATTCTAAAGGGAGAACTTTGACATAGGCAATCACTGCCCCTAGATTCCTGTCAGCAGCAGCTCTCAAAACCTTTACTTCAGCGAAATGGAGAGTAATTTTCAACTGTTTGATTATTCTCAAACAATCAATCAATGCCTTAGGAAAAGACTGTCGCAGAATGCTTTAGAGAACAAACATACTCCTCAGTCTGTTAAGCTTGCCTGGACAATTGTTTTATTCTGCAGAGCCATTCGCGTTGCTGTGCTCTGCAGCTGGGTCCAGCCAATTCTCTTGACACCTTTCATCCCAGCTAAACTCTGAAAATCATGCCCTCTGCTGTCCTCGCAATGGGAGCTCGGGGCAGTGCCAGGAGCTGGCATTGCTACCACAGGAGGCATTTGTACCCATCCCGCCCGCCTGCCCCGCTCACCCATTTCCCCTCCCCTTCAGGTGGCTGCACTGTGAACCCCTCAGTGAAAACCAGTCAGTGGGAAGGTGGCTGTGTGTCAGCGGCACCACTTCTCTGGCCTGCAGCACCGGGCAGTCCAGGGGAAGGTGGACTTGGAGCATTTCACAAACGTGGCAGTGAACTAGCTCAGTACATTCAAGTGGAAGCTGTGAGGCAAAGTCGTGGCTAGGCTGGATAGCTGAACAGCTGCACATCTGCATGGTGGCAGGTTATTTTCCTACTAAGTGGGAGGGGAAAAAAGAAGTCACTTATGTGAAACCAGCCATAGTAATTGTTTTGGTTGGCATTTCATTAAGCCTTTAGAACTGGGACGTTTTTAAAATGACACAAATATATCTGTGACTTCTTACTGTGTGTGATTCACACATCGCTTACTGATCATAGAGAGTGAACTCAAAAGATAACACAAAGTGGCGTTCATAGGGGAAAAAATTGACTTTTCCATCACAGCGTAAGCTTGGAGTTGTACTTAACACACCCCTGTACACCTCCCACAGGTGCTATACAAGGTGAAGTCCTGATTTAGCTTTAACTGAAGCCGGAGAACTTAATGACTGTGAAAGTAATAGGATCAGAGTCATTCTTACGTGTAACACTGATATTATGTTAGTGTTGGTGGGAATTGGAGACTAACTTCCTTTTCATTGCCCTTCTTACAAAAGAAACTGGCTTTAGTAGGAAGAGTAGTATGTTTCTTTACAATATTAGAGCCGACCAGTTGTGATTGGGGTGTGATTTGTGAAAGCTTTGATGGAGGCTGTATTACAGTGACAAACTTTCTCCCCAGGATGAATGAAGGGGTGAATAAAATAGGAAATCCATTCATCAGGAGTTACTGATGAGAGCCTGCCTGTTCTGCTAAATTACCTCTTTACTCGTGAGGGGATTTAATATAACTTAAAAAATCACCATTAAAGAAGAGTATTGTTTTTGAAGTAATTGGTGCTATTTAGGCGATGCCTTCCCGTTTCCCTAATGCCCAACTTCAGTCATTTTCAGTGTTTTCTGCCAGAGTAAGCCCTTTCTTCTTGACAGCCATAGCATCGGTTGCCATAGCGTCAGGATACCTTGGTAATAGGCAGAAAATACGTAGGTCTAAAATGCCGCTGCAGGACCGCCTCACTTTGATCTGATTCTCTACCAGTCTCTGGCATGGCAGTGGTCTCACCGTTGACTTATTTTTAGTCTGCTTCCACTGTGACAGCCCCGGGGTGGTGGGGTCTCAAGGACAGGGGCTGTGTGTGCTGTCCCTGTCAGTCCTGGTGGCCTCGTGTAGGGCAGCATGTAAGCAGTCGGCGGTTCCTGTGCTACCAGCCTGTTGGGTTAAGGCATCTGGAGGAATGAAAGCGTTGCTGTCAAAGATGTGTCCTCTTAATTATTGTTCCTGCTGCCATACCCACAGCTGTTACAGTAACAAAACAGTTTTATTCTTTTTACTGAAGCATTAAAACTCTGCTTCCTCGGGGATATTTGGAGATTCCCTGTAAAGAGTCTGCAGAATGAAGAGGAAACAGGGCAGAAAAACTACCCAGTAAAACAACATCTAAAAGCATTAGAAATAGAAAGGGTGCTGAGAAAACAGTCATCCTTCCTCTGAGAGGGGGGTGGCACATTTCCTCTTTGCCATCAGCTGTCTCCAGGAAAGAACTAGTTTTGTCTGGCTTTAAAGACATAAACTAAAAGAGTGTGAGAACAGCTTCCTGGGACCGCAGTTAGATGCGATAAGAACTGATACGCGTTGGCACAGAAGTACAGGAATAGGGTCAGGAGTTGTTGCTACAAGCTGTGCTGTGTGCTGAAGGTGACTGCAGTGGCCTAGTGTGTAGGCTGAAAGGCAGAGCCGGCTTCCAGAGCTGCTGACTACTGAACGTGGTCCGGTCTAGTGCACAGGGGGATGGGGAGGGGGTGATAAATCTGCTCCTGTGTAGCAGGCTGTCGTTGGGCTGTGCTGCTGGATCTACGTCGGTAGACATGCAGCAGTACTGGGTCGGCTGGGAGGGTAAAGGAAATGTCTGAGCAGGACGCTCAGCAAAGCCCTCGAGTTGGCTGTGGAGACTGCAGGCTTTCTCTGTGTGTCTTTTGAAACAAGCTGACCAAACACTTTTTGGATGGCCTAAGTCTCTGGAGATGGGAGAGCTGATCTCAGCAGAGAACAGCTAAGTGTCCGGCAGTTGGGCACTTTATCATTAGAGCTACATTACTGAGCAATGTTGGGTCAGGTCAGTGACAGTCTGTAAAATGGGGACTGTCACTTACAAGGCTCTTCCAAGACAGCCCGTGTCCTTAATTAGTACAGCATGCAAAAAGTGTTCTGGCAGCTTTTGTCACAGTTTGAGGGGGCAACAGCTAGATACCAGTTCAGAGGAAAAGGCTGGCCTGCCCACATGTCTCTCCAAAAAGACTTGGATATTTGTTGGCAGGGAGCTGAAGTGGTTTTCCAGGTGAAAGTTGCCCCATCTATTTTGAAGGACATTATTCTGTTTTGTACAGTGGTTACCAAATGGGAATGGAATTGTTAAATAACTGTGGTCAGTTGGGCTTCATTGCAGTAGATTCCTTTAGACTGTCTAAAATCATAGATTAGCATCTCCCTCTTCTTATCTTGCAGTGAGGTATGGATATGCTCTGATGTTGTGCACCGGCACCTAATAATACACTGCCAGAAAATTACACTCATTTCATTGAAATATTTTGAACTCTGTCCAAATACTTGAGATCAGAAAAGGCCTGGAGCCTGTTCATCATCTACAAGGTAGGATTTGGCTGTTAAAATGTTGGCAGTTGTTTATGCTGAGCATGTGATGTTGTTGGATATTGGAAGATCTTGTTTCTTTTCATTTTAAATTTAAGATGTTTTTTCCCTTTTTAAGGGAACACACACTCAGGAAAGAGATGGAACAGTTCCTTTCTAGGGTGAGCTAACAGGAATGTTCAATTACCTTCCCGTAGTAAAGAGAAGATGAGGACTTAGGTGCAGCAGGGATTAGTGTTGCACTTCACCTTTCTGAAGGAGTACTACTTCACTCAGTTTGTTTTCCCAGACTGTATTCATAAGAAATTCTAAATCCACTGCTTGGGGGGCTGTCTCCAGATCTAAATCTCTAGCTATATCTAAAAATGTTTTGTAGTGATCAAGAAATGAGAAATACTGTATGTCTAAGGGTGGAATGCCGCACACCCTACAGATAAAGCTTTGCAACTGTGACAGGTTGGAAACTGGTTTTAGTGCTGGTCTTCCTGTGAACCAGGTGTGTAACCAGTGCAGTGTTGAATACTGCGATGCCCCTTTTAATGTTTTATCAACCTTATCAAGTGACACATGCATTCCTAGTTGGAGATTGCCTAGCTCTGTGTTTCAGAGTTCCTTTTGTGTAAGAACAAAGCAAGCATTAAAAAAAAAAAAAAACTTATGTTGGAGACAAGAGAAGGAAGAAAAACCATAGAGCCCTAACCACTCTGCGGTGTGCGGTTACAGCTTTCTTCCCAGCACTGCCTTAGCTGCTCTGAAAACTGTCCTGCTTATTTCCATGATGAGAGTAAAGATTGCTCATCTGGCTTTTAAGGACTTGGGTGACGTCTGCATTTCTCGTATTTATCTTGTGCTTTTTGATTGTAACCATAACCATGGCTTCGCATTCCTTAAGGCTTGGAAGAGCAGGAGTTGTAATGAGCTTATTGCAATCCCGGAACTACTTTATAGGATTTCCTCTTAGAAACTCCATCAGGAACGTACCTGAGTAGATTTTGAAGACTGGTAGTTCTTTCTGTAAGATCTCAGCTGCCAGTTGGATGTGATTTGTGGCTACATGTGGTACCACAAAACGGGGTTAACAATTGTTAGGGAGCTTGGAGTAGGTGGAGTAGGCCATAGCCAGATTAGTCTTTAAACAGTGGTGCCAGCCAGTGTTTTCTGTAGGGAGGTTACGTCCTTCCTATCGATTGCGGAGTAATTCCTCAGTAAAAGCAATCAGTCTGCTCGGTGGTACTTTTAGGACAGTAAACAACTCCAAAACGACAAGCTGCACCAGCAAAGCAAGAAAAATAAAACTCTGATAGAGCCGAAGAAATCGGAACATGCCATGCAAGCAGCATAAATAAGGTGGTGTTAGAGGCATGAATTGTAGGTTTTTCTGTACGTAGCGCAGTGTGTAACATGTTAGGCTTCCTGGGGGGAGCACCAGTGGTGTCCAGCTCTTGGAGCTCCCAGCTCTCAGGAGCACTGTTCTGGGATGTTGTGCCAGTAGGCTTTTTCCCTCCTCTTAATGCTGTGTTTCTGATCTTCCAACGTGGTCTGTTTGGTAAACTTGCCCCAGAACACATCAGTTGGCTAGGTTTGCCTGATCTAATGCACGTCTATCCATGTTTTCAGTTACCTGTTGTCCAGTTTGGTTGTATTACCTCTAGGGACATAAAAGGACTCGATGCTATTCTAGGGAGAAAATATTTTCTCTGTGGCTGACACTGCTTTGGTAGTTCGGCCAGCTTTCTGGTTAGGTGCTGGCTAAAAAGTTCCTATAGGGAAAAACAAGAGGTGGGAGAAATGCACGTGATCCCGTGGTCTCTGAGAGCTATCCGGAGTGCTGGTGTGAATGTATTAGCAGCTCAACTCACAAGGAAATTTCTGATGCACAAGTGAGGGAAGAAAAAGAAACTAAAATATTTTTAATATTGTCCCAGGCTTTAATAATAGGCCTAGGTTTGTGTTTTAAGATTTGGTGTAAAATAGCTATGAAGTGAATAGTGTCTTGGAGTATATTCTTATGAATACTACTTTGTGTAGCTGAAGCAGGTTTCTCGGTGTAAGTGGCTTTGTACAGTGACTGTCCCTGTAAGACACCTTCCCTGTTTCCATGGTTGTTTCTCCTGTTCCTGAGTACAGGTGCCTGAATTGCACTGTGCTTTATGTGCTGTGTATGAAGACATGACAGAGCAGGGCAGAATGGGGACTGGACTGAAGCTGCTGCCTGTGAATTCTGTGGAAACTGTGACTTTAGCACAGTGGCCTTCCTTTTCCTAGACAATCACAGCAATGGTTGAAGGAGAGGAGAGGCAGACTGCAAAGCTGCAGTGAGGAAGGAAAGCCTTGGAGGGTTGCAGAAGGCCTGTGGGCTGCCAGCCCTCTGGTCCTTTATCCTCAGAGGAGGGAGGAACGACTTAACCATGGAGGGGCTGCAGCTATAACTCCTGATGAGGATCCTGATTGATGGAACTGTTCTCCCTGATCATGTACCGGTGATGCTCTGGTGATGATAGTTTGTTTTTTTTTTTTTCTTCCCAAACCTGTTAAAACTAGCCTGCCACTGATGATTTTATTGAGATGAGGTAATCCTAGTGTGATCTTTAATGTGGAAGAGATCGAGATGAAAAAATAATTGAAGGCATTAACAGTGACAGCCTTGTTTTGCTTGTTCTCACATTCAGAGCTAGTTTAAAAATGCATTTATTTGCAGGAATTGAGTTATGACCATTTCATATCAAAGTTTATTGCCAGTGATGAAGACTTTCTGTTGGGATTATAGTTAGAAGCATAAAGCCTGTAAGTGGTTATTAACCAGCAGGATAGGAAAGGTTCCAGGACATTATGTGTAGACCATTTTGTCACATAGCACTGTCAGTGCTTCGTGTTCTTTAGCAAGTACATTTCTTAGTAAAAATCCTTCTGAGCCCTGGTGTACCACGCAGTCTCAGCTTCAGCTGTGTTGAGGGAATGGACTCCGAAGCAGGTTTTGTCCTGCTGTCGTACTCAGTGTGTAAGAGTATTATGATCACTTACAAAATTGGATGATTCAGTAGCTTCTGTCTGTCTGAAGTCAGCTTTGCAGACAAGATGATGTCACTTTGAAAACAGCAAAAGCATCACCAATCCTTTAAACTGACAGTACCTGCAGTAACTGCTGTGACCTGAGCAGCTGCTGTCAGGCACCAGCTGGGGCTGCAGCACGAGAGGTTCCTGGGCTGGCCATGGGGCTCCCAGTGCGTCCCCTTGCCAGAGGGCAGAAAGCAGTCCTGGCTCAGTGAGCCACTCTCATGTAGTGGCTGCACAGGAGCCTGAATGCATGACGGAGGTTAATTCTTTAGCCAACCCAGAAACCTCTTTTGAGAGTATTTTTGATCTGTACCTTTCTTGTTTCTTAATTGCATTGATTACAAACTGACCAGTTGCACGCAATAAAGCACGTTGGCACTGTTTCCCTCAGTCTTCTTGAGCACTGAACCTGATCTTTCATCTTCGTTATAAAGTAACTGAAAGCTCTGTTTTGCCTCTTGCATAAAACTCGATTGCGTGAAAGTCTTTTACACCTTCACTTCGCTTTTTGACAGTCAAATGTATGTTTCTGTGGTAGGGATAAGTCATTGATGATGTCAGTTACAGTTACACATAAAGTTAGGAAGACTATGTGCGTATATACGTACATTTTAAATTTTCAAATGTTTTATTAAGGCTATGTCTCTGGTGTTTCTTTGGGATCATTTGGATGTTCCTTGGGCTACATCTTTGGGATGAAAGATACAAAATTAAAAACAAGTCTGTGTTATCTTAAGGAATGACAAATGCATGTTGTGTTCTCTGACTGTATGTTCTGCTAACTTTAAACTTGTGGAATCAAATCTTTGTCACAAAACTACATACCAAAAGAGCCCAATGGGAAATGTTTTACCTAGCAATATGAACCCCTTAAGGCTGCCTGTGAGGTAGCCAGGGGACTGAGGTCCATCTCTTGCACAGCATGGTGGTTCCAGTTACAGTCTGTAGCTGTAATGCCATTGCAGATGGTTGTCCAGGCAGTGAGAGTCCCGAGTCTTATTTTTGCAATCTAAATGCTGGAATTGCTTTTACAAAGCTACACAGATAATTTAGCCTTAGCACTGAAATGACAAAGCTAATGCTCCTTGTGCAGCAGCAGTGTCTGACAGCATGGTAGCGGCTTTGTTGGTCCAGCCTTGTTGGATGGTGGGCACCAGCAGCAGCTGTGTGCAGGGCGCCATAGGGTGCCTGAGGACCCTCTCCTCGCTCCTGGGAGCAGGCCAGCAGCTGTCCTCTGCGGCGCCCTGAAAAGATGGCATTTCTCCCAGCACAGCCTGGGCGATTCCCATCCAGCATGAGCTACTGCCCCTCACCCCAGTATCCCCACCAGCCTGGCTCTCTCAAACCTGTCTATACACCTGTTTATGTGCTGTCCTTGTGCTCTTGGGCTGTCTGAGGAAGAGAAGGCTTCCCAAGCTTGACAGGTTCCTCCCTAAAGGAAGGAGAATCAAGCAATGTGGAGGAATTGAGGGCATATGTTTCTGGAACCTTCTTTTTGGGTAGATCCAGCAGCCTCTGTAAAACAGCTGTAGGTGGAGCATCGTTGTGTGCCCTCGCTGTAGCAGCGCTGCTCATGTTACAGCACCCTGTGTATGTAGAGAGGAGCAGTGGTCATACTGTGAAGTTCAAGAACAACTGGAAGTATTTTGTGCTGAGTGATTTTGTGCTTTGAGGCTGTGGAAGGATGGCATGCTGTCATCTTTGCACTTCTTTATTAATGTACTTATTCTAGAGTTGAAATCTCCCTAGGAAGCAGGACAATAAAGAAAACAGTGTAATGACAGACTGATTAGATCCACCAGGGACCTGGTAACCCCTGTCCATGCTCCTCTGGAGCGTGATCCTGCCACCGCAGCTCACCAGGTACTCTTCAGATGTCACAGGGGGAGGGAGCCCCAGGGAAGCATCTGGCTGCACCTTGTACGAGGAGACACCTTTACCTTTTATCAGAGAATTAATTTGGGAGTCTGTCTCCAGCTCTACTAGACAGGTGTTTCTCTGTTGTTTGGCCTGTGGGTACACAATGTTTTAAAACCAATGTTGCCTTACAGGGAGCAGTAGTAACACAGCAGGGGTCTTCAGAGATGCTTCCCAGCATCGTACTGCAAACCATTTCTGTCTTTATTTGAACCTGAGTGCTGCTGTGCCCAGGGGCCTAGTTTTATGAGACTGCTCTGCAAGGAAACCTCAGTGATGTAAGAGTTTTCCTTTTACTCAACCTGAGCAACAAATATCTGCTTGTTTTGTCTTTAAATGGGACATTGTGCTTTTCCACAGCCTCACTGCAGTGTCACTGGGGCCCGTGTGGGACACCAGGCTGCAGTGCCATGGGGCCTGCGTCCATGCTGTAGTGCAGCTGAAATGCAGCAGCAGCCAGAGCACCCTCCTCCCCCTTCCAGTGTGCACTGCTGGGCAGCCACATGTATGCACGCTGCTGGGCTCAGCTGGGTCTTAAGGGCTCCTTACTTTGCATTTCTCTTTAGTGACGATGCAAGTTAGTCCTTTCTGCCTCTTTCTTGTCCAGAGATGTGACTGAGGCCGGTATCCCAGGAGGTACATGGAAAATGCCCAACAAGACAGAGGGACATACTAGCCCATTTCTCAGAACTCCACTTAATATCTTGTAACAGGATTAGTGACTTAGTCCGTCTGAAGTTAATCCTTTAAATGTGTTAACTCCAAACAAATGAGTTCCCTGTGCTGCTCTGGCCTGGAGTTAAATTAGGCTCTCTATGAACCAAGAGCACTACTAATTGAAATAGTCATGAAACAGAAAAACATTTATACTTCTGGGGCATTTGCTTGCTTGCATATCAGTTTGTTAATGGTATAATTCAATTATTTCTGTTGATTCTCGTTGTAGTGAGGATCTTTATATCCGCAAGATAACTGCGTGTTACCATTCTACATCTGTTTACTGACAGAGCAACTGCATGCCAGGATGGCAACTTCAAACCTGGAGAACCAGCTACACAGTGCCCAGAAGAATCTACTCTTTCTCCAGCGAGAGCACGCCAACACACTGAAAGGCCTGCACGCTGAGATTCGACGCCTGCAGCAGCACTGCACAGGTAACTGGAAAGTGTGCTGATACGCTGGGTTGGTGCTCGGCTCTTTTCACAAGAAAGGGGCAACTGCTTCCTCCCTTAGCAGTGAAGCCTCTGCAACAGAGCCCCCCACTGGGGTATAGTTAGGGTGTGTGTATGTCAGGGCATGACAGTGTGGTCAGTAAGCAAAGATCTGCCTCTTAAAAAAAACTGTCATGGGATTATTCTGTGGTTGGGTTGGTTTTTTTATAGATCTGATCTTTTGCAGTGAATCTCCTATTACTGTAAACATGCTCACCAAGTGGTTTATTTGTTGTTGTTCTAACAAAAAGCTGAACAACTTTTTTTCCCCTTCAGATTTAACCTATGAGTTGACTGTAAAGACTTCAGACTTGTCAGGTAAGGAATACGTAACGTTTTTCGTTTAGTGGTCATGTTAAACTGCCTCATGTTTCTTAATGTTTTACTTTCTCCATTATAAGTAGGTGAGAATACTTTGCATATGGGATGTTGACTATAAATTCAAAAGACATAAGGGTAGCTTTCTAACCCAGAGTTATGGGTATTTATTGAATAAATGTCACAAGTTCTTTAGCAAGGCCATCTTCAAAACAGCCAGGAAGAGAGTGCAGAACTGCTGACTCCTCTCTGTTTCTAGACAATCAGTTCCCTAGTTCCCTGCGCATGCTGCATGCATTGCAAGCAGGAACAGAATTTTAGAGGCAGGAGAGAGACTTACTAAAACTTAGCTGGTATAGTTATCGTGCCACAAAGCTTCTTTCTGTGATGTTATCAACAGGTGAAGCAGAGCAATGAGAGACTCCCTGGGTGTAACCTCCCGGATCGGGCAGTGTAGGACAGGATGTGTGTTGTGGATAAGAGAGAACACGGGCAAATCTAGCAAGGCAACTGAGCTGCTTTGCATGGGCTCAGCATTAACTTTTGATATTGCAGTGTTTGTCAGATACTTCTCATCACAGGATTTGTAGAGTAGGTGGTCTGTTAGTAATACCGGTGTGTTGGTGCTGTGACAGACATGGGCATTGCCCATTGTGGAGGGGACAATGTCTAACAATTTATAGTTGAAAGTTCTGTGACTAGAGTGCTTATTGTTGGGGAATTTTGGGCTGAAGGTCCCTGCTGAACAGTTGGGAAGCTGTCCAGCTGTAAAAACTGAAGAGTGACAAAATCATTCCACATGATGCCCCATGTGTGGTGTGAGGGCACAGGTGCGGAGATGGGGTCAGCCTGTAGGGCATGCCCACAGTGCAAGATCCCCTAGTGTACAGGGTGGTGTGGCATGTTCTTGTGAAGAGAAGGAAGCCAGGCTCAGACACCTCATCCCCAGAGAGACTTCTACAGCAGTGAAGAGGAAGTCTCTGCCTACAGTCACAGGCTTCCACTGTCCATGGGGGACCAAAGCTAAAGCCTGGGCCTGTCCTCCTGGTGAGCTGGGACAGCTGTTCCGGCCTGCTCACCAGCCAGTCTGGTGCTTTCTGTGAGAGAAGATCCTGTTAACGACCAGCCAGTTTGCAAAACGGCTCTAATTCTGAGCAAGCATGGCAAGCATGGTTTCTGTAATCCCTGTTTACCTCAATGCATGAAGCATCTTTACTTGGTGTCAACAGCTTTCTTTTAAACTGTGGTGAGTGGCAGTAACTCTTCATCTCTTCTGTAAGCGCCATCCCAGTGCTTCTGAAGATAAAGTGATTCTTACAGTATTAGCACAAGTTAGCCTTTGGGGTCTTCTTATGGGTTTGAATTGTCAAAAGGAACCCTGCTCCACTGTTTTACTTAATAACTATCATTAACTTGAAACACTTCTGATTTTCCTGTTCTTCTAGAAAATGGTAGTTCAAGAAGTGATGAACTCAAAAGAAAGTGTGAAGATCTTGAAGCTCAATTGAAAAGCAAAGAGGCTGAAAACAATGAACTATTGAAAGAACTGGAGCAAAAGAATGCAATGATAATGGTGCTGGAAAACACTATTAAAGAAAGAGAAAAGAAGTATTTGGAAGAGTTAAAAATGAAAAGCCATAAGCTCAATATGCTGTCAAGTGAACTGGAGCAGAGAGCAAGCACTATTGCTTATTTAACTTCTCAACTGCACGCTACTAAGAAGAAGCTGCTGAGTTCCAGTGGGACTTCAGAGGGGACCCCTTCTGGCAGTCCAGTGTTGTCCAACTATAAGCCAGCCCCTCCCAAAGATAAACTGCCTGAGACTCCACGACGCAGAATGAAGAAGAGCCTGTCAACACCACTCAACCCTGAGTTTGAAGAGGCCTACAGAATAGGATCGGATAGCCGGAAGCTGCTGTTAAGAGAGCCTGTGGATGCCATGCCTGATCCCACTCCGTTTTTGTTGGCCAGAGAAACAGCAGAGGTCCACCTTATCAAGGAGAGGCCGTTGGTTATTCCACCGATTGCTTCAGATCGAGCATCCGGTGAATCACACAGTCCAGCCAGAGAGAAGCCACACAAGGCGCACATTGGGGTGGCACATCGCATCCACCACGTCACGCCGTCCCAGCCTCAGCCGGAGGTTGAAACGCTGGCAGTGGATCAGGTCAACGGAAGCAAAGTGGTCAGAAAGCACTCAGGGACAGACAGAACTGTTTAAGTAAAATCATTTGCTCTATTCTGTTGCTGTTTATGCACTGTGATCCTATAGGATAAATAGCACCTGCAGTAAAGTTTCTTTTGATGCCCCATGCATGCCAAACTTCTTCCAGATACATCACTAATAGATTATTCTCCTCTAATGAACCCTAATAGGACTGTGTTCATATGGTAAGGCCTATAACTACTAAATGCTGTGGCCAAATCAGGGGTACCTGACCGCTTGCTTCTGAGCACTGCTCCATTTATGGTAACGATACATGTGGACAAAGGCACAGGCTGCAGGCTGTGTTACTAATGTTAATGAAAACAAACTTAGCTCTAAACCTGCAGCAATAGGTATTGGCTGTTAGCATTTAAAATAGCAACAGGTCTTTTGTCTCCACTGTGTATGTAGCAATTCGTACACAAACATTAACTTCCATGACAAAGCCTTTTCTCATGGTAGCAGTGAAAATAATGCAGCTGCAGCTATACTTTAAAAGGCACTAGGGACTTTTTACCTTCATAGGCTTTCAGTTGCAAATTGTGTTCATAGTTTCTCTGTCTCAAAAATCCTGAGAGTCCCAGCAAGTATTACTTACTAGTCCTAAATACTTTGGTTTGTGGCTTTAAGTATAAAAAAAAAAAGGAAGGAGAGGCTAAAGCACTCTTTTCAATGGTTAATGATTCTCACAGAAAGAGTATGAACACTTCTTTATATTTTATTTTTTAAATTGAATGGCTTCATTGCACGATTTACACTAGTCAGTACACTGCACTTGTGGCACCTTCCATACTGGCTCAGAGCTCCTTTTTCAGGGAGCAAATGTAACCAACTATCCAATATGGGAATGGTTCCTTATGCTCTAACCTGCACTTTTTCCTTTATAAAGGGATTATTTTTGTTTCCTGAAAACCGTAGACTTGTTGGGTATTATCAGACAGCACGGGCTTCTAACAGCTTAGAAGCCTGTGCTGTCCCTTTAAAATGTATGCATTTAGTTTGAAATGTAACTGACTTAACCAATTCATACAAGAGGAGAACCTGGCATCTGCGAGTTTTTATCTCAGCCACTTGGAACACGCTTGCCTTGTACTTGTCCTGGTTCCCCTCCTAATTAGCAACAGGTAGCCTGCCAACTCCTGCCTAATTAGCAACAGGTAGCCCCAACATCTCTTGTTAGACGACTTGATTTTTATGTTTGTTCCTTTTTTTTCTAGGAAGGAAAGGCATACTGAGAGCAGTGTGAGTATGTAATTTTGGAAAGGGAGCACAAATCTGACACTTTTTTCTTAAATTCTGATCAGCACCTCCAGCTCACCTCTGCTTCACTCTTGTCTGCAGCCTCTGAGTAGGACAAGCAAGAAAAAATGGCTCCCAAATGCTGCTAAGCTTATGATGTGCCTTCAAAAACTTGGAACATGTAACCTTTGTGAAATCTGGTGAAGGATTCCTGCCTGCCCTCTTTCCTTCCTCCTGCCAGCTGTAGTCTTAACCCCTTAAGCTTTTTCTGCAGCTGTGTGTTGGTGTGTGTTTCCCTTGGAAGCCTTGGATAACTATTTGTCAGCTTCCCTAAAAAAAAAAAAAAAGGCACTGGCAGGATGAAGACAGCTTTCTTCCTAACTGTGGTACTGGTAACTTTCCTGTGTGGCATGATAACTTACAGCAGGGTTGTTGCCAGTCAGAGGATTTGAATGTCTACTAGCCAGCCCTAAGGCCTCCTGTGTCCTCTGCCTGTGCACCTTCACAATTCAGTCACTTGCTAGTTTAAAGCCCAAGAAACACTGGTCAGTGTTGTGCCTTGTCAGTTGTGTGGTAGGATTTGTTTCATGAATTGTGGGGAGGGACAGGGAGAAGGCTGTGTTCCTGAAAAATGATTGGTTAAAGACAGCTTGTTATTCTGGGGTTTGCCATGTCTAAGTGTATTGCATTACCCAGCAGTGGTTTCGGTTTTGGGGTTTTTTGGTTGCTGTTGCCATATTATGATGGCTATCTATTGTATGAGTGAACTACCCTGCCACTTGTTCAAGGCTGATGGAAGGCATCGCTTCTAAACACAGCAGAAGCGATGCTTTGGGCAATTAAAAATGTTTCTTACAACCATACAGGCAAACCTTAGTCTTTGTGTGTGTGACAAACTTACTACATCTTTCCTGTATCTGTACACAGCAAAGTGGAGTGTTTCTAAAACAAAATGCAAATGATGAAAAACACTTCATTTTCAAATGTGTTTATTGAAACTACTAGCTTAGTTGTAACATAGTATTTAAGGTCAAGTATGCTTAAGTGAATGCTACCCCATCCGGGGTGATGAATCTTTGCCTCTGTTTTTTGTTTTTGTTTTTTCCTTCCCTCCCTAAAGCAGTGAATTCTATGAGAAAAATCTAGTGTCTAACTTCAAGCTGTCAATCTGCATTCAAAGTGAGACAAACACCTTGAAGCACCCAGTGGGAAATGTGCCTTGTGGTATAAAGGTCAGCTTCAAAAACGAGGCCAACGCCCATCGCATTCCTTCTCATGGAGGTGGTGTACACTGGTGTCCGGAGGGTATTCTAGAAGGGTGTGGAGGAAAGGAAGACACTGAATAGTTCTCAAAGTGCGTGAAAGTGGAGACAAGAGGAGCCTCTATGAGAGATGGTTGGCTTCAGAAATTCACTCATTCTGTTAATGTAAGGAGAAGTTTCACACTGCATACTTTAAAAGGCTAGTGGTAGTTCTGGTTGTGCTAAGAGGGAAAGGACTAGCAGCTACTGAGATTTAAAAAGAGGAAGAAGTTAATGAACAAATGTACCTCAGTGTTCCCAGAGGAAAAGTACCTGGAGTTTGAGCCTATGCGCTTCAATGGGGATTATCTTCAGAATGGGTAACTCCACCACCAGCACTCCGGGCTTGCTTTTCATAAGGCAGCTGTTCTCTATGTCCCAGTCTGCTCCTTCCAGAAACAGGCCAGAAACAAAGCAACCTGTAAAGGCAGGAATGCAACATCTTGTGTAAGTCAAGCCACTAAAAAAAACACTGTTCAAGGGAACGTTCCTGCAGTGGCTGTCCTTGGCATTAATACAGTCAAACTGCATCTACGCAGAGGTATATTTACCTGTGGTGTCTGTTCATATAATACAGCTGTGAGTTTAAAAAACATTTTCAAATTAAAATTGGCTCAGCTGCATTACCTATGATAAACGGGAATAAATACCAATTTCTACCAGTTTTCTTCCCCACAGTGGATGCCAACCTCCTTATTTGCTCAAGTAATAGCCAAGTTATGAGAGAACTTGTTAACTTGTGGGACTGAAGGTTAGCTAATGCTGACAAAAGGTGTGGGTTTGGACAGAGATGTTCTAATACAAATGAATACCAAGCATTTTTGTTGAAATGTTGGTAAATACAGAAGAATCTAGACTTGAAGTGACCTTTGTTGTTGGTGGTGTTAACTGATAGCTATATTTGGCAAAAAAAAAAATTCTTCTCCATTTCCAGCCAGGTGTGATATTCAAAAAGAGTGAGTTACCTGGCCCTTTCACCAGAGGTTGTTGCATTTAGTGATTAGAACATTGACATTTCTAAGAGATATATACAGACAATACGTAATACAACATAATTGTATTTACTTTTTTTTGGCTTAAATACATTATTTGTAGTGTAAATGCATTTTTACTTAGTCTTAGCAAGTTTATGTATTTTCTTAATGGGAAAACCATTATATGGAGATACAAGCAAGAGAGAGCCAAGCAGATGTTGGAAGTTGAAGAAATATTGGGGTGTGTGAAAGATGCTGAAGAAAGAAGATCATTTGTGTATGCACTTGCTCGGCATCAAAGCAGAAACCTGAACCTATTTGATTTCCAGCTTGTAATCATGCGGACTGTTAAAAGCATAACCATGCATGTTGTCTGCAGAGGCATGATCTAAATAATTCCATGCAGTAGGCCAAGCAATTTCTCTCCCTCTCCCCCACCCCTCGGGCCCCAATTAACTCTTTGCTTTTTTTTCCCCCCTCAAGTGATCATAAAACTACTTACCTTGTATAGACCCTTCAGTGATGTCTTCTGCAGTCCTGTATTTAGTCACCTCAGTGTAGAGTGTAGAGTGATCCAGGGGCCACCTGTTTTTCCTGCAGGTGGCCTGAACAAGAGCTGTCAGGTACGATTCTGGAATGTGCAGGCCTGAGAGCCACATCACCTTTGGTTCACACTCGTTAACCTGCAATCAGTCAGAAGACAACCTGCAGCACTTGTTCTCCTCTCCTACCACCTCACTCAACTGGGAGGCCAGGCAGCTTAAAGCCAGGGGCCAGGCTTCCTGAACTCCACAGTGAGTCAGTTTCATTCTAGGTGATAACTGACAGTAGTTCAAGTAACTTATTTAAAGGAGGGTGGTTTCAATGACTTCTGTACCCCAGCACTAACTTGCACAGCATATTATGCAGGTTTAAAAAAAAAAAAAAAAAAAAAAAAAACTTCCTTGAGTGTCTTACTCACCCAGCTGGTGTACTGGTTATACCTAGCTCTAAAGAAAATAATCCAATTTCCAAGTGTTTTTAGGGTGTCGGGGGCCAGTCGCCGCCAGATTCCAGGAATCTGTCCATTAAAGAGAGCCCGAGCCACATCGTCCAGTTCACTGCTCATTCCAACTTCCCCAGCCAAGGCCTGGAAAGACAGTGAGAGTCCTGAGTGCCTGAAGGGGCTCAATTAAAGCCCAACATTTCATCTAGTAGCTGTGCTTTTATGTACCCGCTGTAGTTCAGCCAGTGACTTTGCCATGCGAATGATCAGCTTATTAAAACGTTCCAGTTCTTGCAATAGCACCACAGTTGTAGGGGATATGGCTAGTCCAAAACGTTTTCGTATCTGGGCAAGATCAAATACTTCTGGTATCTTGCTTTCTATATCCTTAGCAACATGTGCAATATATTCATCTCGACTAATTCCTGTACCAGATTCACCTGAAAAAAAAATGGGTTAGGGAGACTAAATCTGAATAAATTATCCCTTCTGTTATTCTCTAAGACAATGTTGAGGGCTGACTCACCTTTTGCCACCAAATTCTTTGCCCAGTCCCTGTGGCACTGACATTTGCACCAGAAGACTTCCCGCATGCCTCAAACTGTGTCTCTGGGCACATGCTGAACAATTTCCATGCTGGCAGGACTACGCAGTTCAGCTGCTTTGCTTGCCTCCCACTCCCTGCTGTCTTGCTGCCCCTGCTCCACAAGGCCACTACACATTGTGCTGGCAGGCAGTCACCAACCTGTGCAGCCACAGACACCTCTGCGTGCCAGCCTGTGGCAATGTGCAGGGTACAGGCAGCACTACTGGCTGCAGCGTCCGTGCCAGACCCCCTAAAGTGGGCAGGGGCACAGTTGGCATGGCAGTCTCTTAGCACAGAGCTCGTCACCTTAGTTCCTATTCATGAAAACAGTCCAAAGGGATGGTGAATGTACCTGTCTGAGGCTGCAGCTCAAGAAGATGAGACCATATATCACGAACTGCCTTTGTATAATACCCAATCTCAGCGTTTGCATGAAGCCCAAACACCTCTGGAGTATTAGCAAGTGGCAGAGAGTCTATTGCTACTGCAAAACAAAAACATGTTTCATAAATATGCCATATATGAAGCCACAGCTACCCCACCAAAAGAATGCTGCAGAGAATTCCCTGAGTGGTTTTTGTTATTGTTATGATTGAGGAAAAAAAATAATAAATGCTATAGCTGGTTTTGAAACACTGCAAGAACTGAATAAACATTTTAGAGCAAGAAATACAGACGGACAGCCACACCCACCCCACCATGGAAAGGTACCACATTTCAAACATGCTGTTTACCTGGGGAGGGCTGTGTTGGAGTTTTTAAGAACTGTGAAGAGCTGGCTGGTAAGCTCACATGTTAAGAGGGCCTGCTCATATAAGGCAAAAGCATTATCAGCTGTGGATTATAACTTTGCAACATGTACAAATACTGTCTGAAGTTACTTTCAATTTTTCATGTCCACCACTGGCCATGGGGAGAGCAGGAATACTATAAGCAGATTAATTTATTTTTAATGCTAACTTACGTGCCAGGAAAAGCATTGCTCACCAACAAAGTCATCTTTTACAGTCCCTCGTGGAATCTTATAATCAACCTCATCATTTTTATAAAAATGAAAGGTTTGGAATGTGTCAAATATGAAATCACCAAGGTACTCATCCATATAGACAGTCAGAATGCGACGATCAAAGCTATCAATTGCACGTCCACCATACATGACCTAGAAATAATAATACTAATATGATACCACTGGCTTTTCGGGCAGCAAGTACAGTTTAAAAAATAAAATCACTGAAAGGTCCAAAGCACTTGCTGCTGCAGTAACTGGACGGCTAATGCTGTTTCCCTTCAAGGCTTCTCTAGCTCCCTCTCAAGGGGAACACATGAAGTGTTTGACTCAGTACAGTAGCTGCTCCAGCCTACTTCTAATAGCCAGTCTTGGTAATGTATGTGCAACAGGAACTCCCTTAGGTAACATCTCAGTTGTGATTAAATGCTGCAAAATAACAACATCTTGTAAGACATCCTGACTTTGAACTGGCCAGCTACTACACAGCGCATACCACATACCACTCTCTAGCAAGAGCTTTAGAAATACCCTTCTGTACAGCTCACATCAGCAATACTCCACTGTACTACTAATACTGTAACACTGTGCTGTTCAGTACCTTTTATCAGAGGATCCCAAGGGCTCTTTCACTCCCAATTAATTAAGCCCCGTAACTCCCCTGTTGTGCAGTTAAACACAATGGCCCTGGTTCATTCAGGCAGTGAGACAACTGCCCAGGAGAGATTCTCAACCCGCTTTACTTTATGATGCGGTTCATACAGAAATGAAGCTTCGTTTGTCAGGATTCTTTAACCATCCATGTTCCTTAGTGACATTGTGGGCACTCACCTCACCAATAAGATACTTGAGACTGCTCCAGGGGATTTTATCATCATTTTGCTGGAAAGCTTTCGTCAAGTACGTGTTAAGAATTTCCATGCAGACCTAATAAAGTTTTTTAATGTGTGAGATGAGAAGATTCATAAACCATCCATACATGTCCATAGATTTTACTTCACATCATTCTTGTTTGAAAGCTAACAATAGTTTCTTCCTCAAAGAATTAGAAAGTTAAATGTACATCTTGTTAAGAAAGGAAGCCCACAAGGGAGGCAATATAATCATGAAGGATTTTTAGTGGCCAAAATTGACATTATGGAAGATCATGAGTCTATGTGAGTCCACAGCAGCAGAAAATAAATAAATAAATAAAAAGGAAAAGGGAGAGGCAAAATGTTACCATGAGAAAGGATTGAATCTCGATATATCATGTTTTCAAAAATAATTTGAGCAAGTCAAGAATATAAGAGCTATTGTCACTATTTTCTTACCTGGAAATCAGATTCATTAAAGTCATATGGAACATTCCAGCCAACCTTCCCAAACTTCCTTCTCTCCTGAACCACAGCATGGAAAAATGCCAAGACATAGACTAAGGATTTAAAGGCAGGATGTGGGCATTGCTCTAATGCTTCTTGGGGAATTTTGAAGTAGGTGGCTTGCATATTCGGCTTCAGACCATTAGGTGGTTCTGTTACAACCTATGAAAATAATCAGGGAAGCCATCAATTACTGAATTGCCTCAGAAAAATAAACAGCGAATGTATCATGTTCTCTAAGTAAGACACACAATGCAAACTTGTAAAAATAAAAATGATCAGCTTCCTGAATTCATATCAATGTGGGATTTTTTCTTATATAAAGACATGAAACTGACCATTTAAGTACATCAAGGTAAACATACATATGTAAAGAGAAACTTGATATTATTTTAGAAATAGCCATGTTACTGGAAAGACATTAATATTTTATCATACTTGAAAATCAAATTTACTGAAATACTATCAGTACTTTACACATTTTGCTGTGTGCTACATATCATGACAGTAAAATGGCTTAACGGTCTCTAACACGTCTTTACTGGTGACCAAATGAAGGCAGAGCCAGCTTCCTGGCAACATTTTCAAAGTGCTATAAAACCTTTGATCTCACTGCGCATGGCTAGACCTACAAAATGCGTATCTGCAGTCATAAATCAAAGATATGTTCATGCTCACTTCTCCCCACTGAAGAATTAGGCACTGCTGGAGATGAATGCTCTAGAGCTGTCATCAATACAGTAGAGCACGTATTGGGTGGATCTGTTATACCACTGCCTTCAAATCTGTGAGATACAATTATTATGTTTACGGTAGTGGTTCACCACAACAGAAGTAAAGCAGCCACAGAAAAGAACATTAGGACAGCATCATGGCTTGCGCCTTCAAAATAATCAGTACATCTTGCTTGTGAACTAGCAGCTGGAAACCATTATCCTATTACAGCGTCTGCTCTGCTGGTGTGCCAGGCTAGGCACAGACCTCAGTTCTGTACTTCAGCATCTCAGACTGACAGGATTATTTCTGACTCTGCATATACTTGGGGCAGCATTTCAGTCTGAAGAGCATTTGTCACATCTCCAGGTTTACTCACAAACCTCTACTCTGAAATAACTGCTTCAGGAAAAAAATGGTGAACAGCTTTCACCCAAAGGAAATTAAATCATCAGACAATAAACAGGATGATGAAAAATGTATTTGGCTTATGAAGACAAAAAGCCATACAGCCCAAGTCAATATCCTACATTCAGGTCATGCTCCTCCCAAAGCCCCTCTGTTTTGCTGAGTAAGCAGGTCCTGCCTTCCCGATTGGGGTTTCCCCACTGCACGGTACCTTTAATGACTTCTGCAGTATTCCAATTGGGAAGCCCTCGGTAGGGTCAGTAGTCAGCCAGAGGCGAAAGTCTGGGTGAGGTTTTGTAATTTTCTCCAGGGCCTTTTCCAGAGTGACAAGCCACCTCACCAAAAGGTGACAGTTCTGCAACATCAGCCACTCTCCACTAACCGCCACATTCTCCAGCATCTGCAGAGCAATCTTAAGAGAGAGAAAGAACTGTCTGTTAGTAACCCTCCCTTTATCCTGCAAGCAAACTGGCTCTAATGGGTTAGTGCAACGGGTTTCTTCCTGCTAGCAAGCATGCTCAGCCTTGTAGTTAGAGCAGACTTATCAGAATGTTCCAGCACCACAATCAGTTGCTCTGAGATGCTCTTTTTATTTCATGAATTCCTTTTGAAATTGAAGTCATGTAGACCACTGAAGTATTTCAAAACTCTACAGAAATGTATGTGGTCCTGAAAAGGGTGGTGATTAAAGCCTAGGAAGTGGTGTGTAAGCGAAGCTAATCGGAACTCTCCCACTGACCGAAAACACAGAAAATTCCGTCAGCTGCTAAGCTGTGACCACAACGAAAAAAGAAAGCTACAAGAAAGACAGAAAGAGCAGCAGGATCCTGTTTTTGGTAACACACACTGTTTTCCAATCAACTCATGTCCTTACACAAAGACAGGGTCACCGATCAACCTCTGAAAGGCTGCAGAGCAATGTCTTTTCAGCTCAACTATTTTCTAACATGAAAACCTCATTCTGAATGTAGCCTAACCAAACCCATAAAATCAGCCTAACAGCCAAATGTTCTCTCTTACATTACAGGAAAGCATTATTCCCAGGCTGGCAAATTGTATGCTATGTCTGAAGCACAAAGAAACTCAATTTTAAATGGATCAGGCCTTTGGAAAGGAAATTTGGACAGGTCTGTGACAATAACTGCATGATATGCCATTGTCACACTAACTCACTGCCTACAGGATGTGCCAACCTCCCACTGAACTTACCTTTTCCTGGCCTTGTCCCATGGCTAGAAACTTCAGTCTGTCCCCTCCAAAGCCTGTCCTCTCAGCCAGTTTCATGAGGTCACTAATGGGATCAGAGCCAGGACTTAAGATAAAAACAACTGGTGAGTAGGGACTGCTCTGCTCAAAGATAGCTTCAAAGCTGATCACAGGGGGCTGCACATACCTGGTAGGAAAAGAGGCACAATAAGCTGCTCTACAAAAAAAGGAGCTATCATGTGTAAAAGATGACTCTTACGCAGACATCAACATTCATAGCAGACTACATGGAACTGGAACAGAGACAAAACATGCTCTACTGTTTAGACAAAGTATACAAACCAGTTACATAACTGATTACAACTCCAGTTCTGTGTGAAGTACCTGAACAGTAGTATTCTGATTTAAAACCAGTGTGACCTACCTCTCACTCATTGTCAGAGTAACATAGTTTGTCACTGCCCGATACACCCGGTCCACTCGGAAACACCGCAGAAGCAGGAGTTTCTGAAAGTCTGAAAGACTCTTTTGGTAGTGCATGGGGAACGGCATCTGCTCCAGAGCATCTGTGTCATACCACTGGCAAGAAAAGGTGGAAGACAATGCAGACAGATCAAATGGATCTGTCAATGAAATTACTAGGAAAGGCAGAGCAAAGATATTTGATTGAGGAAAGGCTAAGAGACTCAAGGAGAAAAAGAAGAAATTCAACCAGCTGCAAAGAAATATTGAAAGATTTTACACTTTTTCAGCATAAAGCATTCAAGTCCAGAAACACATCTGTACTTCAATTTTATGACAAGTAATTCTCTTAAGATATAGAAAACAGCAACTAACAGTATTAACAGATTGCTTATGGAAAGACTTCTTATAAAGCAAGAAAACATGGAATGAAACTGAAGGCAGAACAAAGCCTTTGCTTGTATATAGCCTATAAAACTCATTGCCACAGGAAGATCAAAGTACAATTTAGCAGTACAAAAAAACCACCGAAATATCAATTGCTGAAATCCAACAGCAAAAATTTCACTGACACAAATGGGGCAAAGAACTCATCTAGGGCATTTGACTGTAAAATAAAATATGTACAATATATCATAGATGATTCTGGGGGGTTGTCATTTAAATAAGAGCCCTAATTCATCTGGAAATAAGCCAATCACTGAAATAAGCCCGTCACTGAGTTCAAGAAGAAAAGGAAGGCCTTGACAGAAAAAGCCAGCGGTGACATGCCTCCTACAGAGTCCTATTGCACATTGTATCATACTTGAACATTTAATTCCAGAAGAAAAACAAGGAGAGAGAACAGGATTGCAGAAAAGCACATACATTTTTCCATACATCTGGATTTTTTTCCACATCATCTGGAAGAGATTCAAATTGCTCAGGAAATAGTTCAGACAAGCGAATTAGGTCTTCCCAGCCTTGATCTGGAAGCCAAGCGAATGGTTTCTTTCGTGTACTCTTCTCCAGGGAAATATTGCCTAGTCACATTCAGAAACCAGAGTGACTGTCCATGGCATAAATTCTCCAATACATGACCACACATACAGTCCCACTGCACAGAGGAACCATTTGGAAATTTGTATCTGGAAGCACTATAGGATTAAACTGGTCTGCTAAAGTAAATATGCCATCTTGCAAGTGCTTGCAAAAGCCAAAGTTGTATCTTCTCAAACATTTCTAAAATTATTTATAAATAGAAAATAATATGACATTATTTTCTTAGGTAACATTCTAATTGTCCATGGCTAATACAAGATTTGTCAACAACTATAACTGAAAAGAGATTAACCTCTTCACTGTTTAATAATTTAAACAATAACAAAAAAGTAAAAATCCCCAATTTGTGTGAACCAACATATTTCAGCTGACTTCAGGTGCTAGCTCTCACAGCAAATCCTATCTAGACAAAATCTACCTTTGAAAGATCTTCTAGCTATCACCACAGATAACTATACATTTTTATATATAAATATTCAAGTTACCTTTTAAAAAGAAGTCAAGTTCTTCTTGTGGAACTCTGTCATTAGCTTGTTCTATCTTGATAGTCATATTAAAGGAGAATAATAACTTGTGCTTCTCAAACAAGCCTACATTAAAAGGAGAATATTTTCAAAAATATAGTGCTAAAACATGGAACAGGAGCAATCTTTAAATCTACATCCCGCATCTGATCACCCCACAAAGATCTAGGTGATCGAAGACAGGGCTTTGGGTCAGGCTTACAGAAGTACAAACCAGCTACATGTTTGGAATCAAAATGGCATCTGTGAGAAATATCCAGGAATGCAAGATCCATAATAGCAATTTGCCATTTGTAAATCCATTAATTAAAACATTTTTTAGGTTATATTTGTAACATGCATAGTTTCTTCAAACAGAAATAGAAGTAAGAGTAAACCAGGAACAATGCTGAGATCTGAACAGTAGTGAATTTGTTTGTGTTTGGTCATTTGCCTCTAATGTAAGCCAACTGGAAGCATGGTTTTACCAAGCATTTGAACACCACAGTACCACTAAATCGCACTAACCTGTGCAGCCATAGTTATAGGTGTTAAAAGTCAATGCATCCATGATGTTTTCTAACCTCTTCAGAAGAATAGGACTGGGCATGGATTTCCGAAGAGAGAGTCCAAAAACATCTAAGAAGGAGACCAAGGAGTACTGATACATGATGTTGACAACTGACATTTCAGACAAAACGGAGAATAAAATGGCTCCCCTCCTGGCAGCTGGTCTGTAGCCATCTCTAAGCCGATCAATATCCACCGCTGTTGTCGCAGCCAGATTAAGTTTTTCGATCACCTAGCCATATATAGATATTATGCACATGTAATTAACACACGGGTCCATAGTATATATAACATGTATATATAAGCAAAGCTATTCTGTGCTAAGCCATGCTGAAACAGTAATGGTGAACATTTTAGGACCTAAAAATACTGTGTGTAATGGCATGCATTAAAACCATATGAACACCAGGAGGCAAGATACTAAAGACTAGTAACATCCATATATTAACTTACTTTTAAAAAGACCATATTTATGTAAAAATGCAAGTCATCTTTAAATACTGTAGCTAAATTTCTCTTAGAGTAAGGCAAACAGGACTCTGTGGAGAAATAAGGGCTAGTTATCTTACACGATCCCTTATAGTCTGAGGAGTAAAAAACACTGCTGAGGCACAGTCCCCATCCAACTGCAGACATCTAAACTAAGTAAAGAGAGTCATGCCCTACCAGTGCCTGCCTCTCTATGTTGACTATGTAGGGAATCTGGGCAAGTAGCCCTAAAGAAGAAATATGAACTGTAAAAATCAAAGGTTAGAATGAACAAGTCCCACCCTGTATTTTTATGGAAAGTAAAGGCAAAGATTAACACAGAATCATGGAAATAGTGTGGGACAAACACCTCTGGGGATATTTAGTCCAACTTTCTGCACAGTACTGGACTGTGCAGACACTGTGGTTTTGCCCAGCTGACCTGATCTAGTGGTGCAAATCTCCAAGGAAAGACATTCAACATCCTCTCTGAATAACAAATATCTTCATTTTTCATTTCAGATCTGATACAATCCAAGATGAAGATTGTTTCAGAGCTGAAAGAAATACATCACAAACCCTTTGATTTAGAACTGTAAAAGAACCATTACTTCGGTCCTTATAAGGACTTTACTGAAGGTAGGATTTGTTTTTCTGATGCAAAAAAAATACTGCCCAATACTGAAAGATGCAACAAACTTATAAGATTTCTTCATTGCTTTCGACCTAGTTCCTAGCTTCAAGGATGAAAGAAGATGAAGCACAATGAAAATGAAAGAAGTCCTATAAGCAGATATCATTCCCCCAAAAAAAAACAGAGCTGGTACCTCATACCTCAGTAGCTTTGGATTTTGTCTCTTCCAGGGTTTGCACCAAGTCTAAGTTGTCCAACATGTTTCCTGTGGAAGATGTCAGCTCCCGAAGGAGAGAATCTTCCAGATCTTTCAGCAAGTTTCTGTTGTCACTTGTCTCCTGGATGAGATGTTCTCTCTGTTCTTCCAATTCCCTTCTTTCAAAACCCGTAATGACACTGAGCAACTGATCCTCTAGGCCTTTTAGTGTAACTGCAGATAGAATTCAGCACACACAGGTGGTTTTTTTTTAAAAAAAAAAAAATAAATAAATAAGGACAACCTTAGTTTATTTCATCTTAATCATCTCATAGAACTACAGCAATACAACAGAGTGACCTGGTTAGTAATTGTATATATTGATTCTACCAATGCATCCTAACCTGGCAGGTCTATGAACAGATCTTTATCTATGTTTCAAATTAAGAGAGGGAAGTGAGAAGAATTTAATATTAAGTCAAATGATAAGTATAAGGGAGACTACGAAATTTCAGTTTTGTTGTCGTTTCAGATAACCACACAGGCCCTAAACTTGCACTACAACATAATCACTACTTTGTTACTAAACACACACTATTGCTTACCTGTATAATTGATAACCATAGCTTTGCCAAACACAGAGGGAGTATATTTCGGGTTTGCTAATTTGGTGTTCAGGTACAATCTAAAATTACTGTCATAGTCAACCTCTTTGTCACCCAGGACAATGAATGTTCGCCCCTGTGCAACTTTGATGTTCTTCTCTAAGACATTGTCTATCATAGGATCAATGTATTCATCAACACCATGCAGCAAGAAAGGATTTCCATACTTTATGGCAAGTTCTAGTTGTTTAAGGAAATCTGGGTCATTAAAGGAAGCCATCTGCAAGAGAATAATGGGAAGAGGAATGATTCAATTTTCTGAACACCGTTATTTTTACAATAGCTGCCAGCACTAATGAAGATTGCTCTATGTTGCTCTTTGCCTTTACTCTTATAAATGATATAAACTACACTGGTACAGAACAGTAAAAATGCTCTTTTTTCTGATCAGTTGAGAGTGACTTCCATTTGGAGAATTATTCTTCCAACTATGCCTCTGACTGTGTTATTGTCCTACATGAAAACTCCATCCTGGAGCTGAGATAGAACACAAGCAACACCAGCCTTTTGCTTATATTTTTCTTGTACTGAGGCTGTCCAAGATCCCGAAAAAATCATCAGTCCCAAGGACTTGAAGGTCATGTGAATAGTGATACCTGCTATCCATTTTAGAGACACAATACTCACCACATTTGTCTGTGTATAACTGCATAATTGTTTCCCATTCAAGGTAACAAGTATTGATGCAGCTTTTAAAACAGCAAGTAAAGAGGTTAAATGATTGTTTATCTTTACCCTCAGGTTATTTTTTTCTTCCTTCTTCTTAATCCAATTTAACGCCTGTTGTTGTGGGTCTATACAGAGTGGGAAGCGGCTTGCATATGTTGTCAGGACACCATTCTGGACGGAGAGCTCATCTGGAGGCAATCCTTGGGAAACCCACCTGGGAAGGCAATGGATCAAAGACTAAGCTGGAATGAAACCTTGAGTGGAGAGCAGGACATTTCAGTAGTCAGTACAATTATACAATCCATTGAGCATAGTATTAGAAACACAAGCAAACATATAACGTATGGGATTGCAAATGCAGCATCAAAACTCGGACTGATTCATTGTCTGAGTCATTTGTAACTACACCAGTCAAAACACTGACTGTTGTATTTGCTGAGTAATCTTGCAGCAGTTGAAATATGGTTTACCTGGGCATGCGTTTATTTCCAAATTCACTGAATTCAGTGAAAAGACTCCTATTAGACCTTGAATTGAACACATATAGGTGACTCACAAAAAAATATATAAAAAGGTGTATTATTTGTGCAGGTTCAATGAATGTCCTTGGAACATAAAGAACAACGGTCTGTCATAGCAAATAGCCTCTGCTAACCAGGAGAAAAAAAAAAAAAAAAAAAAAAAAAAGTCTCCTTCCTTGCCATCTTTAAGGCATGAAAGTAAAATGCTCTCTTCCCTAGAATGGCTGTGCACTTCCATCCAAAATGGCAATTCTATGCTACAGATTCAGACCCAGACTCCCACTTTATGATTTCACATACACTAGTCATTGGACTTCCTTACTGGACATACCTGCTAACCTCCACTTCATTAGTCAGAAGGCTTTCTAGCCTAAATGGTTGACTGAGAGGGATCTCTCGTGAGAGGACATCTTCTTGCCACACTTGATAAATCATTTCATTACGAAACTCCCAGTTGAATGCTCCTTCGTAGCTCAGAAAGGCAGCACAGAGCAGACAGTCTCCAAGCAAGTTAAACTTTCGTGTTTTGTAGTCTTCTAATTCTTTTGCCCACCTGATAGAAAAACAAGGGAATCCTGGCTGAGTTTGTACCAGGAGGGTGGGGATTATGTGCATTAACTGCTGCTAATTTAGCTGCAAATTGAGACAGACCCTGAAACTTACAGTATGTAGTTCTCTCATTATTATGATGGCATCAGACACTGAGTTGGTCTGAATCTTCTCCCTTTTTATCTTAGTTCACCTTTCTCATCTGCATTAAAAATTGTTGTTACTATTTTTCAAGGTCTCATGAATATTGGTTAGAATGGATATTAACTCTTCACAGAAAAAAAAAAAAAAAAATCACAGGAAGAGGCGTGTCCAAAAATGTCTCAGTTTGATATATTTTATTCCTGGTACAGGGCCCTCTGATGTCAAGAACAATCCTCCTTGAATCTAGACATACCTCTCATTCTCAGATCTCAAGCCAAAAATGAGTTTGTCAGCAGCTTCTAATCTCCTCTGCATAATCTCTGCTTCTTCTTGTAACTGTTGTTTTTCTTTTATTGCCTCTTGATATTTGTCCCCCAAAGCTTTAAGCTCTTCCTGAATTGTAGCTAGTTCTGCCTTTATCTTTTCCAGTTCCCGCTTACTTAAGTAATAATTCCGTTCTAGCCTCGCCACCTACATTCGAAGGAAATATAAGAGTATCAGAGGAAATAAAGGCTTTTGAGAAAAATCTTAAATTCTCAGATTTCTTTCTATCTCATGTATTTTAAGGCAGGCTGGTAATAAACAGTGTAAGTCAAAATAACTGGCAGTTTTTCACCCACCTCCCCCTATCCTAAATACATACATTGTGGTCTGAAAGTGCAGTTACAAAGCAGATAAATCTCTTAAATCAGATCTTTCAACACATGAGGTATATTAAGCCTGTAAGCAGTCCTACCAATACCTGGTAGGTCTGCAAGACTATTATTCTGTACAAAAAGGGAGGTTTGTCTGCTCAGTAACAATGACCTCAAAAACTGTGAGGCCCATCATCTAGTGAATATAGTTTATCAGTAGTTAGATGCATATTAAGAGCTTTTCTTGAAAAAAAATTTCTCAACATCATCTTCTGGACATTAGACTTCCTTTGGTAATACAGCTAAGTTTCCAGTTTTTCTTAAAAAAAATAAAAATAAAGTTAATAGAAAGGTCTGTGTTCAAGGGTCATGGATATTGTATACTACTGAGCTCTACTCTGTCCAAATGCCATTCATTTTGAAGCATGTTTTTAGTAGACAGTTAAAAACTGTGTTTTTCTAACCATGTTAGATTACCAAATGCCACCTGACCAAATTCCTCCACCTCCTTCAAGCAACAGAGTGGATGGGAACCCATACCACAGCATCACAGCACAACAAACAGCAGTTTATCACTGAATATCACATTCCGCACCCCTACTGCAATATTTATAAACACCTCTTTTTAAGCATTTAGAGAGTTCTTAAACGGGGCTGTCTGTGAAATTGCTGCGTGTTATTTTTCTAATTACAATCCTGTTTAGTCTTCCTCAGAAAAACCTTCCTTGGTTTT
The DNA here is from genome assembly GCA_011075105.1 of Heteronetta atricapilla. Lineage (NCBI taxonomy): Eukaryota > Metazoa > Chordata > Aves > Anseriformes > Anatidae > Heteronetta > Heteronetta atricapilla. Next base: position 3,622,868 of record CM021745.1, on the reverse strand, counting down.
CCATATACTCTACCTTCTCTCTCTTCGGCTTGACTTCTCTAACTACATCACAGTAGCTCATCACTGCTTCAACAAACTTTAACATTCCCAGGCCTGCTCTGCTAACAAGTTCCATTTCAGTGGCAGTAGTATTAAGATTCTTTAACACAGCTAAATGGGCAAAAACAAAAATATTGAAAGTGAGTTAATTATAGTGCAGAAATCCTCAAAGATATAAGGTTTCCCTACCAGCAGTATTGAGCAATAATAAGACAGACAATGTGAAACATTTCTCAGAATATTGAAGAGACTCTGAACTTAAGATGAAGGTACCAGGCTAGAACAATACCAAAAAATACTGGTAGTGGTTTCTCAAGTTCTTTCTCCAAAAAAGGAGTGCATATAGGAGTTGTTAAGCATATCTCAGTATCGTGGTTTATTTTCTCCACAGAAGTCAGATGTCATTTTGTTGAAAGAATCAAATTCAAATCTTAATGGAGCAATGGATTACAACTTTGGGAGCGTCTGCAAAGTTTGGCCCATAAGCTTTATATATAGCTTTTCTTCCACTGTGTACATATCACAACTTAATTGTAACCCTGTGGATGAGGTTGTAATGCTACTTTCCGAGTATCTAAAAGCAAACAGGGGGGCCTGCTCAGCTGTCCTTGCCTGCTCTAAATCAAAGTGTATGAGGCCCTAGCTAAGGCACAAACTGGATGTAACACAGAGAAGAAGGTGTTTGTACTCTGAAAAATCCAGTAACACCAACAGCACAACATCTGCAGCACCCCAGACATGGCTGTCCCTTTGCACAAAGTGAATCCTACCCTTCCAAAGAAGACCAGAAGAATTGCCACTGAGACAGCTAACCACATTAATGAGATACTACATTCATTCCAAGTACACTGGTCAGTTACTTACCTCGGATAGATTTCACTTGGCTATGACTAATTCCATCAAAGTTTATATCCATCAGGGATCGCAGGAAATTTGCCTCTGACATCATTCCTTTGGCTGTCGCCCAGTTTAGTTCTTTGTACCCTCTCATTATAAGAACACATTCTAAGACAGCTTGCACCTGTTTGGGGGGTTTCGCAAACGATCTAGAAAACAGGTGAAGGAGATAATGGAGGAGACAAATCACATGATACCAAACATGTGCTTCCCATTAAGACTGCCATCACAATACAACAACAGGTAGTACATAAGACATCCTACTCAAAGTGAAAAACATAGTCCAGCGCAGACAAGAAAAGAATAATTAGATATAAGCTCAAAACCAATTGTTGTATTTGGCAATTTGATCAATAAGAGACTAAAGGATTTCAGCAGTGGAAGGCCTAAAACCCTGATCCATATTTTTCCTTAGGGCAGTGAGGCAGCTGTCCTTTGGGAGGAGCAGTACAGGATGAATCCACAGATCTACTAGAAAAAGAAAATTATCAAGCATGACAATGAATGGAAAACTGTTACTATTTCTGGGAGAGCCAAGGACTAGCTGTACTTTCATATGTGTCCCCAAACACAAGGTGTATTATAAAAACAAAGGATGAAGTAATTCAGCAGAGAAGTATACTTTGATGCTATCAAAGCATCCCTGAAAAGTAACTGTTACGTGTTCCTACTCAGGCAGAACAAAAACTGAGGAGGAATGAAGGGGTTTGGACAGCCACTGCTCGAGCAGAAACCAAAGCAGTTTACAGTGCATCAGACACAGGGTAGAAATTACAGGGAAGACATCAAATGAAGGACAGGAAGAACAGGCTTGAGGAGAAGTCCTGGGCTAGAAGTCAGATGATTCTGTTGTGACCTCTGCTCCTGGACAACTGATGTCCTGACCTTTACCCACACACCATGAATATGAGGAAGGTGAAGCTAAAGCTCAGAGCCTACAAACAAGGGTCTTGCAGTGAAATTCCAAGAGTTTATGCTACTGTACATCCAAATGAATCACCTGATCTCAGTAACATCAGACTTGTCAAGCTTCTGCAGCTCCAGTTTGGCAGCTTCTAAAACAGGCATGACTTCAGCCAGAGCTGTCTCAGCAGCCAACTTCTCCATAGCAATAATCTTATTCTGTTCCTCTATCTCTGCAGCTTTTTCTTCAGCCAGTTTTTTCTTCTCCTCAGCTATGAATTGTAAAAGCAAGACCATAAATGGATTTTTCAAAATTTGTGTGCAGAACATGTACTAATACAGACATGCTCTTGGCTGAAAATCAGAAATTACCAGCAGCTCAGTATCCTTTACTGCTAGCTTGCCAGTGTTTACAGGGCTCCATCCATCATCAGTCTAGGAACACTGTTGGTGTTCCACACAAAGCATAATCTCTTTTCCTCCTATGTTTCCCTCTGTCTTTCCTCTAAAAGCAATTTACTGAATGACAAGGTCCCTTTCTTATTAATTTCTCTTTCCCACATTACACCCTATACCTTGGTAAGGGAAGACAAGTGCAGAACACAGTAGTTAGGCATGCAAAGCAATGGCAATCTGAGTACAATACAGGACCTACTCTTCTAGCAAGATACTAAATCAGCACAGACAGAACAAGAGGGTCATCTCCGGAAGCAGTTTGAGCTCTTAAAGTGTCTTCTGACCCAACACAGACTATGTAAGCCTTGCTTAGCCTGTGGGACTCTTCAGTATTTGTAAACCACCTACCTACTTCTGTGTTTGCCGAAATCTCTTTTAACAAAGCCTCACAAGCAGCTGACTTTTCTGCTAACACAATCCTTTGTTCTGCAAGTTTCTTGTTCAGCTCAACCAGCTGTATACTAGCTTCTTTCAGTTTATCTAAGCCCCCATCCAGCCTTTTACATTGTGCTAGTAAGGAAAAAAAAGAGAAAGATTACTGATTCATTGGCATTATTGCACAGCAATAGACAATGTCATGGAAGGTAAATACACTTATAGGTGCACTTTGGTAGCAGGGCAACCTCAGTTGTGAAAGGAAAATCACTGTGAGAGATTTTTTGTTTCCTAAACCTCTCACCCAAGATGGTGTTAATGTCACCTGAGCTGCCACTTAGTGGCCCGGCACCACAGCTTATTTTTCCTACTACATTCTCAATGTTTTATCCTTTTCACATATTTCAGTGCCCACAGAAGTAAAAGTAAGAATAGCTGCCTGAGGAAGAATGTGAAGCCCTGAGCTAGGCTGAGCTGGTATTAGATCTCATCACTCTTTCCCAAGCAGAGGAGTGTCTGGTTTGGAAACTGGCTCAGGTTCATCCACAAAAGACTTTGGAAAAACATATCAGTAGACAGATTATGAACATTCATATATGGCCAGGATATTGGTCCAATGTCAAAAACAGATGACAGCACAGCATTTGAGATAGTATAGATAACATTATTTTTGCATAATGTGGGTAATGTGTGGGATTTTCACCCATTTTCACATTTCACTATTTATTTCATTTCATTTCATTTTTAATATGTAAACTGCTTATTAAAAAGGAGAAAACAGCTACACAGCCTTACCTGAAATGAACTCATTTTTCTCTTCCAACAATTTTGAATAAGTATGGATAAAATCAAGGTAATTCTTTGGTGTAACATGGTTGCTGCGTCTTAATTTCTGTAGAAACCTCTTGCTGAAATCCCCTACCGATTCATGCACCATGACCATGTGCTCAACCACTGGCTTGGAAATCTCTGCTGGAACACGTGTGTTACTTCCTAAAATTGGGCCAAGAAAATAAAAACAAAACAGACTTTTTTTTTTAAGAGTATGCCATTTACTATCTTCCTTCTTTAACACACATTTAAGCCAGGCTGAAAATAATAATAATAATAATAATAATAATAATAATAATAATTTAAAAAAAAAAAAAAGTCTACTTTCAGCTGGGAGACAGAATTTCGCCAATTTTTTAAAATCTAATTGAGTAGGAAAATTGCATCCAAAAACATTTTGACCAGGATTTTGCATTACCCACATAGACTTACAATAGCAATGACAATGGGAAAGCAAATGATGAGACCTACAGTAACTTCAAAGTAAAGAACACATTTCTTACACTAACCCAAGTGTTAAGGAGTTGAAATATTGATGCTTGACATACCTACAAATGATTTTGCAACTGCAAACAAGGCTTGGGGAGGCCAGGGCAAGAACCAATCAATACCAGTATTGTTGACAAGACCTTAAAATAAAAGCATAATGTTACCTGAAACAATTCCTTTGTAAAACTAGACCTTAACCTGCCAGATTGTCCTGTGCTTCATTTGCATAAAGAATTTGCAGGATCTGTCTTATCTGACTCCTACTTAGAAACAATAATTATCACAAAACCAATGCTTCTATTTTGATAGAAAACAGTCAACTTTGCATCTGTGTCCAGCTAACACTACCATACTATTCTTTAGACTGTAACATTCTGCAGGATACAGTCAAAAGCAGCAAATAGGTATTTTAATATCTGGGCCAGGATTCCCACCAGTACCCTTCATTCATGTGGCTCCTGTCTCTCAGGACTCCTTTCAGCCACCTGTTATACAGCAATGTCCACCTGGCTCAGGTGTTTTTTCTCTCAGTAGGTGTCCCTCTCATCCTGCTCTTCTTTTGCTTTTGGATACACAAATGTTTCACTTACATCCTAGTTTCATTATGATTTAATATGATGAATTCCTCTGTAAGTACAGAAGAGAGGCTGCACACATAGGCTGCCTGTATACTTCCAGGTCAATGAAGATGACTAATTGATTTCTAACCATTCAGCTGGAAAATGAACTGATCTGGTAAATGTTAATCAATAATACACACTGATATGTGGTAATTAACTGGAAAAAAATTACTCAAGTGTCTAATCATGAAACCTGCTCTTCTTAGCTTTAGTTGCCATAAAGTGTGAGTGCCTGCTGGAGATTTTCTCTTGCCTGCAAACCTGTGTTTCACAGGGAAGGGACTAACCAGTGTATACAATTAATACCTGGGAAATTTCTGCACCACATTCTCAGATTGTCCCCAACTGGGGACATTCCCAGGACAATATGAAGGTTGCTTGTACATTTGTTTACAAAATATTGCCAGACACTCTCTTTAACTGGATTCACACCAGCTTTAGTAGCTTCATCTCCAATCTGACTCATTATGTTGTCTTTTTCATCATCTGGAAAAAGGGCAGGCACCATTCCTGGAACATAAGGACAGAAGAACGCTAGTGAGAACAACCTGTAACCATAGTGCTGGGGACAGAGATGAGAAACCAGAGTCACAGGTTTTAAAATTAGTTCAGCAAAAATGATTCTGGGCAGTTTTGAATGAATCTATTAATCTCTCCTCCTTCTCCATCCTAGGCCACTATGGAAAATAGAGTAAGTACTTAGGATGATGCAAGGGGATTTAGAGAAAGAATTAATTTGGTTTTGTTTGGGCTTCAGCAACATAAACAAAATGTCACAAGAACAAAAAAGATTTTTAACTCTGCAGAGGAAATCATCATTAGTGGCTGCAAACCATCAATTCACATTTTCATTCTTTCAGTCACATGGTAATATTGCATAAATTACCTAATGACTGCCATAAGCAGAATGGAACATGGAAAACTACACAAAGGAAAGGGTTGATATTTCAACTCAGACTCTATAGGAACTTATATAGGGAGGGTGGTCACACAGTGCCAGCTGCTGCTCATTTTCAGCTGCTGTATACAATAAAAGATACTAAATTATAGTTTAGAATATACATATAAGCAGTTGTTGCATTTCAGGTGAATGCAATTCCAAAGCAAATGAGATAAAATGTGGGCTTGTGACTAAATGCAACTGAAGATGTAGCCCAGTCTTGGAAGAAATCTGAGATTCCTGCAACAATACGATCAGTGTGAACTAACCCTTATAGCCTTCCCAGATGCATATAAGTGACAGTAAGATGGTGTGAAAAAGCCATCATTAAGGCCAAGATAATTTCAGGTAGTACTGAAAGGTGCGACTAACTAAAGCAGCAGATGTCACAGGGTGAAACTGTAATAGCTGGACCAAGGGTGCACACAAGATTACAATTCACAGGCATACTAATTAGCAGTAATTCAGGCTGCCTGTGTCACCTGAAGTTAACATGTTATTGATGAGTTCCAAGAAACTCTCCTCTGCTACGTGGGCATCTGTAAACAAGAAGACCATTGACTTGTTCTCGATACCCAGCTTCTGGTACAAATTTTTCAAGTCTTCTCGGAAATTATTTTCTCTGTATCCTCGACTCAAGATGATCTCAAATACCTAAGGATGCAAATATGTACTGAGAAGACACAGATGGATGCAAGACATGATGGTAACTATGAAACTCAATTTTAATTAGATTGGATCAAAGGTTTTGGTTTGGACACTATCTTCAGTAAATCCGTAAGTATCAAAAAAATTAAGTGCTACATCCTTTTTAAACAACTACATTTGATTGCACTTTGCATTCACCCTCCTTTTTGTTCTTCCCTTCCAAGCCAACAGCCTTCATAAGAGGCTGTATAGGGAGGAACATTTCCTATCTAAAATATTACAGTATCAATCACAGCAGGGTTCCTGCCTAGATCATCCACTGTTTTTCTCTTCACAGGGAAGAGATGCCAGCCTGACTGTATCTTGAGTGACTTTCTCCTCCTAATCCCTTTCAACTTAATCCTGATTCCAGTATTGCTTTCCTTTTCTTCTTTCACTGCAAAGATGCACAGTCACTAACCTCACATCCAGCTGTAAAGGCAGCCAATCTTGTAAGAGACTGCTTTCCTGAGCCTCCCACTCCTATGAGCAGGGCATGGCCACGATCCATCCGCATGATGCGATGTACATGGATTAAGTGTTCCAAAGCATCATCAAAAAGGACTAGATTCATTTTAATATTAACTTCATTATATTCTTCCAAAATCTCCTGCAGAGAAAGGTGGTCAGAATGTTACTAGGAAACTAAGGAAACAATAATTTTAATAAAATAACAATCTATTTTGCAGCATTACTGCTTAAAAAGATCATTAGGGAAAAAAAAAAAAAAAAAAAAAAAAAAAAACAGTTGGAAAACACAGCCAACACCATAGATGATCCTCAATTTTCATTACTCCAGACCACAGAAGGGCGTGGGGGTTGTTTTTCTATGCTCACTGTTGCAATGTGCACATAGAAGAAAATTCTTACTGTTTGAGGCAGGCTCCAGCACACTACGCATGCAGAGAGACATGCACAGTTCCAAGCTGAAGCACACTACCTGAAAGAGAGCTTTTGCCGCATCATAATCTTGGATATCTTCATAAATACGAGGCTCTCCTTCACTCAGTGCCATTCTGAAATCTCCAAAAAGAATAGGATCCCTCATGGCCTGTTCCAATTCATCTGTGAAATTCTCTTCAATCAGTTTTTTTATATGGCCTTGTACCTTCAAATAAATGAAATTAGTTAGGCAACCTAACAAAGCAGGTACAACACAACAAAGCAGGAATTTCTAGGTCCAGGAACACTCAGAAGGGTGACAGTGATAATGAAGGGTCTTTGCTTAAACACTGACTGATTTCAAGGGAATAGTATATCACCAGAAGATCCACAGACAACAGCCTCCTATTGTTTATGTTCTGTGATATAAAATGTTCTAATAGGAAGTTCAGGAACCATTCACGTCAATGGACTGCAGAAGTTTAAGACAAAAAAAGGACAAACCTGATAAAAAGTATGTTATGTTATATTTGTATTAATATTATATTAATGAATGTTCTTCTCAGCATTCATATTGATGTCTTATGACCAAGATTTTTCACAAATCTCACAAATCTGAATTAAGTGTAGAAATACAGAAAAGCTGCAATATAATTTCCCTGATTTGTGAAAATTGAGCGGAAAATCTGTCATTGTATGTTATAGGAAAAAGTTTTAAGCCGAAAAATCTGAAGCCACCTAAGTCTACTTCTTTTTATCTAAGCAAGTTGCTTTGCAAGTAGCTTAGATGTAAGTAAACTTACCCAAATCCTTTCCTAATCCTCAAGCTATAAAACTGGCATACTTTGCTCTTGATTTAATGTTTAATGCTTAATTCTCTCATCTTGATTTAATTTGGAGCATTTTAGAGTTCTGTAATGACCAAAACTGAGTAAATGAAACTTAGCACTTACCTCTCTTTTTCCTGTTTGTTTGTAAAGTCACATTCTGATATAAACCTTCCTAAAGGAAAATAGTGATTTGAAGCAGGAGTGATTTCCTGAGATTTCCCCTGCACTGCTCTCACACTTTGGCACCTGTGCCACTGCTAACCAACCTTCCTGGACAGGCAAACCCAGTTACACTTTTCTTTTCCTTCAGCAGAGCTGCTCACTTAGTCTGCCATGGTAACTTTATTTTAGAAACAAAAACTCATACCATGTTTTAAATTAATTGAGCAACATAGTGTTTAGACAAATCTGTATTATGAGTGCAAGACTGGAATGCAGAAGTTGGTAATACTGTTTTACAGGTGGTAATACTGCTTTGTTGCCACAGTAGTGCTCAGTGACTACTAAAATAAATGATAGAAATTACTCACCAATGCTTTGTCTGTTTCGTTAACCAGCCTGTCATGGAAAACCCTCAGGCACTCATTTCTCCAAACTCTCACCATCTGGGTGACTGTTTGAAACCTGCATTAACATCAACACATCAAACCGCACCAAACAAACTGATAGGATTTCTACTGTTAGTAACATTGACTGAAGTCTTGGCTTTTTTTTTTTTTTTTTTAAAAAAAAAAAAAAACTCTTTTGATATTGCTCTCTTCATAAGAATGAAAAAATAGTTTGCATTATTACCTCCAGATATCTTACTTAAGAAAGACTAACGTATCAGTATTTGTGCAGTATTACTATCAATAGTAATATCACAATTTAGGATGTTCCTAAACATCTTCTCATTTTGCTGAAAGTTTAAAGAAAAGTGACAAAATGTGATTGATTTCTCATACCAAGCTGCCTCATTTTCACCCAGCCTCATCCCATTTATATAAGTTTAGAACCACTGAAGGCAACTTTTATATTCCTACCTCTCTGGGGTTGTAAGTGTAAGTCCATTATAGACCCTGGAAAGATCCCGCAGGTTGAAAATGTAATGGAATTTGGAAGGAGTAGGGGGTAGGTCACAGACAATCATTTTATAAAGCTTCAAAGTACACTCTGTCATCCTCTCAGAGATTTCTGATATAGACTCATTAAACACCTGCAAACATGAGAAAGAAGAGATGTTTTCATGCAACAGCCCAGACAAAACTGAATACTATCAAACATATTCTGCTTTCTAGCTTTTAACCCTACTTGGCATATTTCAAATAACTAAGGGCAAATATTTGTAGAAATTCATATTCCTCTGCAGTATTAACATTCTGAAGTTAAATGTTTTGGGCAGGGTCCATCTTCACTCCCAAGCTTGCACAGTGCTGAAAATAACATTTTTTTATAGCACTTCCATTGGAGAAGAAATAAGCTGTTCTCTTCTAACTCAATGTTGCAGTTCACTTGCATAGTAATGCAGTCTACTGCATTACATTTAATTTTTCACTGTCATTTGAGATAGTATTTGCTGACCTTTGTGTAGTTGGTTATAGGAACCATAACCAATTGATTCACAATTTTCAGCCTATGAAAAGTACCAGTTTTACAAATTATCTCCTTACTTGAAAGTTCACAGAATTCAAGATAAATTCAAGAATTTATCTACATAATGTAAACATGTATCTTGAAAAATACAAGAAGGGAAAAGTTTGCAAAAGATTCTAAATAAGCAGGAAATAACAGATGATTACAGGTTTTGTGACAATATAGAAATAAATGTCTATTTCAAAATTATTAACATGTTAAGCAACCCTTTAAAAAGTGAAATTACCGCAACGTGGCCTTTCAGAATGGAGGTATAGATCAAATTCAGTGATTGCTCAGAAGGGAAAGGTATGTTAAAAACACTGAAGAGTGAGATGAATCGAGGGTCAACTTCATTCCGACCTCCTCCAGCTTTCCCCATGGCAGCAATAAAACCCAGGTCTCGGAGAATTTTACAGTTCATCTCTTTACCACGGTCATACAAGAAACCTTTTTCTAGTAGCAGCTTCAACAAGGCAATGGGTTGCTGTGTTCCATACTCATCAACCTTTGTAACACAGAAGAGGCAAGATATTTAGAGCACAGTACATCATCATGCCAAATACTGCTATAAATGTGGAAATATTGTGCTCCCTAATTAAGAGAACATTACAAGAACTAAGTGACACTTTGTAAAGCTCTGACACTGATTGTGAACATTCATTCCAATGCCTTGTATGGCAGAGGAAGGCATGTTTTCTACAGGAGACAACCTGCAACCAATATCAGGCCACAGAAAAATGATTTTATTGACATAAAGAAGTGATCCAAAAGGAGATACTTAAGGAGATACTTCTTATGTAGAAGACAACTATTGTAATAGACTGAAATACCAAATGCTGCTCACAAGTCCAACTGTTCCAAAGTTTCTAAGCTGAAATCCAGTTATGCACTTACCACGAACCTCCTTGACTTGTAATACAAGATCTTGTGTCTTCATACAGCTGGATCTATATATGAACGGACCATAGCAGTGCCCCCCAGATGTTTCTAAACTACCTTGCAAACCATTGGCAACTTACCCTTGGCATATTCATATCATCCATGAAAATAATGAGACGTTTTCCCATGGGAGGGCCGTAAGTGTCTTTAGTTCGTTTCTCTACATTTGCCTCTAGATTTCTCTGAATGTCCATTGACGTTGTACGAGAAGAGAAGTTAATCACTAGCAGCTGCTGCAAATGGAAGGAAACGCTTAAGAATGGATTTTTACCTTTTCTTTTTCTTTTTTCTTTTTTTTTAACTAGATCATTCTAGAAAATATTTTTTGCATTAAATTATTGGACATAGAGGAAACACTCCTCTGGTCCAGTTATTCACTTTAATTACACATGACAAAAAAAAAAAAAAAAAAGTAAAATTCCTGTTCTTAAATCTTTGACAATATACATTTCCTTCACTTTACAAAGTAACAAAACAAAACATTTCTGATCTTTAGGTATTCTCAAATCATCCACATACTTTGGGTCTGATCTTGCAGTCAGATCTCTGAACCCATGTGAGGCATCACTAAAGTTAATATTGCTACCCACAGGCTCAGGCTTCATAATGGAAATTTAACACAAGGACACAACATGAAAATGCAGCTTTACAAAAAAGACAAAATGACTCATACATACATTAAGGTCTTTGTTCAAATTGGTTAGGAAGTTTTGTGTAGTTGCTGTTTTAGAAGTACCCGATTCACCTACAAGAACAACTGGATGTTTTATTTTTACCATCTGTTCTAGCACCCAAGTAGTGCGTGTTGTCTCCACTGTAGGCACTGAAAAAGATTATGAACAGAACAGCAGGTTAAATTAAAATGCAGTATAGCTGGGGGATTTGTATTTATAGAATAGTGCTGGATCAGACTTACCAAGTATTAATTTGCAGTTGCACAAAGACGTAATATGAAATATCAATTCACTACCCATGTCGAAGGAAATTTTTAATTGCTTTACTACCTCTTTTCAGCTTTTATCATTGGGATCTTTTCTACTATAGATCTGTTAGAAAATATTTTTTCCTCCATAAAGGAGGACCATGGACTGATTAAGCTCCATTTAATCCCTATTTCAAGGTCACAATCAGGACTTATTTGGATCCTAAGCATTTTCTCTGAACTGTACAGAGATAAATTTTGTTCTTTGTGAATAGCCTGCCACAGGAGCAACTTCAGAGGTCATACCATTACCTCTGGTGTCAGTGAAGTTAACCTGTGCTTGCTGAATCCTACTGTAAAACAGCCAGGGTCAATTTGCCATTAACTATGGAAAGCACTTTTCACCATTACAGAGTGCTTTAAGTAACAACTAATAATGGCCTTAAGAATGTAATTTTTATCTACTGAGCATTTGAAGCACTGATCTTTTTCCTAGGGTTTCTGGCAGAGCAGACTATGAATCTATTTTCTGCTCTTCTGGATCTCCTAATAAGTTTTAGGCACTGAAAAAAATATATTCATTCTTTCCTCATTTCATTACTACACAGTGCTGTATATATCAACTCTATCCCTGTTAAATGATGACAAGAACATTAAAGAAATTGATTTCTGCCGTCACAAGAAACTCAACATGAGTAGATGACCTTCCACACAGAAAGAGGAGGTCTCATGTTAAGTGCTACCCACTCAGTGGCCACACATTGTAAATTAAAAGCGTAACATCACTATATTTTCTTATACTTACCTAGAATGTCAAGAAATTTCTTTTGAGGATTATGAATATATTCAGGAACAAGTTTCATCCACGGTACCCACTTTTTTTTAAAACCATCAAAATGAAAGTCATACAAAGTTGGCAGCTGACCTGCAAACCATTAAAGAGCTGGAAGTTTTCTAGGACATTGAAATATGTCATAAGAAAATAACCTGACTGAAATGAAAATGAAGGGTAAAATTTCTGGATTATGCAGTGCAACACTGTTCCATTTACTTATCATTTAACCCAGCAAGACATGAGATAAAATTCTCCTAGTCCTGCACTTGGATCATATCATTGCTTATTAGCACTCTTCCACTGCTTTTCCTTTCCCTTTCTGTTTTTCCTTTCACTGATTATCTTTTCAGGTTGGCATAGAAAAGTACTCTTCTGTGAAAATAAATCAGTTGCTAAGACTCATCTAGCATCAATAAATATAAGGGATTTTTAGTGACAGTCAGAGAACATCAGACGTATTTTGCAGCCAGAATAGCTAGCTGGAAGGAAGAACAATGTTGTACCTTTATGGAAACTAAGACTTTTCTAACATAACCAAAGGGATTCAGAGTAAATTTTGACAAAATCCTACCTGGCAACTCCCCTGGCTTAGCAAGGATGTTGTCATCATGAACAGTTGACATACAGGAAATACGTTTAACATATTCATCAAATTTAATTCTCCCAGTATCACGAAGAGCAGCACCTAAGGAAGAATATAAAGCTTCCAAGAAAAAGCACTCCAGAACATCAAGATCATCAGGTTGTACCACAATCAAAGCTTCCAGCATCACAGTCAACTGCACCACCTGTTGAAAAACAAGACAAAAACTATAAATAGAATCCATTTAGATACATAAGAACTCTTAATATGTTTTCAGATGCCTGAGTGTTTGCTAATCTTTTCTTCTTACGGGTATATCTACTGATATAAGTTTTAATGACAGAAGAGCATTGTTAGGAACTGACTCTTTCTATTGTCTCTTGTTAGCAAACTGACATTTGAAGTGTGAACTCTACTTTTGTGATTTCCTTGGGAGGTTTTAGTCTCTCATTATTCAGTTTCACTTTTAAGATAATTTTTTTCAGCCTTTACTTTCTATACCTCACCATATTTAAATCTGTTTGAGGAACAATGGTCTTCAGCCTTTCTCCTTGTTTGCCGTCCACAATTCCCTCCATAATCATATCAATAAGGCAGGGCACATATTTTTCAAAGAGGCGATTCAATTCAATTCTCTCTTGCTGAAGGAAGAAAAGGACAAGAATTCATCCCACAGAAAGCTGATTTGTGAAAGCAAAGCTTACCATCAACACGTGGCTAACTAAATACAATTGCTCTTGTAGGAATCACTTCTACCAATGACATGGTACAGTCAAATGGAGAAATTTGACATTGTTATATGGACTGCATTTTCAGCAGGTGAGGATCTGGATTCATTGGCTGATAGCAACTAAGTTGTCTTACTTTAGTTCCCTGTGAACTTGAGTTTTTAATCTAAATGTAAGAAACAAGGACCTAAGCAATCTCACTTAACTCTCTGCAGATCACGTAAACTGATTTTTGTTTCGTCTCTGCTCAGAAGCAACCACAAGTTAGAAAAGCTGGGAACTATGTTTTGCCCTCTGCCACAGGCCTAGCAATTAGATTTGTTGTCCTGCACTGTGAGCACTTAGCTGAGGTTTGTACATTTGGATCGTATTTGCATTAGGTTACCACCTACATAACAGAAAAAGACAGATATAGAACATGGAATTCCTCCTTGTTAAGATCTTAACAATGCTCTGGAAGTGCCTGTCTTACTGCACTGACTATGGAGAGAGTGTAAGGCAACTACTCTCCTGACCCTGATGCGTCAGTTAAGTGTGGACTTTTGGAAAGAATTTAAGACTTTGAATCATACTTGTTTGCACAAAAAATACTTATTCTATAAAACACAATAGTTCATACAGACAAAAATTGAGCACTTCATATTAAAATTTCATCTACGTGAAAAGCAGGTAATACCACACAAAGATGAAAGATCATTAATTAACCCTGTAAAGTTTACTAAAACATCAAAATAAATTAATATGCATTAGGAAATCAATTTAGGAATGAAGGAGAAGATCGGTACTTGGGCTTATAATTAAACTTGATTTAGAACACAGGCTCTCTCTTCAAATAAACTGTTCTACATTAGTATGTTGTATTTTATTTTTGTCATAGTATAACATAAAACTGCAAAGAAAGTATCAACGTGCATTTAAAAAGGCCATAGACTCATTATTCTTTAATGTGAGTTGGGTTTTCTGCATTTAATTCTAGAAATCAGGCCCTCTCTCACTGGTGTCCATCCTAATAGAGCATCTTTCCATGAACAAGGACTAAAGGCCAACTTATACACTTAATGAAACTCAGTAACAGAGACCTTAATGACAAATGAGCTGTAAGGCAATTCAGCAAATCAGACTGACTTTACAAAGGTGATGTGTTTTTTTAAACACCCATCTACACTTCAGTATTTAATACATACTCTATGACCAAGTGCAGAAATTCCCACCTCATTTTCTCTTTTTTGTGTCCACTTCTGCCAGTAAGGCTTATATTTCAGATTTTTAGGATCTACAAAGACCATTCCGCAGCGGGATACTGTAGCAGGAGATGCATACTGTAAGTCACCAACCTATAAAATGAACATACTAAATAACCATACACTTACAGAATAGCCAGAGTAACTGCTTTTCAGGCTTTGTAGACCCAGCTGTATCTAACCCTTCCCATGTATTGAATGGTACATTCATTACCCACCTCAAACAATAGAGCACAGTGTGACTGAAGTCTAATCCGCTCCCCATTTGCCAGGGTCAGTAGCTTGTTGTCATCCATGACAGAATTCATGTTTTCAACCCAGAGAGCATCTACGTCTCCATCAAACAGAATGTATCTGTGGTTACAGGATCCAAGGAATACAGTGACTAATCTCTGATTTTACTTACATATTTCACAATGCAGAGGTGCCATGAAAGGTATCAATGTCAATCCAAGTGTTTTGAAGCTTCCCATGCATCTTTGATAAGTGCATGGTTTCTCTCTGTCTCACTGAGGCTGGAAACTTACAAGAGACAGAAAGACCCCCTAGACACTTATTTTGCATTTGTTTCTGAACTAGCACAGTATAAAATATTTAGTTTTATATAAAAATAAAATATTGACATAAAACTTAGTATCTAAAATCATCACAGTGATTTCTAGCAGTCTACCTTCGCTCTTTCTTATCTGTAGGCCTGTTGATATCCCGAAAAATATTTGACAGTACTCCATCTGTCCAGTCTCGTGTGGTAGGGTCAAGGATCCCATACAGCTCAATCACACTCATAGCTTTAGGGTTCAGTGTGTAAAGTTTTGTCAATAATCCCAGCCTAGAAACACAACAAGAAAACCAATATTAAGATGACACAGTACCATCTCATGTTAACCCAAGCAAATATTACAGCTAACTATTGATCCTGTCATGACTACGCAAGTTTGAATAATGCAGTCTATGCCATTTTACAACCTGAATTCCATGTATCAAATTATCAAATATACTCACTTGGTTTGGGCCTGGCACAAGGTGTTAATAACAACTGATTTGCCACCTCCGGTAGGTCCAACTACCATTGTAGTGTGCCGAGTTAACATTGTCTCATACATCTGAACAACTTTATCCACCTAAACAAATAGTATTAATTCAAAAGTCTGCTATTCATAAATCTTCTACAGACACAATCAGCAGTTGGTCTATCTGCTTAGCTTTCCTGGAACCACTCCAGAGTGCAGCAATGCACACCCAGCCTAACATTTACAACAAAAAGTCAGGCTATAAACATTTTTTATACCTGGACTGGTAAAACAACATAACCTCCTTCTTCCAGCACTTGCTCTACAGCATCATTAAAGTTAGGGTAGCGGACTCGAGGGCAATCCAGGCCAGGAAATAGGTCAGATATTAGGCCAAGGAAGAGAGGTACATCTTCAAACACAAATTTGGGAAGGTTCATATCTCGTAGAGCTCTCATCAGTACAACCTCCTAAACAAAATATAGCAGGATCAATCTCTACCAAATAGCTAACCAATTATCTAATGTGTAGTACTTTCAAACACCTCTAAAAAACATTGCCTGATTACTTTAGTACAGCTTTGAGAATGCTTTCTTGGCATCAGTTAACTAGCAGAAATAAAGGCTGTTTTATAAGGATTAAGCTGACCAATAGCTAAGAATAATACACTGCCTTTTTCTACCATATTAACCAATGCCAAATGGCTTGAGTGGCTCATTCCATAGCTTCCCTGATTTGATGTTAAAACAAACAATAAAATACTTAATTGTTTTATAAACATTCGCAAGTTTTGTAGTTCCCTTGAGAGCATTATTTAGACGCCAACTCCCTGACAACCTGCATTGTGTCTGTAAATAGTTGTATAGGAGGGTTTCCTTCAACTTTCTCCAAGTTTTTAGGCAAAAAATTGAATAAGAATCTCCCTACGCAATTGGGTATAACAAGTGTACACATAGAAATAATAATAAAAAGTGTAAAAGACAGCCATAATAATCAACGCAGCATTAAAAAACTTTAATTTATGAGTATGCTGTAATGCTTGAGCTGTATGACTAACAGCTGCATTACTTTACTCGGGCAGATAATGATAGGACAAGGGGGAATGGTTTTCAACTAAAAGAGAGCATAGAATCATAGAATCATAGAATATCCTGAGTTGGAAGGGACCCTTAAGGATCATCAAGCAGATTTAGATTAGATGTTAGGAGGAAATTCTTCACTCAGAGAGTGGCGAGGCACTGGAACAGGTTGACCAGAGAAGTTGTGGATGCCTCATCCCTAGAGGTTTTCAAAATCCAGTTGGATGAGGCCCTGGGCAACCCGATCTAATGGGTGGCATCCCTGGCCATGACGTGGAGTTGGAACTGCATGTTCTTTAAGGTCCCTTCCAACCAAAGCTGTTCTATGGTTCTATGGTATGATGACAGGAGCATGCAATTTAGGGTTTATGTTCAGAAACCAGCTTTCGCTATTCACCCAGAAACTATTTGCATCCTAGATTTAACATCAAAACTTCATATGAAATATATACCAGGAAGTAAAGCACCTCATTTTTTATAGGTTTCCCTACTTTGAGTTCTGATACTAACTTGCTCACAGAGGGCATGATGAAACTCAGTAAGAATATAGTGAGACAAATAACACCAGCGTTCCTATTTCCAAAGCAGTCAAACGTGTGTCAACACATCCCATTCCTAATGAAAAATGATCTGCTGAGGGTAACTAAGTGGCAACTCTACCTCACTGAGGTCTGCTGATCCTCTTTTCAGTTCTCCAGCCATCACCAACACTGACTTAAGGGCTCGCAGTCCAAAATCATAATGATGTTGTTTAGAAAGTTGTTCTTTTGCCAGCTTGTATAGCACTGTCATCTTTTTGGCAAGGACCTGTTGAAGAGTTAAGTTAGATTATCACAAATACGTAAGTCATGACCAAACACTGACCACACATACATGGGTGTATATGTGGGTATGGACGGAAATACAATTTTCTTACCTTTGCTGTCAAGAATCCTTCAGAAAAGAGCATGATTTCACAGATTTGCTGAAGATCTGGTACAATAACAACCACAGGCCTGAACAAAGCTTTTACAGACTCAGGGAGCTCAGTTCGGCCAGCATAACCAGGATTCATCGTAATAAAAATGCCCATTCGGCTATCAAGGTTAATTTCTTGTCCTTCAAACTGGAAGAGCAAGAAACTTTAGAACAATGTGTATTTGTAGCTGAAATAAATAGTACCATTTGATTAAAAAAAGAGAAACAAAAATACTGGGGCACCCAGTAAGCACATCATGTTAAAAATTCAGTTTTAGATAGTCATGTAGGTACATTCAACTCATTATTTCTATCCTGGACATAAACATCAAGACATTTCATATTTTTCAAAATAAATTTTTGTCTGAGGGTTTTGAATTCCAATAAACATCATTAAACTAAGCCTCACAATCCACATCATGTTAAGTTAATCCTCTCCCTAACTACTACTATACTATTATCCCATTTAATTACTATTATCCTATGTAGATTACTCTTCTCCCACTTTGCAAAGGAAGAAGCTAGGAAAGGATTAGGAATGAGGAAAGATTTAATATCTCTGAAAGTATGTAAGAGTACATATTCTGGAATTTGAAACATTCGGCACAAAGTAATTACCACAAAAACAGCCTTTTGATCTAATGATGGTGTCTAGCCCTGACTCTTAGCTTCAAGCACAAGATGAGCCTTCACAATTGCTCTTCTTTTTTAATCTTTACCTGAAATGTTTTCAGCTGATTCATTAAAGCATTTCGAATAGTCTGAATCTGAGAGGAAATGACTGAAAGCACAGAAGCATCAATACGATTGAATTCATCAAAGCATCCCCATGCTCCACACTGGGCAAGACCAGAGAAGATCTTACCAACTGCCTAACAAAAACAAGCAGAAAAAATATCTCAACAATGAGTACATAAACAAAATTCAGCACCAGCAAATTTTGAAGTATGTTAAAAGTCTTAATGACCAGGTAAAGCCTCTGGATATCTATATATGCAGGAACTAGCAATCTGTCATAAGTTCTTTCAATAATTATTTGTCAAGTGCAGGTAGCCCATGATGAGCTCAGGTACATATCACCTAGTCATTGTTTCCCTGCTTAAAGCATAGATAAAATCCTGAAATTCCTTTGAGAATTTATTCAAAATAGACTTTTTTTTTTTTACTATATTTCATTATCAATTGGTACAGTATCTCTACAGGAGAAATGGTTAACTCTTGATCATGTCATCACTACACAAGTCTGAATAATGCAGTCTATGGTATTTTACAACCTGAATTCCATGTATCAAATTATCAAATATACTCACTTGTTTGGGGCCTGGCACAAGGCATTAATGACAACAGATCTGACACCTTCAGTAGGTCCAACTACCCTTATTCAAAAGTTGAAATTATGTCCTTACCCTGGGCACTGAAAATGAACAGTAACTGCTGTCAGAGAATACAGATCTTAAATTCTTACTTTGAAATCCATGCCCTCTCCACAGTTCGTCACTACACACAGCAAGCCCAGTGCTTTGGCCAGATCCTTGGTTGTTTCTGTTTTCCCTGTACCAGCTGGCCCTGCTGGTGCTCCTCCCAAAAACATTGATAAAGCCTTGGAAGACAGACCAAAAAGGAAAGTAAAGCATTTATATTAAGCTGGTAGCAAAATCATGAACAAACCTGTGAGTACAAAAAACTTTAAATCTTATATGTGAATGCATTCTATATTATCTTTGAGGCAATCAGTTGAGAAGGCTATTGCCACCTATTTCAGATATATTTGTGTTCACATTGTGTTTTTTTTTCAACTTTATTTCTTAGTTGCCAGTTATGTGATTGCATGGAAGTATATTTTAAAAATGTGTGTTAGCAAAAATCTACTTTAATATATACCTGTGTGAGTGTAAGATAAATACGATCTGTAAGTGGGGTGATCACAAGACGTCCATTCAAACCCATATACTCATAACCATACGAAAATGTGCCTGTGCACTGCCGCACATTCAGTTCATCTGGCTCTCGGTCCCAGTAAAAACGCAGCTGGCTTTCCCATTCAAACTCCTGAGCCTGCAGAATGCTACACAAGAGAGATGTGCTTATATGAGATAAAAGGATGGAAATACAATTTGTGGATATGGCATTTTCTCAAGAGGTTGGGGAGCTTACCTGTCTCTTACAAATGTATCAACAATGTCTCTGGCATGAACATCAATAATGAGAACAGTGTTATATTTTTTCCTGTCATTTTTGCTCAAAGGCACTGCAATGCGAGTAACCAGGTCATCAATTTGCTGATGCATTTTTTTAGCATACAGTTTCATTGCCTGTTTTTCTCCTTTCTTCACCTTCCGAAAGACATCCTCCACCTCCCATGTCCACCACACCTGATTAGCAGCCAGCACCATCATGCCTTGGTAGAGTAACATCCAATCAACTCTGTGGGAAATAGATATAGTGTGGGAGTCTGAGTTACTGCTTATTTTAAGTAACTCATCAGAACAAAAAAAGAAAAGGAAGCTCCTCCTATTTCTGCAACAACTACCACGTGGATAAAGGTTTATAAAGATGTATAGAATTTCATCAAGGTGTGATGTTTTATTTCTAAAGCCTAAGAAATATTCTCAGAGAAAAACTACCTATTCCATGTGTAACAATTGCTGAGTAGAATCTATAATGAGAAAAACACACTGTGCACACATCACTAAAAATGAAAATTCAAGGCTTTGGAAATAGCATACAATAGATAACATTTTTTTTTCTGGTCAGTTAAAATGCTGGATATGCATGTATATCTCCTCCACTTACAGAAATACAGGCTAAACTGTGCATAAATTAAAAAATGAAGTTTCTCATTTTCTATATTGCTACAGGCTTGTAATAATATCTGAGGTATTTGTATTATCTTTATACTGATCATTTCACCTGCTTCTGTCTTCACAGTATCGAAAAATAGCTTCCTTAGTAAGGAGTCTGTTTGTTCGTCTCATTTCTTTTAGCACTGCTGTCATCCAATTCTCCACTCTGCCTTCTGCAGCTACAGCCTGCCGGAACTCCATCACCTCCCCCTCAGCTGAAATCATGGCTGTTGCGATTTTCTTATCATTATCACCATTGTGAAACCTCAGGGAAGCTATGTTATCATACATCTGAAATCAACAAAGAAACTTACTGGCATTTGAGAAACCAAGCTTTGGAGATTTAAGTATATCTATCCCCCATTTAATGATGAAAGGAAATTTCCATGGACTCTAAAGTAAAAATGGATCTGGCTCTAAGAAATCAAATACAAATGCTGATGTATAGCTCAGAAGCCCAACTGCACTGTAAACAAGCAAATGATCTGGCTCAAATTACTTTTTTTTTTTTTTTTTTTTTTCTCTAGGAAATAAAGCCCTGTCAGGAGCTAGAAGAAGGTTCTTTAATGATTGATCATTCTGGTGTGTCTTGAATCTTCTCTACCCTAACCACTACTGTCCAGTATGAGAGCCAGGAAAGACCACTGATCAGATTGATTTATTTATTCAGAATTTTCTTCAAGAAGCTGCCAGGATGTTTTTTGTATACGAGAAATATTAGTGCACCCTTACGAGCATGTACAGTATAGTCTGTTCAACTTCTAAAAGCACCTAAAAGCACAGGGCACTTTGGAAAGCCAGACACTGTACCTTTATCATGTGTTCCTGGACACAAAGTGGGTTACCACTGCCAAGGATACTAAGCAACTCTTCATCAGATATAAAAAAAAATCTTGGGAAGGCATTTCGCTTGGAATCCAAATAATCATTCAAGCTTTTCTGACATTTCTCCAGCACATCATTTATATGATGGAGGTCTGATAGACGATTTGGGGCTTCACAGGCTTTTTTTATTGTTGGTTCTTTTACAGTTTCACCTATTATCTACATGGGAAGAAAAAAAAAAACACTAGAAAATACCGAACAGCAATAGATTATACTAAAGTATATTTAGCTAATGACAAAACACACAGCAAAAACAAAAAGCAAAACACACTAAATAACTGTGCTGATCACAGGTCAAGTCAGTTACTTACCTCTTTAAACATCCTGTCTACGCTGTCAAATATTTTGGCTTCCTCTGGAAGCTGTGATCTTATATCTCCACCAATAAAGATGCTCTCCAGGTACATCCATTTTCTCTGAACCACCATCCAGATCTAAGAGTCAAACGTTGCCATCAAAGACAAAAAAAAAAAACACAATAGAAAACCCTGATTATAAATACGCATTAATTATTTAGTCCAGCACTTTCCTCCTTACCTCAATTACTTCACCAATCAATGACAGTGTTTTTTCCCAGTGATGAGCTGTTGAAAGGAAAGGACCCACAAAACGGCTGCCCAAGATACTCTGAAGATTGACATTGTTATCATCAAGAACCTCTAGAATTTCATCTACAGATCCCAGAATAAAGCCTCTCTTCTCAGTGCCTTTGAAGTATATCTGTACGGTAAATTTCATTTGTTCCCATGTTTCTGCTATGTCCTTCACACCCTGTGAGCATAAAAAGATGCATATTTCAATCTTCAAAAACTAGGGAATTATAATCTTAACTTAAAATCTGTTAATTCAGAAAAGTTTTTTGCACAGATTTTCACCCCTGGTTTATAAGGAGGTTTATTTCACAACATCGTGATGGAAACAGAATAAATTCAATTTCAGATCCTTTTTCATAAACTAGACTTATTTAATGTAATAGCAGAAATCCAATACACTGCTGTGGAGGTCAAGACAACTAAGATTCTGTGCCATGTTGTAGCTTATTAACAGAGCTATTGATCTATTAGTTACTTCACAGCAGCTCCCTGAAGATGGCAGAACTTTCTGCCATTCCAATAGAGATCTCACATAAAACAAACTATTGTCATCTGTCTTTTTAGTTTTATTACAATTTTTAAATACCTTCTCAATGCTAAGTTCCTTAACAGCTGTTCCAACTATTTCATTGATAATATCTGTGTGTCTGTGAAGTTCCATAGCAAACATATTCTCCAAAGTGAACGTTTCTGTTGTTGTTTCAAAACTTGTGCCTGTTCTCTCCATAAGTTCTTGCCAATGCCTGTTTTAAATTGACACATCAACAACTATACCAACCACCCCGATACAGTAAAAAATGAAAACAATTGTAATTTAAAATATAATAACAAAAACATGTTTTGCATTGTTTAAAGAACTAGTATTTTAAATACACAAAGTACTCTAGTCATTGTAATCACGGTGTATGCTATTACATCAGTTCATTAAGCAGAAAGTGAAGTTTCAAGCTGCAGGACACAGCATGACCCCTGCAACTAAAATGAAAGTTCTAACAAAACAAATAAAATCTTCCTATATATATATATAATGTTTTTTTAAAAAATAAATTAAATGAAACCTTTCTCTTAAAGCTTCATTTTTCAAATCGAGCAGCAAAGGAATGGAGTCTCTAAACGCCTTCATTTTTGTTTCCAAGTGAAAGGCCACTGGCATATTGCGGACTGGTTTGGGCAGCTTTCGAAAGGCTTTAAGAAATCCTTCAATTCCATCCTGAAGAAACTGGACATTGAGGTTTATCCAGAGTGTCCGAGACCATTCCTCTTTAGCTGCCTGGGAACAAGGTCACAAGAAAGAAAAAATCATATTTCTTTTTAGTTCTGACCAATTTTTTTTTTTTCAGTACGGTCAGATCTAGAGACCACAGTCAGTACGTACATATAATTGTATTAAGCTTTTACAAACAGAGGAAGAGACAGGTTCACATTCAAGACAGATTCATAACAAAACACAAGCAGTTGTATAACAAATAAATCAAAAAAATGGGAAAATCATCTGTAAGAGCATACTTTACATGTGATTGATCTGGCTGCTGCTATCAAGGCATTTTAATAATAAAATAAAATAAAATAAAATAAAATAAAATAAAATAAAATAAAATAAAATAAAATAAAATAAAATAGTTAAGATCAATTAAAGCCTGAGAAACACATCATCACCTGTACACATACTATAGCTAAATGTAGTTCAACTGCAATAATCAGGAGACTTGTACAGTATAAGGCCACCCAATAATTTCTGGGGGACAGGGGTCTGTTCCTAACTGGTAAGAGCATGTGTTTGGTTCACCCCAGAGATGTTTTGCTTCTCTGCTAACATCATTAAACTCATTTCATGGTGATAGTCATTTACAGGTCACAGTTTATTTCATCCAAAGGCTCAGAAACGGGGTTGATAGTAACTAAAGCAGCTTCTTCTTCTACCCTCCAACTTTATGTGCGGTATGTGCTTTGAATACACGTGTGTGTATGCATACACTTACTTTTTGTAATTCATAAATTTCATAGATCTGCTTTAGACCTTTCATATCATTCTGTGCTTTTGTTAAGTCAGGGTACACTGTGGCTGGCAAGTCAAAAAGTCTTTCAACACTGCCCAGTTCCTGATGAACTTTTTCCAGTTTCTCCACTTCTTTTTCAAAAATGGCCATGAGTTCCAATCCTGGGAAAGGAGAGAAATTTTTCTAGATAAGCTGTCCCATCAATCATGGAGAATAAGGACGATGGCATTTCTGTAGAAATTATAGTAGCGAAAATGTCACATTTCCATTTGAACAGTTTTTATGTCAATAAGGAAATCAGAATTTGCTTGTTTTAAATAACCTTTGAAGAATTTTCTTAAGACTAGTTTTGTAAAGATATCACTTCACACATATTAATCCATTTACCTTTATCAAGATTTTCCCCAACAGCACCAGGCCCTTCAGCCACAAATTTATGGAAGAAATCCGCTATCTCCTTACTGTAGTTCTCAATCTGTTGCTGTGTCATCTAAAGAGAACAGTGTTTAAGTTGTTTTCTTTTCCATTTCTATTTTTTTATATTAATTACAAATACTACCTCTGTGAATTTCTTTTTTATGCCTCCAAGGTTGTTATCAACTTCTGATGCTTCAAAGAAGAGAGCCTCCCACTTTTCCTTAATCTTGTCTGCCATCTCTTGCTCTTCTTCAGCTATCTAAAACAAAACAAGTTATCTCACACAAGCAACAATTAGTCACAAGAAAATAAAGAAGATGTACTCACATTGTAAATGTGCAAAACGTGAAAACAGCTTTCCAGTGACCTGAATCAATCTCAGGTTGCACTGAGGGAGATTTAGATTGGATATTTGGAAGATCTTTTCCAACCTAGATGATTCTATGAATCAGGTTTCAACACATGCAATATGTCCATTTATAGCAGAGATACTGCTTTGAGAAGGGAGGTTGGACTAGACAATCTCCCTTCTCACCTCAGCAGTACCATGACTCTGTGAAATGTCTTCATAGGAAAACATTTATTCATTCATATGTGAAGCATTTGTGCCCCAAGCTCCTACACAAATTGTTTTATGAGACAAGGCATAACATTCACTTACTGGAATATTGTACATTGCAAGAGTTCGGTATCTCTCCCAGATGTCTAAGTATTTCAGTTCCACCTTGAGTGACATGCCTCTGATCTCTGCAATTGTACCGAGGACAATTTTGAGCTCTTCCAGGGTATCAGGTGGTATCTGAAGATTCTGTGATAGTCTCTGTAAAAATAAATAATTTCCAGAGGCAACACCAGGAAAGCAATTAGCCAAAATTATAATTATTAGTGAAACACAAAACACAAGAAAATAATGTGCTGATTCATTTACATTGTTTGTCTATGGGATAAAGATAACAACAACAACAAATCAACACAAAGTAAACACCAATACAGTAGGGATGTTTTTACTACAAAAAAAAAATAGTTATAAGCAGTGTTTTAAAGGGAACTTCAGAATTATTTAGTTGGCCCTTCACAAGCACAGGAGTGAGAAAGTCCTATTTTTTTGTGTGTGTTTGTGACTGTTTTCTCTTGTTTACCAGCTACAGAGAGTGATGGCTCACCCCTTATGTATGTAATAGCAGTGTACACCAGACAGTTTCAACCAATTCAGAGAGTAGATCAAACGGTCACCTGCTAGTCAGTACTAGCTACATAGGACAAGAAGAACTGAGAACACCTACCTCAATCTCCTCCTGAAGACTGAAGAGTTCCTGTCTTGCAGACTCATTAAGCAGCTTTCCAAGTGAAATCATCCAGTCTCTAGCATTCTCCTTCACCATGTAAACTAAAGGACCCATGTGAAGCCTGATAAATTGCTCATCTTTAATCAAGGGCTGTTGAGTCACTTCTTGAGCTATCTTCATATAGAACTGCAATTTTTCATCAAAGGTAACACAAGCAGGCTTTTTTGCAGCAAACTTTTCTATAGCTACGTCTTTGTCTAATTCCCACAGAAGGTGATACCTCTTCCACTGGTTCAAATACTTGCTGAGAGAAGCCAGGAGTTTGTGGACATTCTGACTGATGACAGCAGCCTGCTCAATTATCAGAGGGTTCTGGGAGATGTCACTGTAAAAGCTGAAAGTGATAACTTCATCTTCGACATGCTGAGGAGGGCATTCAATACATGTGCCGTGCATCCATCGCACAAAATGCTAGAGTTTTCAAGACAGGGTTGAAAAATAATTACTTTTTAGAGTCATATTAGTCAAATAATTCATTATTATTTAGGAGACTAGGTAGGAAGGGGTGTGAATGATTTCTCAAATCAATTGCTTTTCTGACAGCATGAGATTATATTTTCACAAGCACTTGAGAGAAGAGTTAATTTCATCCTAACAAAATCTTCCCATGCATTATTCAGTCTGTTTTAAAATCTCCACTGAGTTTCAATATAGCATGGCACAGGGAAATAGGTATTATATTAAAAGGCTGAATGCAGCAGTGTAACAGAACAGCAAATCCAAGCGTAGAAAACACACTTGATCTAAATTTATTAATTTCATGTGATATCTGGAATCATTTCTTCATGATCAGAGGGCAGGACTACAGCCACAATATTTGGCTTCTTTTCTGGAAGGCAGTTCAATATGACCATACTCATGCAAGAAAATATTGCTACATCTTTGTCAACAAGCTAGATATTCCATCTACTGCTAACCTGCTGTCCTAGATGTCGTTCTAACATTTTCTGAACTGTTTTTTTGCTACTTCTGTGGAAAGCTGTAATATGGAGAAGGCTACCCATATTTGTTACTCCATCAGGCTATTCATACATCAGAAAAAAAAAAAAAAAAAAAAACATCTGCAGGGAAAACTATTTCCTTGTGATGTATGCTGATTTATAGAACTAAATGATGTCCTTACAACGGTAAAACGCCTGAAGAGCAGCAAATAATTTTGCCTAAGTAAAAAGTGCATAAAGCTTTATGGTGTTTTGTTTTTTGGTGATTTGTTTTTTTTTCTCCTTTGTTATCATGTTGCAAAGTTAAGACAGTCTGTAAAAATAGAACTATGTACTGGATATTTTGATTTCAAGATAGAGCAATATGAATATTCCCTTTGTCATTAATACTTGCCCAAATAATTAATAATCATCACAAGCAGAATCTGGCAACAATTAAATTTTAATCAAAAATCACCTTAGTGACCTCAACACAGTCTTGGATACATTGTGCCATCATTTTGTCAATCCTGTTGGCATTAGGTTGCAAGATTATCTCGGGAGGACATAAAACAGCTTCTATTTGGAACAACGGCACATTTGCAAGAACAGCTTCATTAAAAGCTCGCAAGTTCCTGGGAGAAGAAAAAATCATGTCACAGACAGTAATGATCAGGTACTGATTCCTCCACAGAATGTCCAACAGTGACTGCAACTATAAGGTACACACTTAGATATGCAAGCATTTCTGTCAGAAGTAAGTTAACTGTTATTTCAGCTGGAAACACTGATATGTATCTAAGCAAAATTGTCCCACTAGGACTGATTTAATGCAAAAACTTGGCTAAAAGCTATTGGAAGGAAGGAATGGGAATACACTGGTGCAAAAGAACTCTGAGACTACAGTCAACTCCTATGCAACAGTCTAGCCAAATAACACTGGGATATGGAACTATATACACTGCAGAAAACGTGCATTTCTCTCTTCTGCCAACAACATGTCCAATATCCATTTTCTCAGAATTTGGGTTTCTTTTCTACATTGTTATCAATTCTCCATTCTTTGCACAAACAAAAAAACAAACAAAACAGTACAAACGCAAGTCTGTCTCAAACTGCAAATCACTAAGGTTTTCAAACAGAATATCAGTATACATGAGTTCAGAACAACAGATCTAGAAAATACTAAAGATGAAAGAGTAAAAACCCACTAAAGCAAACAACTGACTTACTTCAAAATTAATTCTGTCAACACCTGATAAATCCTGTTTTCCCAGTATGCATAATAGGAAGCTAATTTTGGAGATTTGCCACTGTTTGTATTGGCAACCCGTCCTTCCACTTTTGTTAATGATTTTGGAATGGCAGTATAATTTCTAACCATGAGTTCTGTATCTTTTGCTCTTTCACCCTTAACATGTACAAAAAAATCTTTCATATCTGCAAAAGATTACCAAAAAACAGTGTTAATAACTGCAAAAGATCTAACAGATTTCAGTAGTGGAACAATTAGCTGATCTTTATTTGTAAACATGAAACTGATATTGCACACTAGAAAAATATAGAATCATAGAATCATAGAATATCCTAAGTTGGAAGGGACCCTTAAGGATCATCAAGTCCAACTCTTGACACCGCACAGGTCTACCCAAAAGTTCAGACCATGTGACTAAGTGCACAGTCCAATCTCTTAAACTCAGTCAGGCTCGGTGCAGTGACCACTTCCCTGGGGAGCCTGTTCCAGTGTGCAACCACTCTCTCTGTGAAGAACCCCCTCCTGATGTCAAGCCTAAACTTCCCCTGCCTCAGCTTAACCCCGTTCCCGCGGGTCCTGTCGCTGGTGTTAATGGAGAAAAGGTCTCCTGCCTCTCGACACCCCCTAAATCTTCATTTAGTAATGCCGATTTACTAATATTTCAGCCCTCTGATTTTATATGGATTCAATTATTCAATAGTAACCATTAGATGTGAAAGTAACCTCTGTAAGACTCACAAATCATTGGAAGAAACGTGGTTCATCACCCCTATCCAGTCACTGGAAGTGAAAGGGAGGCCTGGGAGACAATCACCTCACTGCAATTTTCCTCTGAGGAAAAGAGTGCAGTTGAGATAGCCCAGATGAGAGCTGACACTCCATGAAGATTTCAACTCTAAGACTACATTACTGCATACAATAAGGAAGAAGAATCCAAGGGAAAGTTAGGGGGAAAGTAATTAAAAGCAAGGTAAACACAGGTCAAATTATCTATTTATATACTTGTCTCTAAGTTCCTCTCATTGACACTGTCAGCTTAGGGTACTGAAGTTCTGCTTGTTCTTCCTGTGTTAAGCCAGGAAATACTGCTGTAACTTCTTCTGGTAACCATTATAAGGACTGATCTTTGCAACTAAAAACACAAAGTAGCAGATAGAGCAAAATAAAACATCACCAAGCTCAGAAATGAAAATACAAAGACTTACTAGGAAGTTCACCATTTTTTGGAAGTGGAAACTTAAAAAGATTTGTTGATTCTATCAACAGAAGTTTGTCGCTTATGATTTCAGAATTAATATGAATCTGATGGACAAGTGATTCAAACTTCCTGATGGCTTGTGTACATTGGACTGTAAAGTCACCAATACCTGAAATAAATTACAATAATTTGTTTTCTTTCTTTTTCCAAATCTTTCACCGATGTATCAAAATTGTCAACAACCAGCTGTGTTTGAGAATGAACTGATACTCTGCAAAAAGATAGATGTTTTCTCACCTAATCCTTCATCTATCTCCCTTCTAGCTCTGCTGTCTAACAATCTATATCCATTTCCACTCAGTGTTTTACATATAATAAAAACATAAGAAATACCCACTTGGATCAGACCCTGTCTAACATACTTTTCTGTCTTACACCATGGCAATAGGCTATCCTGTTTAAGGATGCATAGCTTTTATCTGACAAATCAAATAGAATGCAGAATTGAAGCAGTTTTTGAACTGCAAATCAGTAGCAAAGGCCATTCTAAAACAGTATCTCCATTACCAAGGGAGTTCCAGTTGAGTCTTCTGTGCCCTAATCTGAATATTCTCCAGAGTTCCTTAATATGGTCATCAAGAAGTTTGGTTTCTGCTTCACTCAGTGTTCCCATTAAGTTGTGATAGTGATCCAGCATGTTTTTTAATCCATTTGTATACCTAATGAGTGTAAGAAACATAACAACAAATTAAAAAAAAAAAATCATGATTTTCTGAAAATACAGATCTGAACAAGGCAGATCACCTTCTTAATTCTGTTCAAACTTCCACATAAGTCAAAATTTGCAGAAATAATGACTATGTATTGATCATAAATACAATCCACTTCCTCTCACAAACAAAAGAAAAATCATGTATGACTCCAGTAGCAGCTAGACCATCCGCTCCTGCCTTAACCCAGAAGAAGTGTTCTTTACAGCCTCAGTTTCAATCACATAAAAGAACTCAACAGGTAAACTTCAAAATCCAGTTAGGGCTCTTATTGTCACACCTGTATGCCTAAATGCCTGTGATAATTTGGGCTAAAGTGACTTATCTAAGGCTGTACCAAAAAGTGGCAGTGAGTTCAAATGTGAACTGAAATCTAAATGGCATTAAGAATTCACTGAAAAAAAAAAAAAAAAAAAAAAAAAAAAAAAGTACTTTCCTTGTTTTTCCTTCAGATTTTGAGGAGGTATTCATTTGTAAAACGTAGTGCTACAGGGAGAAGCATGCAGACAGCAAAAGAGAAAAGACTGCTAGCGTACCATGGCCATCAGCAATTTTACCCTTAAAAAAGGTTACTAAGAGCTCTCATATTTCCAAAAGTTGATGACTCATAGCACACTCTGGAGTAAAATCACTTGAAACATTGCTTTGAAAGCAGGTATTCTGTTATAATCTTACCCAAGGTATTTGTCTTCCTGTAATGCCACATTTCTTGCTATTTCTGGGACTGGAAACCCCAGTTGTTCCATGTACTTTGTTTCAGTTATAATCTCTTGGAGTCTAGGCGAAAAATTCACTGTGAACTGCACTCTTTTCTCTGTGGTGAGAGGCTCCTCTGTTGCTGAGGTCTACAACACAAGAAAGCAGCAGAAAGAATAGAAACACCAGACTGTTACAACACAAGGAAAATGTTAACTCTTGGAGACATTTGATACGACAGTAGGAAAAAGTCAGACAGAATAGCTAACATTCAGATTGTGGAAATGCCATTAAAATTTGACAGCAATCTCAGCATTCTAGTTTCAGTTTTGATCTCAGCACTTTTTACAATTTTCCATTAAAAAACAGTGTTTTCTTTAAGACATCATTCTCTGAAAAATCTCACTGACCATCAAATAGGTTTCAGTTCTTTCCCACAGAGAAATCAGGTGTGTTATTTCCCTCTCTCACCTGCTCAGAAGTCTCTTGATTAATATGGTTTGCTGCCCCACCAGTAACGACCGTCAGCAGAGTTTTTCTCAGTAACAGTGGGAGCAGCTGCTCTGTTCCTTCTCTCCACTGATCATATTTCCGATCTTCATACTCTTTCATCCTCTTGGCCACTTGAAGATATATTTGCTTTACCTACAAAGGAAAATTCTGTATAATTAATTTTAAAGATCACGAGAAATGTTCCACTATCCTGTCTTAATAAGGTTTCTGATCTTTATCAGATGAGAGGGAAAATAATGCCTTGTAATGCACGTGATGAAGAATTCAGGTTCTTGAGTTCTGTCATTTATTCTGACACTACTTCTCCAGGAAACAATGGGAAGGCACCAATCAGCTTTTCACATCTAACATAGCTTACTATGTGCAAAGACATTCTTGCTCACATAAGAACTTCTTCACCTCCCTAGAAGAACAGTATGAGGAAAGTATTCTTCCTTCATTAAACAGCAAAAGAAACAACATACTTCCTTCCCACGTTCACTAGTAAGTAAGTCATCTACTTCTTGAAATCGAATAATAGTGTGTTTGATCCGATAGAAAAGGGATCGGGACCAGTATATTGCTCCAGCCACTGGAGGGTGATTCTTGAACAAAGGTGGATCCTTGAGGTTCTGAACAAAGATTTGCTTAACATTTTCGACCTAAAAGAGAACAAAACATTGCTAAGAATCATTTCTCCACTTGTTTTTCCATGGGAAGTATCTAACCTGGTACACAGCACAGGCTCTGAAGCTAATTTCAGCAACAAAATAAAAATAGTTCATTATTTTTTTATTCATCTCTTGTTTGCATTAACTGCATTACACAAAACACCTTCCTTTCTGTGCCTTGTGGACTGCTATTTTTCAGTGTTTTTTGTGAGATTACTTCTTATTGTTAAACTCACTGTTCTTTGAATTACCAAGAGAAATGCTATGATAGCAAAAACTTTCCAATATTTGGGCTTCACAGAAGTTATTTTTCCCAGAACCCAGAAATTCTTCCTGCCTTCACTGTTAATCTCTGACTCCTTTTGGTCATATTGTGAACTTATTGTCGAGCACAGGAAAGCTGAAAGATGACTTTTCTCTGGAAGGACTACTGTTGAACTGCTGCTCACAAAGTAAAGAAATAGCCACAAGCCTCATTGCACATGCAAACATCTTTCATTTCCTGTACTGTGCTACAAATACACAGAAATGCACATAATTTCAGCAAATTAACCATACTATTTCTTGTACAGGTTCCAAAAAAGTGAGAACAATTACTGTTTATTTTTAAAAAAAACTGACAGTCTTTTGGACGGTAAATGACACTACATATGTGTTTAGACATATATACAGATTTATTATTTTCACTAAAGAATTTCATATACTACCTAAGAAATGCTAAATTAAATACCTCTTTACAGTATTGGTCCAAAACATCATTGAATTTCATCATCAACTGTTTATTAATGGTTTCACGAGAGCGGATGTGTTTGCAGTGTAACAGCATGTCAAATGCAGCTTCTGCTGATCGAAGGTTCTTAAAAGATTCATCAATAAAGTTTTTGGCCTCTTCTTCAATTAGCTAGACAGAGACAAAGGAAGAAGGCCAAGAAATCCTGTCACTTAGAGGTTCATCTTGCAAAACCAAGAAAAGAAGGCAATGTTAAAATATATTTTTTTTTAAGTGTTGAGACATATCTCTACTGTTAGCAATTTATAAGACCAGATAGTAAACTGATGGCTTTCCAGTAAGCTACAGGAAATTAGTGTTAACCCAGCATCTGCTGGGCAGGCATATGTCACAGAAGGCATTGTAACAACTTGGATTTGTGGGTATTCTTAGCTGAATGGGAGAAATTAATCCAGAAAGAAGTTTGATTTTTTTGTAGAACATGATTGAGATATGTCAGCACATGAGTACAGGGAGGTCATATGGAGCCTCTGCTCATGCTTTAGTTATTTTGCCACTGAACATAAAGCATGTTTCACTGGTTTGCAAGATGAAGTGAAGATATAAACAAAAAGAACTTGAACACAAAACACTGACTTTAAAAATTTGGTTAAATTTCTCACATTTCATTTCTGTACTTACTCTTTTTAAAAAAAATATATATATATATATATATATATCATTCATTCTTTAAATGAAAATGTTGACATTCTAGAAAGATTTTCATATAGGAAGGAATAAGGGGGAAAAAAATCCCAGTACATGGTACTTACTGAAACTTCTGTTTTAAATTCTCCTATAATCAACTTCCAATCATGTGCACTTCTGATGCTAAAAGGGTCAAAAGTCAGTTCTTCCATTGGACTAGTTAGTCCATCTACCCTTCTCAGTAGATCATCAATACGTTTTGGATCACCTGTGACAGCTTTCATTTCAGAACCAAATATATTGTAAAACTCTTCAACAACCTGTTAATTCAGAAGAACATAACAGAAAGCTTTATTTTTAATGCTTTTCTCTGCTATTTAATACTCTTCTGTTATTGTTTCCTTTAAAGGTAACTATAGCCCAGAGAACAATCAGTTCTTGCTGTGATTTACATTTTGTATATTCCTATGTAAGACATGAAGTATCATTTTGGAAAAAAAAAAATCTACAGCTCCAACACCACATTTGTCAAAACAGATAACATTCAGTTATTACTCCTTTTTATTTCACTAGGGATTTTACATACACAGTCTCCATAATATGTGGCCACTGATGGACCACTAATATTTCTAGTTACCCTACCCTAAAGGAGCCTACACATAGCACCTATCTTTCATGTATATTATCCTGCAGTTGATACATTGATGTATATACAGTCAAACTTTATATTACAATGTACTTAAACGATTATTTTGTCTAAAATGATATTGTTAAACTAACGAGACATGAAAACTGCAAATCTGTGAAACAACTGTTACAAGTTTTCAGGTTGATAACAGTACTGTACACAGCAATATCGTTCTCATGGCACCAACCAGTACCTTGAGAAGAGTTATTTCATATGAAGCATAAAAACAGATTTATTAAAATCAAAGTAATTGCTCAGATCCTAAGGTTAAACACATACACACACACAAAACATAAAGGCTATTAACTCTTCAGCAACTATAATACAAAAGAATCTCCACTCCTGAAGAAGACACTGATCACAAACTGTCCTCTTTAATTACTGTCTATATTAGTACCTGCAAAATGTCATACAGATCTTGCAAGATGGAAGCCATATAATCTGTTTTTCCAAATAAACGTTTTTGGTCAAATTCCCAATGTTGCTCTCTTTCTGTTGCTTCAATTTGGGCACGAACAGCAAAATAAGATTTTTTCCATTGTTCAAGAGTACTTTTTGCTTCTGCTATTTTCTTTTTTGCAGCAGCTCTATCTTCTCTATTAATCAAAAGAGTTAAGATACTATAGATAGAAAGTTTATAAATATAAAATGATATTTCAACTGGATCAATCTATCCTAGTTTAGTATCTTCTAGTTGTATGAGATCTAGGCAAAACTTACAACTGCAAGGTCTTCATTTTCAGTGAAACTGATTTTGAAAGAGTTACTTCAGGGCTGATTTTTACGATATTTATGTCACTTTTCTACGACAGTATTTGCATTGTGTTTATTGATTTGTGTCCTTTCAAGAGAAAAGAGGACAAGCACCCATTTCTTCAGGCTGATTCAGTAATTTGTGAAAAATAGAACATTAATTGACTTTTAATTGATCTTCTAATACAACTTCAGATAGTGAAAAACTCTGAAATATATTCAATGCAACTGTTATCAACCACACTTTCTGTAAAACAAGCAAAGCTTTTAATAAATACAGCCTAGTTAAATAGGAATCTAGTACTTACTTAAACAGTGTGTGTAAATCCACAGCTTTGCACACCCGTGTTGAAATTTCCCATGCAATTCGTTCCATGAGGGGTACCATCCGTTCATCCTTATTGTAATGCCGTGAGATAATCCATACCATTCTCAGGGCATTCATCAGCAAAGGAATTGTGTCCAAGACAACATCAAACCCAGTGCCATGTGTTAAATTCTATTAAATATATTTTAAATAATTTGAATAAGTTGTCTTGTAAAGACAGATAAATATTGTATAAACCAATATTCTATTCAATATTCTACAGATAGCTGAAGTTAAGAAAATCTGTGACATTAGTAAATAAAGAACCCAGTCAAGGAAACACCCTGGTGACCAGATTATACAGACCATTAAGGATGTGCAGATTTGCATCTATTGCTCTAAATGCTTGTCAGGTACTGTCTCATTAGCATTCTACTTACTGAAAAAGATGTCCTAAAACTGGTTTTGGCCCAGCTGTTTATTTGGATAATC
The DNA here is from genome assembly GCA_011075105.1 of Heteronetta atricapilla. Classification (NCBI taxonomy): domain Eukaryota; kingdom Metazoa; phylum Chordata; class Aves; order Anseriformes; family Anatidae; genus Heteronetta; species Heteronetta atricapilla. The sequence goes on along the minus strand of CM021745.1, from coordinate 3,587,271 downwards.
TTCAATAGAACTTAAACCTTACATACGAGCTCTAACCAGTGATAGAAGTTACCTTAAAAATTGGAGTAGAGACATCTTTGTTTTCCTTAATTCAGCTCAGCTATCTTGTTCTCCCAAAGATGTGATTTTACAAACCAAGCTGTTCACAGCTCTGTGGTTTTGCTTTCAGATATTAGAACAGCAGCAATTCAGAATAAATTAGCAAGCTTTTTTATTAATAAATATAAAAAATCTAGAGTATATTGCTGATAAAAAGTAAAATAAAAAATAAAAACAAGAGTTGACCAACAAAGAAACCAAAGTCAGGTAAATACAGCTACAACTCCACAGTTTTCTTAAGGATACATACCTTCAAATAGCGTTCAAGAGTTGAAAGGAACCTAGTGTTATCTAGAGCTTCCACATGATGTTTTCTGAGATCACTTAAGACTGCCTGTAGATCTTTGCTATGCTCAGATTCAGCTTCCTGTAATATTGCCAAGACTTTTTCAACTTCTGGAAGCTTTGTCTGTTCAGTAAGACTAGATAAAGTAGCATGTCTTTCACGCCAGAAGTCAATTTCTGCAAGTGGACCATTGCCCTACAAGGTATGTGGAGAAAAATTAAATTTCTAAATTACCATTACTCAAAGATGAAAACCTATGATGAGGTTTATATTTGTTCTTTTTTTTTCAATATGCTGTATACTGAGAAAACCCAGAGGTGATTCAACCATGAAATAAAAACAAAAACAGTAAAAGAAGGAACTCTTTGAAATCAGAAGTTTTAAACACACTGAGGGGAACTGCTCATGGGGATTACATCCTTGAGTTGGATCTGAAGATTCCATGCTTATCAAAACATATGCCCACTTAATTTCGTAGACACGAAATGTCTTATTATGCTTAATGTTATTAGTCGTATGTATATTTGTCACTATAGTAACTGTTTGCAGAATCAGAACCTTACAATTAGATTGTATTTTGTTTGAGATGATTTTTTGAGGGAAAATATAGTGCTATATATTTTTTAAAGCACTGCATTTTTAGTATTTCATGTCTATCTCACTGGTTTTAGAAGTAAAAATGCAACAAGTTCCTTGGTTTTCTACAGTCTCCCAGGTGGATAGGATCTGCAGAGAATTGCTTTATATTCTATTTCCTGCAGTCACACAGGTCCTCACTACCTTTGTTCCATTTTACTTCAATTGGTAAACGGGCTTTCCAGCAATCAAACGCTAAGTTTGATTAAAACAGAGCACAAACCATTCAGTGATATTCTTGTGGGAAGTTAAGAAATGTCTCTGGGAATAAAACAAGCTTGGTGCTATAGGCAACATCACCTGTGGAACCCTTTTCAGTTGTTCCTCTAGGGCTGTGGATATTAATTTTTGCCAGGTCATTGCACAACTTTCAAGAGCTTCAACCACTTCTGGAACTGTGGCAAGAACACTCACATCACTGTTTAGATTTCTAGTTGGCATGTCGAGTTTAATCTCTCCTGTTGGGAGAAAAGGCATCTGAAATTAACTGTCTTGTTCCACCAGCATTGCTAAGGTAACATCATTGAAATGGCTTACACCTTCCATTTTGCTAGCTACTTGAGTAGAGATAACATACCATCTGCTCTGCCTATTTGAGAATATGACAAAAAGCATCCAGTTGCTTCACAGTTAATACAGTGCAAACAAAGATATATTCCCAGAAATAACTGAAAAGCTCTCAGCTTTCAAGCTTCAATGCAGCCTCCAAGTATTAAAAATCAGAATTAGGGCTTTGCTGAAGATTATCACTCTGTTTACTGAAGACCATTACATTCTCCTCAATGGCGTGACACTAACCCCTGTCAGAGACACAATGCTAAACTACATGTGAAAGTCTGCTTTGGTCTTCTGCCTTCTATATCCTGCTATGGCCTGAGTCCCCTGAACATTGGGGAGAAACAAGGCATGATTACCCTCTCTCCTATTCTTACTCCAGGCTGTTTGAAACTGATTTAGTCCAGTTCCCCATGCTGTCTGCTATGCTTCAGAGCAGTAAAAACACTAGTGTGATCAGCAAGAGAAACTTTAATCAGATCTGGAGCTTCCCCAGAAACTGTATGCATTTGTTACTCTAAACAAAGCCATTCCTAGGTGAAGCTCCTTCTACTGTCCTGTACTCAACACAGTGCTGGCACAGGCAGAATACTCACCTTCAATTTGCTGTACCATCTGCTGAGTAACACTTGAAAATTCTTGCGTGTTCGTTAGGAGCTCATTCCTCATCTGAATATTACAGTACTCCACAGGCTGATCTTTCTCTCCTGCAAGCTCAGTCTCTGATAAATTTATTTTTTCAGAGTCTGTGGTTTCACTATCTGGATGTAAGGAAGCTTCCTCAGCCCGCTGCCATTTATAGGAGAGAGCAGGCAAAAACAAGTATAATTCAAACAGGTACCATAGATTAGATGGTTCATATTTAAAAAAAAAAAAAAAAAAAAAAAAAAAAAAAAAAAAAAACTCTCAGCTTACTACCAATTCACTTAAGCATTTGGATAGGTTGTTCTAAAATTTAATTTAAGTGCATTTATTTCCATTTCACCTCTTTAGCACTATTCTCTCAGCAAGTTCTGTAGGAGAATAGCTCCAGCATACTTTCACAGAAGTCTATCTGCATAAAAATAAAGGTACGTGGTGTCACATTCTTAAATGTTTCTTATATAGGATCAGGCAATTCAATGAAATAATGACTTTCTCCGCATCCTTATAAAATTTTGGGAAAGAAAACAAAAGCATTACCCCAAACTTCATTTTGGCATAAGGTCATTCATGAAAGGATTTCATATATGTAGTCTACACGGTTAGCAGAATACTGAATTTGCAAGTCACTCAGAAAAAAACTGAAAACTTCACATATAAAAGCTGTAAAACATTTACCTGTGAGATTACGTTCTTTAGCATCAAAAGAGTATCATCAGTCAGTAAACCAAATTCTATCATTTTAGGAAGAACCTCATTAGCTTCAGTCAGGTCATTAGGTTCAGTAACTGTTTCTAAACAGTATACAAACAATTAGCATACAGAATACAATAGTTAAATAATAATTGTACAGAACACAATTATTAAAACGCTTGTATCAATTCTTTTCCATAACAAGTTAAAACTCCAATAAAACAAATTGTCATTGTAATCATAAACTAGGTTTGATGCAAGCCACTTTCAAAACTGCTGCTGGTTTTAATGTTGCAGATTTTTTGATGAAGTTTTTTTTTTTTTCTCTCAAATTTAATGTTTTTAGAAAAACTGAAAGTAATAGGCACATACAAAATATTTTGCCACTTTAAACCACACATGCTGCAGCTCAGTGAATCCACATAAATGTAAGCTGGGATCAGTGGCTGGCACTAAGCGTTAATAGACAGATGATTGTTCCTGGAAATAGGTAAGGAAATACTTGTTTGTTTCAGCTTAGAAGCTGTTTCCTGTAGGATTGGAACTAGATACTGAAATCTGACCATGACCAGAAACAGTAGCTATTGTCACTGGCTTTATTATAAAAGTATGAACTATCAGAATAGAACCTCTATTTCACATGCTGCTGTTGTGTATCAAAATTTGAGTTAGGACAGGAGGTTTGATGCCCCAGTTGCGCTTATCGCCACCTCATGGTCCAACTTTGACACACAGCTCCTCATTCTCAACACTTCACACAGTTCTAGCAGTTACAGTAACTAAACCTCATGAGTTCCTCTGAGAGCAGCCTGCAAGCTTCATCCCTGTTGGCAAAATGTGGACTATATGTAATTTTCCAAAAATTTAATATGAAAAGTGTTCTTGATTCCTGGCTCCTACCCAGTTAGACTGGAGAGGCACTATTCTAAATCCCAGTCATTATCACTTTTCCTCAGTATGAACTACTTAAGGGACTGGAGAGAAAGATTTATGAGGAGGAGTTGAGGGAAGAGGGGTTCTTTAGTCTGAAGAAAAGGAGGCTGAGGGGAGACCTCACTGCTCTCTATAATTCCTGGAAAGGAAGTTGCAGAGAGGAGGTTGTCAGTCCCTTTTTCTCAGATCACAAGTTATAGAACTTGAGGAAACGATCTCAAATTGCTCCAGGGGAAGGTTACATTGAATACTAGGAAGGTTACATTGAATACTAGGAAGAATTTCTTCACAAAGGGAGCGGTCATGGACTGGAATAAGCTGCCCAGGGAAGTGGTGGAGTCCCCACCCCTAGAAATACTTAGGAAACGTGTTAAGTGTTGCTAAGGGACGGTGATGGAACTCAGCAGGTCAGGTTGACAGTGGGACTTGATGATCTTGAAAGTCTTTTCCAACCTAATGATTCTATAACTGATACAAAGTCTGGAAACACAGAGCCAGCAGTTATTCAGGACAAATACCTTTGGTGTCTCTCAAAAAATAGACACTAACATCTGACACAAATTCTTCAGGAATTTCATCAAGAGCCGCATACAAATACACTTTGTCAGCTTTCTGTTCTGTTAACTGAAACAGGAAATATAAAGGAAGAACGACTGTTACTATTTGCTGCCAAGTTTCCTAACAGCAAGACAATGTTTGCTTTCTATGAGCAATGGAACAGAAGCATAATTTAACTACATTATCTTCGCATTGCTGTCCAAGTAAACAGGTGACATAAAAAAAATAAAAAATAAAAAATTACTCAGCTAACAATAAAAAACATCAGCTTTGTAAACAATGCTAATTTCCAGAGCAACAGGACCAAGAGCATCTATGCTTGAAACATAAAAATGTGGACCACAGTTGAATGCCCTCCATAGAGCCTTTCTGAGAACGTGCAAGCACCTACTCCCCTCCCACTGCATCTCAGTCATAAACTAAGTTTAGTTATCAACGTTAGACTCCATCCCAAGTGTCTAATTAGGCAAAAGCCTTGAGGGACAAAAGCCTTTTTTCACTGTCCCTTACATGATCCTCCCATGCTGTCTTTACCTAGCAATCATTTTAACTACAACTTTTCTGTTACAAGCAAACCTGGGAACAGCTAATGTGGTAGCTGAGTAACTCACTACTGCATTTTCTCACTAAAAACATAAAGTTTTGCCAAGTAAATTGCCTTGGTAATGTCAGTTAATTTCAGGGGCTGTTGCAGACACCACAGGCCAGCAGTTTCAATGAAAATTGCTGCTCTTGTAAAATGTTCTGTTCTTGTCTGAGTCCTTGGTCTGCACTGTACCTCCTTAATTAGCCCATCAGTTTTACTGAAATATGCATCAGAAAGCCAGCATCTTCATACCCCAAAAGAACAGAGTGAATACAACAGACTTACACGGGGTGTTTGTTCCACACTGTCAGCTGCAAGTCTTTGCTCTACTTCACTCAATTCAGACACACTAGAGAGAGTTGATACATGACCTGACACACTTTTATTGTCTGAGGGTTCCGGATCAGATGTCTTACTTTTCTGAGTTGTGTCTAAGAATAACACAAGAGAACTCACTTAAAGAACAGGTATTCCACGCACATGAAGATGGATGCTTTCAATTTTCTTCTAAAATTAAGTAACTGAGCTTTTTCTTCTCTCTACAGCACCACCTTTCAACAATCAGACATCCATACATTTTCCCACAGGACAGCACTATTGCTGAAGGACTGAATCCAAACATGGAAGAGACCATGCTAAATTCTACAGGTAATTGGGCTTTATCTAGAACATCCTTATCAGCATTTTCTAACACTGTTGACTTTTTAGTATAAAATAAGTAGGTTAGCAAATTTCAAGATGAAGGCACTTTGCAAAAGGAACCTTCAAACATTTTTTTTTTGTTTTTGTGACTGATCTATAATGTGAAAATGGCTGTAGCAATGCCACACACAAGTAGCAAAGGCGAAGACATTGTAACATAAGAACGAACTGCGTGAATTCCAGGGCCATTCAAGAATTTCAAATGTTATTTTTCCAGTCTTTCAGATGTTGCGCCAGGTCTCCTTCCCCTTTCAGCACAGGCTTCTAGACACTTAAAAGGTGGAAGAAGCATAGTTGCATCCCCACCTGGAAAGATCACGCTTCTTTGTGTGCTATAATTATTATGAAATAATATTAATTCTCCCGTCTTGCTGCCTTTAAGCACTAACTTGCAGTGTTGTAGCTGCATCCATTGAGAGGTGCAAAGCGGAAAGTTGGGTCACATCATTCCTTTAATGTACTTATACACACGTCAGACTCCATGCTTAACTTTGATGGTCCTTTTTTATACAGTAAGAACAAAATTCTTTTATGGATATAAAATACCCAAGCAAGACTGCAAATAACTGTTCCAGAAGCTTTTGAGTTATCAACTGGGCACAGCTCAAGGGATGGAGGGACAGGGAAAATGGTAAGGAGAGGGGCTGGGACTCGAGATGGGACAAGCAGGGGCATGAAGGAGGGAGAAACAGCTGAAGAGAGACAGAAGGAAGGGCTACAGGACTAGGCAGTACCCAGGGGAGGGTCCCGCAGGCCGGGCAAGCAGGGCAGCCTCACCCGCTGCTTCCTTGGTCTCCTGGGGGCGCCGCTCGACCCGCAGCAGCAACACCCCCGCGGTTTTCTTCTCTTCATCATCCTCAGCACCGCGGCTGAAGAACCGCAGCACGGTCTGCGCCCCCTCACCGCCGTGGCGGTTCAGCAGCTCCTCGAAAGGCGCCGGATCGCTCAGCCCCAGCGACGCGAGCGCTTGATCCCGCAGCCACCGCACCCGCACGTCGTTCAGGCTCATGGCGGCGAGGTCCCGGGCGGCCGACCGACGCCGAGCGGTGGCCACGGTAACGGCTCGGGGAGGAGCGGTGGCCACGGTAACGGCTCGGGGAGGAGCGATGGCCGCGGCCCGCCCAGCGGCCTCCTCACAGCCAACGGCCGCCTCGCGCCCGGCCCCGTTCCCGCCCAAGGGCCGCCTCGCGC
>CM021745.1:3333101-3580380 GCA_011075105.1 Heteronetta atricapilla | reverse complement strand
CCCGTTCCCGCCCAAGGGCCGCCTCGCGCCCGGCCCCGTTCCCGCCCGATCGCGTTTACCTCAGCCCCCGCCGCCCGGTGGGCTCTGTGTGTGGCACGGCCAGGGCCCTAAATGGCTACATAGGGATGTAAGGGCCGGCTCTGAACAACGTAAACAGTGTTTTATTCGGAATCAGTATGAAATAAGTGCAAATTTTAACTGGCACAGTTATTAAACAGTATGGCAATATCTCTCCCTTTCACAGCTGTTAAGCATTATGGCAATATCCCCATTGTTACACATGGAAAAAAAAGGACCCCTTTGCAGCCTCCCCCCAATTCAGGGCAGAACTCTGAACATAAAGTTAACATTTTTAGTGCAATTTTAAATACGGCCAAAGATGAGCAAGTCATGTTGCTATGTACAAGTTTGTATTATGTTGTCCTTCTGGAATAAATACTGAAAAAAGAGGTTGCTACTGTTGCATTGCTAAATTGTTCCTAAAGTACATGAGATGGTAGCCTGTTTAAGTATATATGAGTAGTAATGAATGTTTAATATGATTAAAGTCTTTCAGATAACTTAGGAATAAGTGGTCAAGAAAATAAACAGCTTTAACAAAAAAAAAAAAGCCTACACTGGTTTTAGGACAAGCAGTAACACTTTTTTTAAGAATAAAATTAATTTATAACATTAGTTTATCAAGAAAAATGTACAGTTTATACCTATACTTTACAAGATGCTCCAATTTTTTTAAATGTAGTTCTATGGGAGGTATATATTACAAAATTATTTGGCTGCATTATAAGGCAATCAGTAAAAAACACTGTCCTACTAGAACAGACAATCCCAAACACTTCTGCTGACAGCAACCAAACTATGCCATATCATCTTTATTAAAATGTAAAGAAATGTGCTTAAAAGAGAAGGGTGTAAACTTGTATCCTCCACCAGTGTAGAATTTGTTCTGAAATTCCACCCTGAAACAAGATAAAAAACAGAATTGGGATATCAAGCCAAAATGACTGATTGTCAAACAACAGAACTGTACAACAAAAGAAACCAAACAAAACAAATCCTAATCCCATCACTTATGATTTCTGTGCAGCTACTTAACCTTCTTATCATAGTCACAGGAAAAGTTGATGTTTCTCAAGAGACTCAAACGTACAGACATTCTGCTGTTATGGCTCCTCAGTTGTCTTATTAATTTGTTTTTGAGTTAGTTGCAGTTAATTGTTTTGCAAATCTACAGTATCATGATGACATTACTTAACACTGCAAATAGCTCTGTATCATGTGTTTATATTCGCAATGTCTGCCTTTTTTTACATTTTAAATTTTACCAAGTCTCAAACTAAGTCCCTGAATACACACTAACATGTGGAGCTTATGATGTTGAGACTAAAAAGCATAAAAATATTTAAGCATTGGCAATCCCACTTTAGCAGGTTTTGCTCACTAATGTTTTGAGCCAAATAAATAAAACAGACTGAAGCCATCCAGTGATATAGCCAGATAGAAATTTAAAATATTTATCAAAGTGACTAACATTCTACAGTATGACAAGCTAAAATACTGTAAGTCAAATGTCCTCATTCATAGTTTGAATAATAATCAACTCAAGGTGGTAGAGGTCAATATACACCATAAGCAAATATAACATTTAAATGCACTGAAAATATTCCAGAGGAATATTCACATTCAACTAACAAGCCAATTTTTTGATGCAATTAGATTAAACCTATTAAAATAACATTAGACTATTAAACTTTACACTTATTAAATATTCACCTAATACTTTGAAACAAGAATTCCTCTAAAGAAACCAATATACACTACAGTGAAGTAATTATAAAATGGTGAGCTAAAACTTACCAGTGAAGTCGTATAGCATGGAGAAAAGCAGAAAGCCCCTCCATTACCAAAAGAATACAAACAGTTAGCACAGCAAAAAAGGCTAGAACAGGGACTAGCAGTAAGACACCATATGTTGTATCCACACGAAGACCCACTCTCATCACCATTTGCCAGAGAACTTCTGATAATTCTGAAAAAAAAAAAAACCTTTAATAATTCATGTTGATAATGCACTCATCCACCAAGTGAGCTACTCTACCTGACCTGTATTGTAGCTTAACCAGGATTACAGGATCTGCTGAACTTGGGAAGTACAACCAATTCCCTACACTACCCCCTTTTCTTTTTTTTTTTTTTTCTTTTTCCTTCAAGAAATACTTAAAGGTACATCTCAGTTTCAAAATAAGGTCTACTGTTGGCAACACTTCGCACTATGATATTAAGACTTCAGCAAATCGTAAATACCTTTCAAATTGGTCAATTAATGGAAGGTAAAAATGGTACTGTGGATGCTGATACACTATAATGTAACATTGCACCCAGGTAAATCAACCTTCACACAGCCAAGAAAAATCAATGAAAAATGTTACTAGGTTTCAAACAGTAAGTTACAGTTTTAGTTTGGGGGCTTTCCATAGATAGTTATTAGTTTATATAGTTTTGTTTGTTTGTTTAATTAAGTAGAAGATAATTTCATGGTAGTATCAGTTCAACAGGCCAGCCCCCCTCTACCTGGCATTAAAAATCAAAACAGATCTAAAATCAACCAAAAAAACAACAAAAACACTTACGTGCATGAGCAAGACTTAATGCCCAGAGTCTCAGATATGAGGCTGTATTAGAAATGCATCCAAGACAGTATTCAATGGTATGAATTGCTTGATTCATAAAAACATCTGCAAAATTAAACTAAAATATGAAAATATATTTGTATTCATTTGAGCAACATAGCACAGCATGAAAAAATATATATTCATCTGTAAATCTTATTACACAGAAAAGCCATTAAGGGGTAATACACTGACTTCATATCAAATTAAAAAAAAAAAAAGCCCCTGTCATACTTAAGATCCTTATTACAGAACAACCACCACCACAAAAAAACAGATGCTATAGTTTTCTAGTTAGTTTCCCCAATTACTTTGTGGACAGATGAAGATGTGTGCAAATTTATGTTTTCCACAAGTAATATGATCTAATAATTCCTCTTTTTTCTACATGTAGCAAGCAAAATTCTACTGCCCCCAGTGAAGTAACTACTACATGCAGACCACACACTGGGAAACTGAAGCAGTTTCCTTGCTTTAAATCTACATTAAATCAGTGGAAACAGTAAATACTTTTAAGGATTTGGCCAAACTACATAGCAGTAATAGCTAAGACTAGGAATTCAAACTCCCATTAGAAATAAGCTCTGTCACATCTAATTTTCAACTATAAAAAGAGTTTTCTCTAGGTGAAAAGTCAAGGTTAATTAACAGGAAATTGCACAGTCATCTTCTTTCCTTAATGTTAAGAATCCATAAAAGCATATAGAAAAAAATAAAATTTATACCACTTCTTCAATAAAAAGAACACACTGTAGTCTGATTCAAATAAAGCCTTCCTCACGTTCTCTGCTACAGATAGATGTGGATTGCTGTACCACAATCTGAACATACCAACAAATAATACATGAATTACATTCGTGCATCAAGGTCTATGTAAAGGCTCAGCTGATATTCTTAGAAACTTCCACGGACTCAGTACACAAACTATCTTCTTGATTTTCAACTTCTAATTTGCTTTCAAGGACATACTAATTAGAAATTAAATAAGATAGTTACCTCCTCTTCATCCCCTTCTCTGTGCCCACTGTCTGAATGACTGCTTCCTTCTTCCACATCATGAGATCGCAGCAAAGAGAGTTCTTCTTCACTCTCTTTTCGTATTAGCTTGTAGCCACTCTGCAAAATTGAAATGCATCATGTCTGTTTGCTAAGTGGACACTCAGTGTCAGATTTATGATTTGTTTAAAGTAGTTGCAAGAAGTAACATTCCCAAAGGCAAAAATGATCAGAGTGTAGAGGAACTAAACGTTATCATACATTACAGATGAAAATGTCCCACGTTGCGTAGAAGCATCTAGTTATGGACAGTATTCTGTATGCAATAATACTAGCTGAGTTTTTCTATACTGAAGAAATATGTAAATGTACCTCAATACTCACCCTGTACGTTCTAATGCCTCGTCTTCCACTGTGCAACCAATATAAATAAAGTGGTTTTCCAAAAAGCATTACAGGAACAGAAAGGAAAGCAAGACTCAGTAAAAACCTCTGTAGACCAACCTGTTCATAAGCAGGAAAGAATGAAAATGAGATCAGGTTCCAAAATCAAAGTTAGTAAAAGCCTTCTCATTTTCCTTTAAAAACCTGTTTGAGCAAAATACAAGAAAAATACTACTGATTTCAGTGGGCATGTGCTCCAAATGGAAAATGCATAGAAGAATTTACTTAATCAGGCCCTTACATGGGGTTATAGGCATGCAGCACCTTCAGGACTTGGTTCTAAGTTAATGCATGACTGATGTTCAGTGTACTAAGAGTATTTACAGTACACAGGAAAGCATCAAAATCACAAGAATATGGCTCTGTTCTCTAGCCTCAACTCTGAACTGGGAGATTTTGTTCTAGAAACGTATTTTTACAAGCACCACATAACATCTTAAAATTAAGGAATTAAAATATTATTTAATGGTACTGTTTATTCATTTTCCTCTTAGTCTGATACATTCCCCTTCGTAGGGGAACATGACTTGTAAAGCAGTTAACTGCACAGGGAACACGGGATCATCAGAAGCTTGCAAGAACATTACTAACCTGGCCAGTATAAAAGACATCTGTTTCACCACCAGGAAACAGGAACATGTTAATAAACTCAATCAGAATGCTAGGAGCAGACGTAGAGTCCTCTGCAGAGTATGCTAGCCACTTAAAGAAGATCATAAACACAAGATAGCCAAAGATGCACATCATGAATAAAAGTTCAGGAAGAAAAACCAAATAAATATTGTACTTCTTCTTGAAATGTCTGAAAGATAAAAAAGGAAAAAAAAAGTTTTTACCAAGAAAGATCAAGATAAGTATGGGGCCCAAACATGATTCCAATGAAACAGAATAGTGGTTACACTTCTACAGAGTAGAATTAAAGTTACTGTCTTAATACAATTACTTTTTTTTTTTTTTTTTTAAACAGGATAATAAATAATCACTTCTCTTACCAGGTTAACTGTTGTAACTCAAGACTTGACAAAAAGTATGGAATAATATTATCTTAACTTCTTGTACTTACAAGTGGTTAAATACCCCCAGTACAACTCCAAACGTCATATGAGCTACTCCAAAAATCACAGACATTTTCATTTTGAAAGAATTTAAAAAACTGAGACGGTTGCTTGCCAAATTCCAGATCTGAGGAAGAAATGAGACAAAACACACATTTCAGAACAATGTAATATAAGAAGAATACTGAAGTCTGAGTTTTGTGAAAATAGTTAAATCTTTGATTCATAAATGAACAAGGTCTTTTTGAACTAAGAGAAAAAAACAGATTTTTTTTCCCATAGCATGTTTATCTTCCTAATACACATACCAAAATCTAATTTAAAGATGAGTGATCATCACAAAGGATAATTTAAAAGAATAAAACTAACCGGATCAATTCCAAAGGGATAAGCTCCGTTGTATACACCAGTAACATTTGGATCCAGCGTTAAAAATTGATTGGACTTCAGATCTTCAAGACTGCAGAGAAATAAAATCACAATCAGATCTAACATGGCTTAAATATTGTGGCGATATATACTTCACATTCTGCAGGACACTTCTCCTGTTTTCCATTACAAAAATATTCACCCAGATTCAGCCTACCAAAGGGAACGCAACTTCTAAGTACAAAGGATCCAGCTAGTAAAAATAACAAAAATCTAGGCTTTAAATCTGTGCTTAATTCACTGTCTTTGAAATAAAAGATCCTAGATTTTTTTAATTTCACATTCCCCTAGAATAAAGCTTTATAATAAAAGCTCCCAATTTGCTTTTACATACAATTCACTTATAACCACTCAAAGGAATACATATTCAAACGTAAAAGGGAAAAATAAGGTATAGTTTCCACTGTGACTTCAAACTATTAATTTTAATTAAAATTTTATTTTTATTTTTACTAACAAATTACTCACAACCTTTTTACATTTGAACCAAAGTCGGTAGTTTTGACTCTACTTTAAGCCACTTCCTGTTTTTGAAATGCAAGCTGTGATCATTTAAATACCAAAAGGCCTTAACACCCTATTTTTTTTTTAAACAGACTACTTTTTTTTTTTTTGCACTACCAAGACAGACTGTGCATAGACTAATATTTGCTAGGTAATTAATTTATGTCATTGCTAGTACCTTTTCAGTAGATACCAATGCTTCTTGCCTAATTCCAGAACCGTATTTTGTGACAAGTTTCTCCAAAACTTGCCCTGTGTTTTCTATTTCTCTCAAAAACTTTGCTCTATCAATTTTCATTAGTTACAGCAGAATACTATAGTGTTAAGAACACTTAACACTATAAAAGAAAACCGCTGGCTATCAGTAAATAAACATTCTGAACTAATCTGAAGACCACCACAAGAGATGCCAAACACCCCTAAGGAGCTTTAGACACTGAATAAACCCAAGAAATATTGCCTCTAAAATTAATGCATGTGAGTTCTTAGCACCAATAAGAAGATAATTCTGCAAGCTGCAGTTTTTAATCACTAGAAGTTCCTAGCTAGCATAGATAGTGTGAGGGTACTGCCAACAAAATTTGCTCCAGGAAGAGACTGATTTTCATCTACATCTAATTATACAAGTCTAGAAAATGTTCTCGGTGACTGAGAACATAACAGAAAGATAACCCTGTAAAGCAGTGTTGGTAAATAAGAGATTAACCTGTATAACGACTGAATTATATATATTCCAATAGTGGTTTTAGAAGAAATTGTGTTCTCTGTGGATTTTCCAATTTAAGTAAGCAATTTTATTTTGTTCCTAAATAACTATTACTGCTTTTTTTTTTTTTTAAGAGTAGATGAAACTTTAGAAGAAACTTAGCCCTTAGCTCGCTAGCTAGTTTAACTAGATAGTTTAACTAGATTTTGCTAGATTCCATTCATACTCTTAATTTGCTAGATTTCATTCCTACTCTCAAAAAAAGGACAGCTAAAGGGCCAAAGGGTTAAACTGTTGCAGGAAGTAGATTTGCTTTAATGATATAGCAAATGAAGGCATGCTACTCACCGCCAAACCTTCTGCTCAAACATTGCTGAAACATTCCATCCGGAACCAAATATATTTAATGATTTTGAAAAACAATCATTATAGATCAGTCCAGTGTATACAGAAAACAAACCCATCAATAAAATAACATATCTGCCTTCATATAACATCTTCATTATCTGTAAGGATTAAGAAAAAAAGAAAAAAGAAAACATCATTCATCATTTGCTAGGTGAATAATCGCTATCTACACTTTTCTAAAAGAAACATTTTTGCCTCACAAAACTTCTAAAAATTAAAAATTCTTGCAAATAGCCTATAAATAATACAAGGAAAGCCAAGATCAACCAAAATGGAACAAAGACCTTTTCTTTAAGCATGCAAATATGCAATTTGCAGATACCAACCACTAAAATGCTTGAGATTCATCTCTCCACATTTGCAACTTTATGGCAAGCAATTTATATGCAAAGGCTGCATTAGGACACGAGCTAGCAGCAAGTATATTCAGAAAGACAACTTTGGTTTAAGGTGAATGCAGAGATTTGAATTCCCCATGCAAACTCCCATGACATAAACTGAGACTTTTCCCACTGGTATCCTTATACTAATGAATAGCCTTTGTAAGCCACATTTCTTCCCCTGGACTGTTTTTCAAGAAGTTAAGTTAATCTTAATTAAATATAATCCTAATAAGAGATGCAAGTGTTCCTGCTTTCCCAGCTTATGTCATTAAAAGATTAGATAAAAATAAGTTTTATGAATTTCAAACTACAACTCCTTTTTGGAAACAATAAAAGAAGGTAGAATTTGAAAAGCCATTTTCTCCTCAGGTTAGTCACTGTAACCACATTCTGTAAAATTCACACATTGCTAAGTAGCCTTCGCAGAAGGAAAGACAAGCCCCCTCTCTCAAATAAAAATAGTAGTTTGTTAAGATTAATCTTAACAAGCATTAATCTTGAGAAATATGGTAATTTTAAACATGGAAAAATCCTAAAACAAAGAAAAAACTGTCTACTATACGAACAAAAAATATTACTTTCCAGAAACACAGTAACTATTCAATTGAAACTATCTTGCTGCTGCTGGTGAAGTTATTTATAGTTTTCTTTACCTCGTCCTGTGATCTTTGTAACCTAGGATGGTTTTCATACAGTATTGTCAGGAGTGCAAAGATGAACATCAGCAGACCATGCCCAAAGTCTCCAAACATAACAGCAAACAAGAAGGGAAAAGTAATGATGGTATAGAGAGCTGAAATGGCAACGTAACAGATTTCAGGCACATAGCACAATAGATGATGGTGGTATCTGAATTATGTGTAAAGAATTAAAGTGTTTTTAACCTCTCGATTTGTTTGGCTTTAAGTTTGAAAGACATTTCACCCCATGCTAACGGACATCTCACCCACACTATAAACATAACTCAGTTTAAAGCTTGCTTATCTATATATATTAGACCCCCTAGTAGTGACAACTCCACAGCTGAGCATCAGCTGACATGACAATTCTAAGAATAACAATATGAACCCAGGAAATAAAAGTTACATTCCACAGCTACTTTGACTCTGTAGTATACCTTACGTTCTCCTGTACAGCATGACATGATACTCTCATACTCAAGATAGCTATAAAAATACATGAGAACATTAAACTTAACTGGGCTATACAACAAGCAGGATTTTTTCAAGTGATGAGCTTCACACTTGAGCAAGAACAGTAGCCATTACCAAGTTTTCTTCTTTTCCCTAAATATTTTTCTTATCCAAGGTAAAGCATATAAAGAAACAAGATGTAATTGCTACTGCTGTTTTAATGCTGAAATAATGCACTAAAATTAAATCCCATCTTACTGCTTGGAACACCATTTGTACTTCTCATGAGCTGCTGAAGTTTTAAAACAGCTACTACATAAGCAGTATGGCTGTCACCGTTTTGCCATCACTGGTGTCTAGTTTAGCAAGGTATTTAAACACAAAGCCTTACAAGGCAAGCAATAACGGCAGCACAGCTCACAGTTCTGATTCTGGAGGACCAACCTGGATTAACTTCTCCATAGTTTCCAACTCCATAAGCATCAACGATGTTTTGGAACCCTGAGGTGAATTTATTGGTACGTATCAGAGTTGGAGGGGGTTGTGTTGTTGGGATGGTATTCATGAATGAAGAAATTGTGGCTCCACTCTTCCTCTAATTACAAACAAAAAGATACATTTATTATGAAAGCTCAGTTGACAATTTAATCTAAGTGAAAATATTTTCTCTATCAACAGTTTCACTGATCTTGAAACATGCCTGAAGTAACCCTCAAATTTAACATTTATCCCTTTGTGCCTTTAAAAAATAAAAATTATATTAATCTGTTTCTCTAAAAGCACTAACATAGCGTTCTAATCCTTATTTCATATGAAATAACAAATTTTAATAATTTCCTTATAAAAAACTTTAAACAAATACTCTGTCCATAAAGAATTCCTTTAGTATGAGTACTCAGAGACCGGAGACCCGCCTGTGACTGACTTTCACTCTATTTAAAATTCTTATTTTCTTTCTTTATGTGTATAGTTAGTTGAAGACAGAAGTTCTAACATCTGTGAGCATTCAGCTGACTTACCGAACCTTCCTCCAATGCATGGCGCAAGTTTTGCAGATCAGCCACTGGACACCAAACCTCAGCAATTAAACATTTATTTGTGACATCAAAACTGCACAAGTTGAGTACGTGATAAATGGCTTTCATCTTCTTTACTTGGATAACCCACGTATAGATGGATTCAGATGCTTTACACAAAACTTGGCGTAAGTAATCCTCAGTTTTATACAGCACCTTTGTCCAAGGAGAAAAACAAAAAGCTTTCACTGAAAACGTAGGAACAATTATGTTAACCACAGTAAAGCACCAAGCATTTGTTCAATGATGAATGATGTTTGGAGGAGGCCACAATAAGCATTGCTTTCTGTTTTAGGCAGTGGAATTACCCTAAAGTGTAATATATACATGCAACTCCAGACCATGGACACTACATAGGGTCAAGTTCAGATCCAAAGCTGCAAGTATTTTAGAAATGTATCAATGTATTTAATACTGTGATACATTAAGTGATTTCCTATAGTGCAGTAACTACAGCAAAGGGAATACACTATTACGATTTACTCACAGTACGAAGATCTTGAATACGAACGTTTAGTCCTTCAACAACTGCCGTGCGCTCATCCGTGGTATTTGGATAGGGATACACATGACAGTGATAGCTACAGAAACACAAAAGTCTGTACTAAATAACCAAATAAATATCACAGCCAACCCCTAGTCAACTCTGCAACATGCTGCCTAATAACCACGGACCAGATTCAACTGACAGTGACTGTTTTGCCAATACTTAATAAAGACTGCAGATAAAATGACTCCTACATTTATTTGTACGTGAGATAAATATAAAGCTAGATGCAACTGAGGGGCTAGGAAAAAAACAAATTTAACTTCAAAACCTTGCACAAAATCAACATTTCCGAGGCAGCGGAGGAGCGGGAAAAACAAAGAAGAAGAAAATCCAGACATAAAGAAATTTACATATATATATATATATATATATATATATATATATATATATATATATCTCAGTGCTTCTTACCAGTCACAAATCTTCTTAACTTTCTGGCCAATTTGTTCACCCCAATAGGACACTAAAAACACAAACCATTTTGTGGTTTCACCCTGCAAAAAAAAGTTAAGTTGATGAAGAAGTTTGTTTTTAACCAACAACTCTCCCATGCTGTACTTATTCAAATGTGTTATTTTACTGTTTAACTAGAAAAGTGTTAGTAGCATTAACATTCCACCATTTTAATTAAGAACAAAAAATAAAATTCAACTGTACCAATATTTCAAAGGTGTTCTTAGTAACAAAAAAAGCCTTGAAAAATTTAACTTACAAATTAGAATCACAGCAAAAATTAAATTAATAATAGACAGCCATAGCTGCTAATTTACAAAGTGAATTTGTAAGTTTAGAGAAAAATCTTCATAGACAACTGACTATATTCCAGATTTTTTCCTTAACTATTGAACGAACAAATAAAAGGTAATGGCCTGTATAGACCTGGTTAATAAATATCCAAGCAGGCATCTATGCCACGCATTTTGATCAAGGTAGCCAAACAAAGACACAACTATTCCACAATAAAGTTCTGCAATAAAGGACAAGACATACGAGGAGCTGCTGAGGTCACTTGGTTTGTTCAGCTGGAAGAACAGAAGGCTGATGGAATGCCTCACGGCAGCCTCCTCACAAGGGGAGCGGAAGGGCAGGTGCTGAGCTCTGCTCTCTGGGGACAGCGACAGGACTGGAGGGAACAGCATGGAGCTGGGACAGGGGAGGGTCAGGCTGGGTGTTAGGGAAAGGTTCTGCACCCAGAGGGTGGTCGGGCACTGGGACAGGCTCTCACTCACAGTCTGATGCAGTCACAGCCAACCCCTGGACTGCTGGAGTTCGAGAAGTGTTTGGACAACACTTTCAGACACGTGGTTTAATTTTTAGGAAGTGTTGCGTGGAGCCCAGAGTTGGACTCTATCATCCTTGTGGGTCCTGTCTAACTTGGGATATTCTGTGATTCTGCACTCATCAAGCTGAGCAGCAATTCTTTCAAGTCATACAAAGAGAACAAACAAAAACCAATAGTTACGTTTACTCACTGTATCTGGATCTTCCAGACATTCATCCAACTCTGCATACGTAAGGATCGTGTAACCTTTACAGACTCTCCACAGCATTTTTTCAAAGGCTTCAACTTTTGCTCGATGAACTAACCCAGATATAAATCTATGGAAAAAAATGAAAAATAAGTCAAGATCCACGAGTTAAAATCTCAGAGCACATCATCACTGCAGATGAGTCACAAGAATTTAGTATCTGTCAACTCTAGACAAGAAAGCACTACCCTACATAGGAACCAACCAATATATAAAATAAAGATACAATTTCTAATTGAAAAACAGATGGATTGTAGGTCTGAGCAAATAACTAGAATATTTAATGTGATTTCTTTCTACAATAGTAAGGTTCTTAATTTTTTTATTCAGTAAAGTACTCTAATAATGACATTGCAGGGAACTGTTTCCATGTATCATTTTAAAGGCAAGTAGGCAATATCATTAAGAATGTTACATGTACATTTGAAGTAAAGTAAAGAAAGTACCAAAGTTAAGGAAAATCTCTAAATGCTCTAAACACACATACTTGGTCTGATGAAAGCTTTATGAGTTTTCTTGGTGCAGACCTATTTATCCCTTTAAAGAATCCAGTTTTGTTTCAGAGATGCATTTGGGACACCCACTCTAAATAGTATGGCTCATCTTAAATCACTGGAGTCACACAACATCCCATCTCCAGAAACCAGCCTGTTATTTACAGCAGCTCATCCAGCAGTTTTGAAACAGCACACCACGACAACCTGGCATACCTGGACTGAACCATACCTACCCAAGCTTGGCACCCAGTCTATGCATACAGTTGTAATCCACAAAGGGCTCGTTTTCCACAGATGGAAATTCTTCGTAATTCATGTGTAAATTGGATTCATACTAGGAAATGAAAGAAAGATCATTCACAGCATTCAGAAAAAAAATATTTTAGTTCATTTATTATTCTATAGAAGAAAAACTAATTAAGTAAATTCTTTCAGTAAAACTACAATAGCATTTCCTGCGTTCAATTCAGACAACAGAGATATCTTGGGATCTCAAGTGAGTCACTCAGCAATTATAGTCACTGCTACAAAGGTTATGTGATAAATTTTTCAGCACAATTTACATATCAAAATAACATGAACATGACTTCACCTTCTGCTGGCATCAGCAGTAACATTCAGATGAATCAACAGAGAAATCACAAAGCTCCTAAATTTCAGGGCTGTGTATATGCCTAATGCCTGTACAGACAGCAGAAGTGGTTGTGAGCCAGGTTCTCTAGGTACCGAACACAAACGAACAATGCACAGTGCTGCAAAGCCCAACAGGAAGTCGTGCACTTAACTACAAGCACTAACAGCACGCAACAGAACCGTCACATGACACACAACTCTAGTCAAACACCACAAGTAGTACCTCTGCTGTTCTCCTGACGAACGTTTGTGTGACATCCAACATGCATGTGTATTCTGTCAGTTCAAGCAGGTTTTTCCTCAGCTTTTCTTTGTTTTTATTTACTTCCCTCAATTCTGTCTCCAACTTCTGCAGCTGTTCCTGTTACATGAAATAAAAGCGATACAGAATCAGTTACACCGCTTTGGAAACCAGGGGAGGATGAATTTTAAGCAAGTTAATTTGGCTTAACAATATGAACATTTCAATTTCTTAATTAACTTCAGCTCCATAGATTTTCTTCCCCAGCCTGCCAAAGATCACTTTGTATTGAGTATGCTCGATCCTCCACTAGCAACCATTGAGTCTGTTGTTACGACTCTAATCTGTGTCTGAGCTAAGTAAGGCAGACTTGGAATTAGAACTTGGAATGTGAGGGCGAGACAGCTACCTATATTTTAAACTGAAAACAGTTTGGGCATCTGGAGTGTAAAAAAAATTACCTGGATTTCTAAAATGTGTTTCAGCAAGGGCGCAGGAGGAGCAACATCTCCTTCAGGAAGAGGAATATCCGCCTTTTTAATTTCTTGTACTAAATACCCTGGAGAAAAAAAGAACAATCAGAAATGAAACTGAAAACTGCACAGTTGATCTTCAGCTGTTATTGAGGGCACTGATCACGCTGCAGCGTCAGGCCCTAATTATTTTATTAATTTATTTTGACAACAATACACAAAGAGTCTTCAAAAAGAACACAAAGAAAGGGTAAAGATTAATGCTCCATAGAGAAAAAGAGCGGCTTATGAAGTGCTAGCAATACAAGACAGAGAGCATTGCTCCCTTGGACGCTTGCAGAAGTAAACTACCTTCAGAGACCACAGACTGAAACTTTCCAACCACAAGCACTTTTTAAGAAGCTTTTGACTTTTCATAATATGTTTTTGTTGCTACTTTCTGCTCCTAATGCCACCTGCCAAAAAAACTGGTGTGCTGCTCAACAACCCATGTTTGGAATAAAAGGTGCTCAAACAAGGAGGCTTAAGAAACCCTTAAGAAACCCTGCAGCTCATGCTGGGTGGTGAGATTGCCACAATAGCTACTGGGATGTTTGGCATGACCAGCACGTGGCTCTGATAAGAGATTCCAATAAATGAATCCTTCAACAGCGGCTTTTCCTCTGGGTATATTGAAGTAATTTGCATCTTGGCTGTAATGCTCTAAATGTCCTTTCTCTGTTCTTTGACTATCATGTGAAAACAATTATTAGTAACTTAAAATGTTTTGGAGAGTACTTGGAAATGCAACTCAGTGCTGTTGAACTACATGAGAAAATTGGGTTTATCTTTTAAGTCAAGGGAATATCTAGGGTAACATTTCCATTTTTCAAGCAGCCTAGGGGCTGTAGAGTCTGTACCTGTAGATGTATTGAAAACCTCACTGAACACAGCCCTGGACAGCGGGCTCCCGCTCATGCTGCTAGAGCGGGAGGTGGGAATAGGTGATCTGAAGAGACCTTCCAACCTAAACAATCCTGTGATACACTCAAAGCTGACCCAATTCAGTATTGCAGTCAAACAAGCCATCTCCAGCTCCAAAGAGCTAAAGACTACGTACTTGAGTGCATGCATTTTATTTTTTCACAGGTAGGATAAACATATAAGATTCTAAAACATTAAAATGGCACACCACCGGGAAAAACAAGAAAAGCTCTAGCTGAAAGCTCCACTGCAGTTCCTCTAGCAAAGTGAACTTTAACAAAGCCACAGATGAGATGAAAATTAGTATGAAAATAAAGCTCACCAAGTATTCTTTCCATTTCTTCACATTTCTTTACTTCATTCACAAATTTTCTCTGAAATACGCTTACATTTGGGTTGAGCTGGAGGCAGATAAAATGCTTATTAGGTAATGAAACAAAAAAAACCACCCCTAAAAAACACAGCTGTTTCTCTGACTTCATAGAGCCAGTTGTACATGTACCATGCACTCTTTCTACATAATGCTTTTCAGTTAGGAAGCTATTTAAAAAATAAAAAAAAAAAGACAAAAGTCTTCAAATAGCAAGGTTTTGTTAAACAGAATGATTTGAGTAAAAAGAATGAAAGACACTGATAAAAAACTAACTCAGTCTACTGGATAAACCACCCCCATATTACTCCTACAATTTTAAAATACTGCTTAAAGACTTCAAATTAATAAGCACAAACCAATCTATAAACTTTTTTTTTTGCTATGCATTTCCATCAGATCTATTTGAAATGTGAAGCCCTGACTGGATCTTTTTCCACACTTCTCCATGAGCATGCATTGTCTCTGGCTACAAGTTCAACTTTAAAACCAGGAGTGCTTGAAAATGGTATCAGTGGCCTTTAAACACAACAGCCCTGTACTGATTCTTACAGAATCCTCCTACCTGTGGTATTTGCTAAACTCCTGTTATTTTTATTTATGTTTTCCCAGTTTTCCTTGCTAAGATTTTGTAATCTACGTTTATGAATAATACCTGAGAGAAATTCCAAAGTCTCAGTCAGCAAGCAAAGATCATATAATTACAATGAGACAACGCAGAAACAGAGTTAATTAGTGCCCAAACCATCTTCTATTGGTTTCCTTCAAGGTGAACTGCTGCTCTGGGAGCAGACGTGTTTTACAAACCAGCAGTGTGCGACGGTGAAGGAATAAGCTCACAGAGCTGAGATGTTTCCATCAGCCTGTCAGCAGGGTGGGCGCATCTCCTGGCTGTGCACCTACAGACTGAACTCAGGGTGGCTTCAGGTGCATAACAGGCTCTCCACAGGATGCTCCACAAGACCCAGAGGTTACAATACCCGTGTGAGGGTTGGGATCGGGCCCTCCCCCGAGCCTCAGGAAGGCCGCGGCCCTGCCGTGGCCCTCCCTCCCCGCCCCACGGAGCCAGGCCCGCACCCGCCGCCCAGCCGGGGGGCACCGGGGGCTGTTTCCCCGCCGCTACTCACGTCTCGGAACTCGGCCAGGCCGCGCTCTCCCACCTCGCTGAGGCACTCGTAGGCCGAGCCGCTCTGCAGGAAGAGCTGCGCCAGGCACAGCGGCTCGCCGCGGAACAACGAGCCCATGGCGGGGCCCGGCCGGGGAAGGGGACCCGGGGGTGGGGAAGCTCAGCGGGGCCCGGCTCTGCCCGGCGCTGCGGAGGCCGTCGCGGCCCGGCCCGGCGGCAGCGCCCGGCTGCTTCCGGGGGCAGGGCCCCGAGGGGGCTGAGCGGGGAAAGGCGGGGCCTGGGGGTGGGGGGGGAGCCAAGGGGGTCCACGTGGAAGGGGTGGAAAGGAGAAAATAAAGGGCTGAGAGTGGTAAAGGGCAGCTCTGAGGCAGGGGAATGTGCCTGCGGTGCCCCCGTGGTTACTAACCGCAAGAAAAGCCGTAGGAAACGTGTTCTGGGGTGCAGGCAGCTCAGCTTAGAGGGGGATGCCAAGCAGGTAGCTACCAAATCAAACTGCAGCCCCCCCAAAACTGCCTTGTCATTGTCCAAAGGCAGCAATACTGAGTTCATTGTTCCAAAAAGAGGTGTGCATGCTAGGTTTGCTAGGGAAAGGAGCTGTCATTGACTCTGCTGTTGCAGGGGCCCACCACACGCTTGCCCTCCAGTCCCCCTCCAGCACCCAAGGCTGGCCGCAGGTGCAGCACCAGCTCCTGCCCACCTCACGCTGCCGAAGTCAGGTCTGTGCTCTTGCTGCTCCAAAGGCTCTAGCAACTAAATTTAATTACATCACTTTGATTTTTTATTAATACAACCAGTTTTTGTGCACCTTAAGAGCACTCATTTCATGCATCTTTTAAGTGTTCATATAAAATGTCTACAAAAGACAGTATCTGTCCATAAATTTTACCAAAAAGTAAGTAAGTATTTACAAAGTGGTTTTCTTTACATCAACATTTTTAAATCAAGAAGTTATCCCATATTTTAGAAAACCAAGGGTTACTCAAAATTGCTGCAAGGAAAACAAGAAATGCCAGTGACAGGCCCTTAGCGAGACATTGGGAATAGGGTTCTCCTGCAAAAAAGATAAAGAAAACCAAGTATAAGCACAAGCTAAGCTTCAGTTTGGACATCAACCCATTGTCAGATACAGATTCAACTATATACATAGCCTGAATAAAATAACAGAGCATAAAACAAGGAAGATCCCTTGCGCTTATAAAATTTAGTACTTCCTAGAACTTGAGTCCCTGAAGTCCAGATAACAGAACAGACAGGTGCCTCTGTCCATACAGCTTTCAGAACAGCGTCCAAGTACTTTGATGCCCTTTGAAATGCCAGATATTTAATCTATACAAGCTCCCATGAGACATAATCAATCACAGATGTTCACAAACGGAACTTCAAAGTTCTCTCTCTTACCAACATGGCAAGATTTTGCTGCAGCTTCCGTAGGCAGACAGAACAGCACATAGTGGCAAAGTGAGAAACAGTCTCCCCTCACGGGCAACAGCCCACACTAACACAATGCCACAATTACCACAAGACACAGAAACAGCACCCTATCATAAAGCAACATTCTCTCCTTTTCCCTAGAAAGCATACCTCCCTCCCAGCTGTAAACAGGCATGAAAAAGAATCTGTCAAACAGATGCTCACAAAATTTCAATCAAAGCACTCTTAGCAGTTATTTTTCTACAAGCCTAACTAAGAAATCAATGCATTATCAAGAAAAAACTTACCCTGACTTTTGGAGCACATTTTTGAAATTCCAATTTCCTACTACAAACCCTTATTTCAGAAAAAGTCCACACATTTAATTATATTTCAAAGAAATATAGCCAGTTCTTGGCATTCTGCATTGCTTATTATTCTTACCTGTGTAGAACTGTGTCACTGGATAAAAGAGTTGTGGCCAGCACACATCATTTCGATTGCAGTCAAATTCCGTATAATTAATCTGAAACCTGAAAAAAACGTGTCTATTACCTACTGTACCACCAGGACAAGTAGAAAAAAAGAGTTGGAAAAGTAGCCAAGTTACAGGAAAGAAAAAAAAAAAAAAAAAAAAAAAAAAAAAAAAAACAAGCTTCTAATTCCTCTAAAAAAACCAGAAGCCTCCCTTTTATTCCCTATCTGCCATCTTTAGCCAGGTGTTTCTTTTTGTGATGAGCAAATCTTCAGAAAACAGGTAGTTTAGGAGCCTCACACAGCAATCTTTGCCCACTCAAATAAAATGCATGGATACTTTCTGCCAAAACCAAATGACAACTTGGCAGAGTAATTCACAGGCCTTCCCACACTGCATGCTTCTGGGGGAGATCCTCATCTACACAATTGTTATTCAATAAATGTTAGAACCAGTCCTTCATGCTCTGTACTCCAGCAAACCAAAATAACCTTTTTATCAACACATTTTACATTAACTCTGCTTAACTTAATGAGAAGTTTGTGTGTTGTTTTTTTTTTTAAATAAAAGAATTACCTTGTCATTGGAATTGGTGGCTGAGCTGGCACTTTGATGAACTGAACAGAAGCAGTGATGGGAAGAAAGCTGACAGTGTTTTCACAGGTAAGCCCACACTGGAATTGCCATATGACAGTCGAGTAACTGTAAGAACATGAATAACTATTACTAAAGGGCTGTAAAGTGGAAACACAGAGCCTAAACGTAACCATGGAAGGACAAAATATACACTATTTTGAAGGACGTTGATGATTGCTGGATTTTCAACATTGCAGAGAGAATGTGCAAAGGCTGGAAAAAGAGGTAGATTGAACACAATCTATTTGATTTGGACTTTAAAAAATAGAGTGTTTGCAATGTGAAACTCTCCAGTTTCAGGAAAGAAGAAAACATTTACCACAGCTCTCAAGAAGCAGCTCTTCACTGGGGTAAGGCAGAACACAAGACATTTCTTTTGTTGTCCTTTCCACCACAGCAAGGAATTAAAACATAGTTCTGGTGGAATGCCCTGCATACGCCTATTACTGGCGGCAGCAAATTTTATTTTATTTAATACTTGACTGAAGCACAAAGTCACGGGTCACCATTAGTTTTTTTGCTTGTTTTAGTTTCAGAAGAAGATATGCAAACCTAAGTTTCAGCCTCTGGTTGGGTTCAAAAGAATTTGTGTTCCACATACAAGTAAAAGGCATGTAAAAATTTGAAATAATGCGTATGTTTGTAAAATTTATCTGAGTATGACACATAAGCAAGTCTCAAAATGAAACATGTATTTGTCAAATAGCCAGAGACACAGTTCTGTTCTACCTGATCTGTGCAGCGAGTATCTCTTGACGGGGAATCCCTTGTACTGCACCCACATCTGCAAAAATTATGCGAATATTCAGATTTGCAGGAATATCTGGACAAATGCCTTTCAAGTTTCCAGTGCTCACACTTGTATTAGGATTAAATGGATCAAGACCTGTGGAAGAACAGAGTTAAATCAAAATATTATAGAAAATATTATCTTTTCAGTAATATATTATTGTCACATTCCAGTGAAATATTGTTAACTGTCCCACAGGAATACAGCAAAAACATTTTCTCTATATAAATATACATAAAAGAATAGTTTATCCACAGAAAACTAAAAATACCAAGTCATTATGTCTACTGACTGACAGTTGTACATATCTTACTCCAGTATACATATACGAGTTATATGTGTGCATGCACGCAAATGTATACATGGATGGATGGATCCAGACACAGATCAGTATCTTCAGACACTTCACTTTACATTTGGATTCTATTTTGAGATGATTTAATCATACTACAAGAGCATATTTTAAATATTTAGACCACAAATAACAACATAAACTTCACTTACGTATAATTTGCACCCAGTCGTTTACATCACTGTAACTTGAATTGCTCCTCTTTCCAAGATGAGTAGCTTGTATTAATGAATTCAATCTTTTGGTTACATTTCCTCTGAAAATAAAAACATTATATTAAGCAAAAAGTAAATCTATAGTGTAAACCACTCTGGGTTACAGTATTATTATATCATAACATCAGTTTCCTCAGAAAGATCCTATCATTTAGTTAAAACAAGCTTCAACTATTGAGTTATCTGCTAAAGGTACAAAATGACAAAGCATCCCACTCCAATGTAATCCTCACTTGAACACGAGGAAATCTGAGTGAACCAATTTTTATAATCTCCCTTTTTTTAAAAAAAAAAAAAAAAAAAAAAAGCATCAACCACTGAAAGCTGAGATGTATGCAAAACATTTAAAAAGAACGCATTAGTGTTGATAGTAGAAACTTGTAGAAAATCATGTAAGGAGAAACAAGAGGGATACAGGGAAAAACAATTCATCTTGTGTAGCTCACCTTAGATGTGTGCAATCTTCGTTAATGCCAACTTCTAGCATGCATCCAGAGAATGAATCTAATCCAAACAAAACTGGTGTATCAGTTGCTGATGCACATAGACCTCTTCCAGCTGTGAATCAAAAACATCTTATTTGAGGTTTCTCATATTTACCTTTTCCTCTCTAGTTTTCAATTTTGTGCAAAAACATCAAATATTAGAATGCAAAATACTAAGCAGCATAATTCAAATAGATTCAAGTCCATTCAACTGGAAATATTGATATTAAATTCCATTTTAATTGTCTCCTTTGCAATATGTTTGGATACCTAAAGTACATCGCGCTCACTAACACATGTATTAAACACAGGCTTCATCAATGAAGTTTGAATGAAGGCTAGGAAATAGTCTAGAAAAGGCAAAATCTGCCTTAGAAGCGA
This sequence comes from Heteronetta atricapilla, assembly GCA_011075105.1. Taxonomy (NCBI): domain Eukaryota; kingdom Metazoa; phylum Chordata; class Aves; order Anseriformes; family Anatidae; genus Heteronetta; species Heteronetta atricapilla. The sequence goes on along the minus strand of CM021745.1, from coordinate 3,559,451 downwards.
TTCTGAAGTAAAATATGTACAAAAAGAAAGCATTTTAATCAGTAAAATAAGTTGAAGTTGCAACCTCACGTGTCAGTACCTGGCTGCAAAATGTTTAGGCTGCCAGAAGTATCATAAGCATTCATATTTACAGCTCTCACTGGTTTTCCAACTTGATAACCTAAATGTAGGAGAAATTGTGAACATTTTGTAAGAACCTACAAGCATTAACATTGTTTTAATAATACATATCATCAGTCTTGCAGTAAACACTTTTCTGTTACAGTAGCCTCACTTAAAATAATCAATGTTTAGCCTAAAAGCCAATCACCACCATTACAACTGACAGTACAATAAAGGTAGAAAAGTGAGGCTAGCAACATAGTAAAGTATGAAAGAGGTATAAAATATGGTCACTGATAATGGTAAGTCCAGTACAAAAAATTATTCTTTTAAGAAGCAAAATGAAGTATTAATACCTGGATTCCCAGACAGTTCTTCTGTATTATTGCTCTTCAAGCTTACAAATTTGGCTGTGAATCTCTGTGTCAGTATTTCTGGTAAAATAAGAAGAAAATTTCTTTTAAATAAGTAAATTAGCAAGAAATATTCTGTTCAACTCTATATAGGACGCAAACTTCCATCCTTCATTAGTAACATAAGATTCAAAATAATAGAAATTAATGGAAATCAGACCCATAAGTTTTTTTTCCAGAATCCAAAGGAAATTCTTTTTAAGCAGAATTACTAATTAAGACAGTCTATCAAAGAATTTTCATGCTGAAGGAAAAAAAAAAGTGTTGTCTGGAGAAAAGGAGGCCAAGAGGCGACCTCATTGCCCTCTACAACCTCCTGAGGAGGGGAATGAGAGGAACCTCCCTTGTAGCCAATGCCAGAATGCATGGGAATGGCAGAAAGCCATGCCAGGGAGGTTCAGACTGCATGTCAGGAAAAATTTCTTCACTATGAGGGTGGTCAAACACCAGAACCAGCTTCCTAGAGAGGCGGTTAATCCCCCACGCCTGTAAGCGCTCAGGAGGCATTTGTACAGTGCCCTCATTACTACGCTTTAACTCTTGGTTAGCCCTAAGGTAGTTGGACTACATGCTCTTCAAAGGTCCTGTCCAACTGAACTATTCTATTATATTCTATAAAAGTAACTCAGAAATCTGTAAAAGAAATCTCATGATACCTCCATCACATAAAAGTCCGAGGAAGACTGTGACATTTATTCCCTCTATGTTCTCATCATTGCAAATGAACGTATAATTCTCTGCAAAGGTTACATTTTGACACAAAACCTCGGTAGTAGGAAGGCTTTCTGCAGAAGAAAATAAAACCACACAATTAAAATTATTGGTAATTAGAAAGGTGCATTGTAAATGAAGAAGAACACCTTAAAAATCTCTACCAAAATTCTGGAAATTATAACATTGATCTTTTGGAGAATTATTTTACTCTTGAAGTCCTATCACATAAGGACAGAATGCTGCACTTACAGCACAGTCCTCTAGCTTATCAATATTTTAACATCTGTACTTGCAGGTCCTTTCATAGCCAACCCTCAAGAGCCCAGCACTGGGCTTTATTTCATCAGTTGATGGGGCTCTCTGGGCTCAGGACTCCCTCTCATTTAATCTCATTCCTCTAAAAGGGACCATAACAGCGCAGAAAAAAACAAACACACCAGCTTGGTTTCAACACTTCATCTGTGCTGCAGTACCCCCCCACACCAACTGGGAGCCACTGTTCTACATCAAAGAGCTGCTTCACTGGCTGAAAAAGGTCCTTGAAGAGGCACAAGAGCTTCCAAAAATACAGACGTATACAGCTGCTGCTTTCACAGACCACATGCCCTGCCATTATTTATTTGAGTATTAGAAGACATACAAGATCCCTCCTAAGTATCAGTGCAGGTAAACATTTTAGGCATCAAAATCAACTGTATCATGCAGGTTAGGTAAGAAGTGCACTTACGAAATGGAAGAGACATACCGCTTTGAGTGATGAATTTGCCCGTGTCAGCGATGGTACTATAGATCACATTTTGTTGGATGAAGTCTGAGAATAAAAAACAAACACTGCAGTAATCCTGACTAATAGATACTGTTTTCACATCCAAGGTACCATCATTTTTATTATGGAAATGGAGCAGAAAATTATTTAGAAAATTAATTTTGGTAAAGGACCAAACGGTTTACATATTATGAGAGCACAGCTAATTATCTCTGGATCTTACAAAGGTAGAATAGATTAAAAAATTAGACAACTTAATTAGGCAGTATAAAATAAATTATCTTCATGCTGTTAATAACGCCATCTCAAACTCCAGAAAGACATTTCATAAGTATATGCTTTGTTAATGCAGAAAAAAAGCACTTCTCACCAATTCTAAAATGATACTGCACCCTTTTGACAGAAAAAGGGCTCTGCAACAATTGGAGAACAGCAAAAGATGCTTTATTCTGTCATGTGTAGCCATGCTCAGTGAGTCACCAGAAACGGACAATGGGATTGGCTTTTGTTTCCCATTCATTTCTTATATCCTAAGTCCTGGGTAACTATGGGAAGCTTGTTAGAAAGCTGCCAGAAACAACTCCAAACACTGATTAGAACATCCCCAAATGCTGAACTGCAGCTACCAGGTATCAATGATATTACATCTAGCTGACATGTAAAAAATCATCTGGTTTATTTTGTTCTGGGAGAATATACATTTCTGTTACCCCCAACCGACATACCTCCTGCACCACTGTTTATTCTCACACCATGGGGCAGTCCTTCTTTATAAGATGATAGATCAGTGAGGCACTTGACATCAATGTCATGGAGATAAGCCACAGGGGCATTTCCAACACACTGCCCCGCCATGGATCGCTGCGGGTAATTCAACAGAAATACATATGTTGAGCTTTTTTCTTGCTTTTCATTTTAAAACTATTTGTCAGTGAAATGCTCCAAATATGTACTACAGCCATATATGACTGACAAACAAGTGATCTGATGTTATCAAAACATCACAAAGAAGGTTAAAATTTAAAATGGACAGCTGTCAAAATAGTTTTTATGTGCAGTCTAGCTTCATCCCATTTTTTTGAAGTAATTATAACTAACAAGCCTCTCTCTAAAATGCAGAAGGAATTAAAAGAAGACAGCCAGATGAGACAAGGGGAAAACAACCATAGTGGTCCATAATACAGCAGATAAAGAACACATACAGAAATATGATAAGCCATAAACTACTAATTGAGGTGCCAACCTCGTTTTTAGCTCCTGGAATAGTTAAAACGTGACCATTTTGGGAGTTCAGTAGGGGGAACAGGAAGGATAACGTGCATTTTTAATAATGATTTTGTGCTAGGTGAAAAATATATTTACCAGTTCACAACAGCAAGTTGCAGAATTTGGTTACAAAGACATAAGGAAGGTGAGAAAGAATGTCAAACAATCCAGGAAGAATCAGAAGCTCCTAAACAGGACATGATTACCTGGGGGATGGTAAAATACTCATTTTCTTCTGTCACAATTGGATCTCCTTGACTGTAACCAGTGAAAACTTCCGCAGGAGACGTTTGTAAAGGGATCTTAAATGAAGGAACTCTGGGTGTAGACCTGCAACTAAGTTCAAAAATTAAGCAATTCTTTACTCCCTATCTCATGCAAATAATCATGCATCTGCTCTCAAATACCATGTTCTCATATAATACTAATGACATTTCTCCATTTGCATTTAAAGTTCACACCTTAGAATTCCAATTTCAAAGTTACTTCCATTATAAAAAACAGGTTACGATTTCTGTAGCATTGCTAATGCATGTGTCAAGAAAAAGAATCATAAAACTTACGTAGAGCCATGATAAAAGTAGCCAAGAAATGGTGTATTGCTAAGAGAAGACTGTACGCAAAGGAAGGGAAACCAATCAGGAGTATATTCATCTGTCTTTGTAGAGCACAGCTGATTAAAAGGTGGGTTTACATCCCCACCAAACACTCCAGTGAAACATGATTCATTGAATAACTGCTTCAAATCTGGTGTACACTCCTGAAAGAGAAACGAGTGGTCACTTTTTAGCTCAGTAATTGCATTACCATAGCCACTATAGCCTACTCACAGGTAAACAAACCAGGTTTGTAGAGAGATTTGTTATATACAATTAGAAATACCAGAAAACCCGGACAAGTCCTCCTTCTAGCTCAAAACATTCAGTACTTCTCCCTCTCCTCACTTTCCCCAGAACCTAGAAATTTTGAAAACATTTCGAAGTTTACTATGAAATAAGTACCGGATCACAGCAACAACGAACATCACAAGCTCCATCTGTCAAGTCACAAGGACAAGGGCCCAAGGGCTGAAACACCTGGTTAGGGATGACAGATGCATCTTCTATAAAAGAAATACAAAAAAGAAGAGACAAATCAAACCACTTGAACTGGAATCCCAAGAAGTATGCCCTGCACATTACAGTTTGTTCCAACTGTGTATAAATCTTTTGTTAAATTTCATTAACTAGTACTAAGGATCAATCATTGCTGCTGAAATCCCAGATTTTCTTTTTTTCATATATAGAGAAAAAGAAAATACAAATTTCTTCTTGAGCATATCTAAACACTCACCTGACACATTTCCTGTAAAGGAAGAGTTGGCATATATTTCAGCTTGAATCAGGAGATGTGCCAGAACCACTGAATCATGGCAAGCTAAAACCTGAAGTGTTTCCAGCACACAGAGAGGAGTTGTGCAGCAGTCAGTGGCATTGGGCAAACACAACTGAAGATTTCTACTCAAGTTTATGATCACTTTGGACGTGTCCTGAAAAATGCAGAATAAAGTTTGACAGATATGACAGCTTATATTAAACTACTCTTACTTGTATCATTCATCAGCTCCTGAAAGAGAAGTTTCAGTACCACTTTGTCAGTGCCATGATGCAATGATATTCTTCCAATATAAAAATCAGATGTTTGTTGAAGTCGGAATATATAATAATATATATATAATATAATATATATATGAAGTCAGAATATATAATATAATAATATGCAAATAGAGTATATGAACTGTACATAGAATCTTAAGGAATCCATGCAAAACAAGTTCCCTCACAAATCACACATGCAGTTTTAAGAAAAGAACAAATAACCCAAAAAGTAATTTTCAGTTTTTATAGCTACCTTCAGCTGAAAATTGAAATGACTACAGAGCTTACAAAAGCGTCAAAGAATTATATGTAATGTAATTAATGCTGAAGATAATTGTAACAGATGTGGATGTTCTAGAGCTCATGCTACATAAAAATGTCGTTGTATTACCAGCTCCTTCCAGTAGATCTAAAACAGTCTTGACTCATAGAATCATTAAGGTTCGAAAAGACATCCAAGATCATCTGGTCCAACCACCCCCCTACCACCAATGTCACCCACTAAACCATGTCCCTAAGCATCATGTCCAACCTTTCCTTAAACACTCCCAGGGATGGTGACGCCACCACCTCCCTGGGCAACCTGTTCATTTGGCTGACTGCTCTTTCTGAGAAGAGATTTCTTCTAATTTCCAACCTGAACCTCCCCTGGCATAACTTGAGGCCATTCCCTCTTGTACTATTGCTAATATCTACAAGAAAAGACCAACCCCCAGCTCCCCACAACCTCCTTTCAGGTAGTTGTAGAGAGCAATAAGGTCTCCCGAGACTCCTCTTCTCCAGACTAAACAACCCCAGTTCCCTCAGCCACTCCTCACAGGACTTATGTTTCAGACCTTTCACCAGCTTCATGTGTCAAGGTATGTCAAGGAAAAATGACAAGGGCACGACAAGCAAACCAGGTTGTTAGTAAATTAACATTTTGTTGACTTTTCATTACCCTTTAATGCAAGATAGTTCAATCCTCCACATTTTAGGTAAGAATCAGTATTTTACATACCACACCAGGTGTTACGCTCAAATTCCAATCACCATTTCTTTCACTTCCACTGCAATTTGAAACTTGCAATTTTCCTATGTCAAAATAAAAATACATATAGCGTTTTCATTTAGAAAAGACTGGAAAAAAAATCAGTAGTAAATTTAAACTTCTCCTGTGGCTTCAAGTAGGCACATCCTTAAGCTCAGCTGACAAGCAGACAACAGAGGACTAAGGGCTTACCCAGCAGAAGTCCTTAGGAGCTACTATTTTAGTAACTGTTAAAGCACTACATGAACTTGTATTGCTCCAGTCATTTTAGCAGGAAAAAAAAAAAAAAAAGAATTTACATACTGAGGGAAAAAAAAAAAAAAAAGCATTCTTACCTGTCTCTTCATCTACAGGATTTAAAATTATATAAAAATTAACTCCTGAAGAATTTCCGTGAAAAAACGAATTAACTCTTAGCTCGGACATATGGATAAATGAAGGCTGAAAGACTAAAAAGAAAGGGGGGGGGGGAACAACATATCTTAATACACACAGAAACTCTAAAAAGGCAACATCTGTAAGACGCATTCAGTCTCACACTTAGGCTGGATTCTTACACCCTTCCATACCTTAAATTGTCACAAAAGGCACAAAATATCTCGTGCCGCAAGACTGTATTTACATTGTGCATCTCCCCACGCCACCCCTCGGGGGCTCTGTGTCCTCCCGCCCCAGCCCACCGCCAGTCAGTCAGGGAAAGTCCCGCTCTGCCCCCGCATCCCCTCCCCTCAGCAGCCGTCCCCTTCACCCCCGGGCCCCCGCACCCACCGGGCTTCCCAGCCCGTGGTGCCACCAGCACCAGCAGCAGCAGCGCCCCGAGGCCCGCCGCCGCCATCGCGTCAGGGCGGGCCCTCGGCCGCCATTTTGCAGCGGCAGCTCAGCGCCATAGCAACGGGAAGGGGCGGGAAGGGCCGGCAGGCGGCGGCGCCCTCGGCACCTCACGGCGGGCACCTCAGCGCCGCCAGCGGGACAAGGCCGGGCCCGGGGACCCTCGTAACTCCTCTGCAGAGACGTCCTCCCTGCCCAAGATGCCTCCTTTACGCTTACGCAATAGAATTTTAGCAAGTCCCTGTGGCTCACCCTTAAAAACATCTGATAGCCACAGCAATAACTGTATGCGAAAAGGAGCAGGTTTTATTACAAATGGTTTATACAAAGGAAATATATACAGGGTTCAGACAAAATGGCTTTTGATGATGAAACAAGCCAGAAAGAGTTGGGCCCTGATTACAAGTTACGCTGACAAAACCCTGATGATGCAAGCACTGAGACTACACAAATTCCTGTATGCACCTTAAGAAAGAAAAGTTCTTTTAAGTAGGAAACAACAACTTTCTGTATTCCTTTGAGGAGAACATCAGTTACTAGCAGCAGGATAAAACAGCAAACTATGCTGTTACCTTTTACAGTAAGAAATCATTTAAAAAAAAAAAAAAAAAAAAAAAACATTTAAAAATACACAGCATACCCTCATATTCCGATATATGAAAGCACCATTCCAAAATCTATCTTCTTTGCTTGTCAAATGCCAAAGGTAAAACCATGATACTTTAAAAACAACCAACCAAAAATGTGTCTGTTGTCTTACTATAGAGAATTACATTTTGTGTTTTCCAGTTTCAAAATGCAACATTAAGACTAACCACCTAATTTGCATTTATTGAAGTCATTTAAAAGAAAAAAGAAAAAAAAAGTAATTCATGAATGCAGAGTCTTCTGTTAATAAACTTTCTTGGGAAAGCTACCTTTCTGTTACTCAGCAGCATTCTTCTAGTTGTATTGACTAGAAGAGCAGATATCTAACTGGGAAAAAGTCACAAGCAAAGGGAATAAAAGAATATGGAAAATGTGAGTGTGCACAAGCAGGGGAATTAACATCTTTCAGTGGAAGGGGGAATTTCTAAACCATCTTGAAAATGTTGGTTTCTTTATCCTGAAACTGACCCTGTTTCACTCAAAAAAATAGGGAGCAAAGGCTAACAGAATGTTGAAGTCCCCAGATGACACAGTGCTAAGAATCAGAACCTACACATCAGGAGTAGTCATAACTTGCCTTTACACCAACATAGGACTAGAAACAATCAGAGCTTTGTCTTTGAAAATAACTTGTAAGTGTGAAGTTTTGCAATGGCAAGAATACCTTTTAACTTTGCAAGATCTGCATCTTAACAAGCTGCAACTTCTGGTTACTATTACAATTAAGAATTAGTACTTAAAACAGCACAGGTTACATGGTAATACGGTGACTTGTTACTGTGTAGAAAATATATGATTTAAATATTTATCCAGTAAGAAACAAGTCATAAGACTGCACACAGTTCTCTTTCACATCCTATAAAAAGTGCCGTCAACTTCTCTAGCACATTCCATTTCATGGAATTACTGGAGGACATAATGGTGTATTTACGTAGTGTTGTTATGCAGCTAACTTTAATTTCTTCTTCTTAGCTTTCATGACAGGTGGCAGTGATATTTTGAAAGCAGTCCTGAAAAAAAAAATAAATAAAAAAAGGAGCCATCAGATACACTGAACATATTTTCATACCCAACTCTGAAACAAGAAGAAACACTTACTCGCACGTACTACAAATAGGACTGAAGTTGCAGAATACTGGAAAATAAAAGAATTGTCTGTCATTAAAATAGGTCCTTTGGAATTTAATAAATTAGAGTCTTAGATATTTATAAACTTACTTGACAAGCACACAGAGCATACATAACCAATTTCAATGAGATTTCGATGACAGAAACACGCAGCTCTGTAGTCAACATGAATAGGAGGTGGAAGCACAAGCTGTGATCTTTGCTCTTGATCAGGGAGAAATACCCACTATACAAACAGAAGAAAATGTATTTCAGAAATTGCAAGGAAGGGTACTGCTGTATTAACATGTCAATGAAGTCAGTAGGATTTCACATCTGACACAGGAAAAAAACGCTTGAAGTGCTTTTTAAATGACTTACCAATAAATACTGCAGAAGGGATGGCATATGGGGCACTTTCAAGTATATGCCACCTGTAATGTCACAGGCCTGGAAAACAGAAAGCATGATCAGATTGTTACATCTGATTAAACTTACTTGTTATTTAAAATATCCACATGCTGCTCAAGGTCTGAGTTCTTTCAAAGAACTAGAAATTAAAGTACTGAGAAAAATTAAATCGGGAGCAACTGTTCCCATCATGGGGCATCTCTCTTTCTCTTGTTACAAAAAAAGAAAAATATTAAAAGTGTAAAAATAAATAAACTATCACCTTACATCTAGAGACAAATTAAAGGGAAAAGTTATTCATCTCAATAGTTCAACTCTTATCTCAGTCTCTGTGATACTTAAAAATTCATAGGATTTTGCTAATTACCCTCCCCAATCTTCCTTTTAGAAGAATTCTGAAAAACAGCATCTCCAAATAACGTGCCATGAGGCATAATTTACACCCTAGTAAGCTCACAGTATTTGCTGTGTTTTTATTACAGATCTTGAACAACAAAAACACAAAGGGAATTAACTATGAAATACATTTGGCCCTGTAAGGAAGAAAACAATTTCTAGTAATTGTTCCAAAGGAAGAACAAGTTAATACACATCTATGTCACAATAAGAGGGCACAAAAGATGTCACATAAAAAGGTGTAATGTCTCCCTTTACAATATGACAAACTGTCTAGCATCAAGTACCTATGAATTCATGTAAACAGCAAGTTAAAATAAAGTCTGTACCTGTTGTAGAAGACCTGAATCAGAGTCCAAGACACAGGCATCAATCAAAATACTCTGCAAAGAGATGAAAAGCATGAAGACAACAAACAAACAAAAGTAGAAATTCAGCTACGAACAATGTACCCTCACCAGTGTTATCATCATACATGTTTTTACAGCTGCAGGACCACCACAGCGATAACAAAGCTTGTTCCCTTGGTCAGAACACAATTTCCGGCATCTCTCTTCTCTCACATGGCAGTAAAAGAACTATCACCAAAATTACCTCGTACACATTACCTGCAAGGCGGGACAAAAGGCTACTGTCTGTACTTACACAGTAATCTTAAACTAGTCTAGCAAACCCTTTACGTTAAGATGTAGTCATGTGAATCTTTTTATTTTAAGCTTGATTAGCTTTCCCCCAGGCATGACAGGTTTCGTTTCAAGTATTCTTTCACCAGATCACAATCATAAGAATAATGAACATTTAAGTTTTTACATATTAATTAAAGATCAAAATGAAATAACTTCACCTGTTTCTGTGCTGCAAAGATCACATTCATGAAATTCATGTATTGCAATGCACTGTCTTCTGCAGCTTTTATGACCTAAATAAAGAAAGTCAGACTTGTTAACGTACATAGTATCGCTGGATTTAAAGACTAACAGAAAAGTAACAGCAAAGCTCTTACCAAAATCCGTGATTTCATTTCCTGATTGGCTAAGTATTGAAAAGAAAAGAAAATGCATCAGTATATTCATTCCCTGTAGTTTGCCCTTGTAATTCTATAGCATTTAACATTTCAATTAAATATCTTAACACCCAAAGTGTTGTATTTATTATTTTGGTTAAAATATGTATATGAAACTGTCCTATAGCCACAGTGGCACAGGGAGCAGCAGAAATACGTGACAAGTATCTGTACGCTAATTCAGAGTTGTTATGAAAGCAGACCCATTTCATTTATTGTCCAAAAGAAATTACATACTGATTAGAAATGTCAAGGTTGTTATGTATTTTTTTCTATTATTCTGATTTCAATATTCATGTAAGTACTCAAAAGAAAGGTATTACCTTTTACCTCTTTGCTCATCTTGTTAATATCTACATTAGATGACGTTAAGGACTTTATGTTCTCTTCCTTGGAAGTAACCACAGTACCCATACCACATATTAACCACCGTAGCCAACACGCATTTTAGTAAGCAAGATCCACACTTTTATTAAGCAAACATTTCCGTTTTGAATGTTATTATAAAATGCAGTAATAGTAAAGCCTATATTGAAGCACAATTAATATTCTAGGAAACAGTCTTAGAAAACATATAAAGGTTTTGCAAGTTCCATAATAGAAAGGATACAACAAAGCGCTTTAGCAAGTGATCCTGCTAACAGAGTTTCTGTTTGCTGGCCCCTCATATCAGCTGCAATACAAATTACAGAAGTTACAAAGCTAAATCTGACCATACTAAATTCTACAAGTTTTATCTTTGGCATCTTAGATTAATGGAGAGGCCCCAGGTGCCAACATAATAAACTTTTCTACTCTAAATATATTAAAATTCAGATGAGCAAAATAAAGGAAATTACTACAACTCCTTGAGAGCCTAAGTGATTTGCAATTCTGTATATTAAACCTAAAAAAATATTTTCCTTACTTTTTGTCATGAGATCTTTAATCTCTTCTGCAATTGCATCATTTATTGCTGTTAACAGTTCATATTTTCCATCTTTGCTGCCAGAACAATTAGATTCCACAGAACTACCGCCATCTCCAAGGAGATCGGCAAAAGCCCAGCGCTTCCCAGGGTACAAGAAACGGCTGAAAGAAAGAAAGTAAGAAGCATTACTGTTTCAACTTTAAGCTTGTTAGACAACAATATTCAGAAATATAATTTTGAATAGTTTAGACATTAAAGATGCAACATAAGGCACAAAATCTTCAAATCCCAAATGGTGTAATACCAACATTCACCATCCTCCTTCCAAGGCATTTCAAAAAGCAAATACATGCCATTCCTGCTCTTAGGAGTAGATCCTGAGACTCATGAATATCTGGGTAAAAAACACCACTTAAATAGGAAACTTACCACTTTCATTGTCTCATTCCTGCTTTGTATAAGGCACTAAATCAGATTATTTCTCCTACACTGTATCAGGAGACATATATAGAAAAACACACTTTAAACTTTTAAACATGTAAGAAGCACCTATACCTTTCTTGTGTGTGACTTGCTATTACAGCAAGCTTGTTGGTACGACTCATAAACAAGTGTGAATTTCCCAGTACCATTGCTGCATCGATACATTTTGATAGGGTGAACTGCTGAAAAAAAAAAAAGAAAAAAAAAAAGAAATCAGAAACAGCACAATAACATCTATAGTTAAACAATTCACAAGAAAGTTCTCAAGTAACTGCAATTGGAATAACTTGGATTTTAAGCTGTGGAGCTTCCTTTCTTCATAAGGAGAATTTATACAAGGCTTTGAAAGACACATAGCAGCAGGTCTTTTAAAAAAGGCATTCCAACATGTCCTATCAGACAAGCGTTGCTCAGAAACCCAAGGCTACCCCCGTTCGCTACCCACTCGTTAAGACTGAGGAAAAAAGAGCCTTTCCCTCAGAGCTCAGCACCAGCAGCCGTACCTCCGCTTCCCCCTGCGCCCTCTTCCCCCACCAGATGGGGTTGGTATCGATGACGATGACCAGCAGGCTCAGCTCATCGTCTGCAACAGACACAGCGCTGTGACTCGCGGCCCCCCGGGCAGAACCGGCTCCGAGGAGCCGGGGCCGGGCCCCCTGAGGGCCGCCCTCAGCTCCCCCATGCCCGGAGCCCGCCCGCCCGCTCCCTCCCGCCGCCGCCTCACCCGCGCTCATTCCGCCGCCGCCGCGAGGTGCCAGCCGCTGCCGGCGCTTGCAAATGACGCCAGGGCCAGGCGTGACGTCACGCCGAGGGGCGCTGCGTCATGCCCACAGCTCCGGCGAGGCGGCCGGGAGCGGAGCGGAGCGGGCTGGGGGGGCCGCGGCCATGAGCACCGACGGTAACGGGGGACGCGGGGCCGGGTTGGGGCCGGGCCGGACCGGGCCGGGCCTGAGGCGCCTCCTTTTGCCTTTCAGACCTGATCGAGGCGTTCAGGGCGCAGCTGAGGGACGACCCCGACGTCGCCTCGGCGGTGGCCGCCATCCGAGCGCTGCTCGGCTTCCTCAAGCGGGACCGAGGTGGGCACCGGGGCCGGGCGGGGGTCGGGCACCAGTCCCCGGGCCCAGCCCTGACCGCGCTACTCTGCCTCCCCCCCCACACCCAGGTGAGACCATCCAGGGCCTGAGGAGCAGCCTGCTGGACGCCATCGAGACCCTGTCCCGCGTGGATTCCTCGGTGGCCGTCTCCTCCGGCGGGGAGCTCTTCCTGCGCTTCATCAGCCTCACCTCGCTGGAGTACTCGGTAAGGGCGGCTGCCTCCCGCTCGGCCGTGCTGCTGGCACCGAGACCCGATGGGCTCGCAGCAGATGTCTCACCGTCTCTTCCAGGACTACTCCAAATGCAAAGAAATCATGATCGAGCGTGGGGAGATTTTCCTGAGGAAAGTCTCACTCTCGAGGAACAAAATCGCCAAGCTCTGTCATCCTTTCATCAGAGATGGTGCCGTAAGTAGGCCAGGACAGGGCTGCTCTTGTTCTGGTGCTTTGCTGCTTGCACTGATGGAAAAACAGAAGAGGAGGGGAGTGAAATTCATTCATGTTTGTGGCAGTGTTGTCTGATGTGGCTTTTGCAAGTACATATGGATAGCATCACCCATTGCTTTATTTTAAGACTCATGCCCCCACCCGCTTCAGGTCCCATGCAATTCAACATTAAGCTATGGTCTACTGCTATGAGGTGCTGAAGCATCACAACATCAACTTTACATTTAAAATATTAGATTGTCACCCCTCGGCAGCGTCAGAGCTGGCCACGTAATATCCATCTCACAGTGTGTTTGCCATCCTGTGTTTTGTCGTATATAAACTCATGTTATTATTTAACGTTGACAGATGTGTGAAGTAAAAGCTCTGGCACCACTAACAGAACTAAAGGTTTTTCTAAAGTTCAGCAAAAAGTAATATCTGATCTTTTTTGACAGCGAATACTGACACATGCCTATTCAAGAGTGGTCCTCCGAGTGTTAGAAGCAGCTGTTGAGTCAAAGAAGCGATTCAGCGTTTATGTTACTGAATCACAACCAGACCAAGCAGGGCAAGTATTCATTATTTTGTGTTTGATCTTGGTTAGTAGGATAAGTTTCAGCTAGTGTCAAATCTGCCATAGCTTTAAAAAAGCTACCAGGATTTTTTGTAGCATTTTAAATGATACCTCTATGACTAATAATACCACGTTATCTGGAAAAGTGAAAAATCAGTATTGGCATGCAATTTCCCATACTAATATCCTCATTACAGTGTTACCTAGGTTTTCCTCAAAGGTTTACAAACTCTCAACCTATGCCAAGCACTGTTTCCTTTGGGAGACAGTAAATAATTGATTTCTAGTTGCCTTCTTCAAAAGTAGGCTAAAATAATCAGCACTGTCTTAAGCATCACGCAGTAAAACATTTAGATAACAACGTAACATTGTTTGAAGATTGCAAATAAAGTACTGGTAGTAAGAGAGCAAGCTTTCCCTCTTCAGAGCATATCCTGCGTACTGGACAATACGTGTTGCTAACCACTTTCACTTGAATCCAGTATGTTCAGCCAAATTCAGTAGGTGTGATTTATCAGCTTTACTTAAAGCATGGGGTGCACTGCTAATAGTTATTTCTTACATCATGTTGATGGAAACGCTGAGATGGCTTAGGTAATCTGTCATCTTAATAGTTCACTGACTCATCTTTCTATAGCTGTAATTCCTGACTGCTAAAACAGGCTCGCTTTACTTCTGCTGGGTTTGTTGTAACCTGTTTCCATTTCTACATGATAACTTATTTTCTATTAGGGGGTACAAAACCGCTGGCAAGCAAATATGGGCAGTTGCGGGTTTCAGTCTTTCAGACAATATTTTTCTGAATATTTTTCAGACATTATTTAAAGCATTGTCTTTAAAAAGTCTTCTTAGCTTCAAATGTGTTATTTTAATAGGCAAAAAATGGCGAAAGCCCTGAGGAAGCTAGACATTCCTGTGACGGTGATTCTGGATGCTGCAGTTGGGTAAGTCTGATCATTAAATCTGATTATCGTTCATCACAATTTTATTTTACATTATGTGTATGTTTCCTAGCAGCTTGTTCACATAAATTGTTCCTTAGTTTGTCATAGTCATCAAACAAGCTAAACAAGTTACACCTTTAGGTGCATGATTAGTAGAATATGCCTGCTACAAAACAAGTATTTGATGTTTGCCTATTAGAATGAAGAATGGAGGCAGACCTAAGGGATTTTAGGTCTTGGGGATATTTGGAAAAAGGAACTGAGGTGCTAAACAAGAAGGCTACATTTTTTTTCTACTTTCCATGAGTTCTCATTGTTGTGGTTTTTAAGCTAACTACTAAATTCCTACTCCTTAGTATAAATCCAAAACATGACAAAAGAAACTATTACAGATCTGAATCTCCCTTCTTGCTTAAGTGCAAAATACCTTTTTTTTTTCCCTTCAACAGCTACATTATGGAGAAAGTGGACCTGGTCTTAGTTGGTGCTGAAGGTGTAGTTGAAAGTGGAGGCATTATTAACAAGGTAATAGGTAGTGAGTTTACTATAACATTCTGTAAACTCTGGACTCTTAAAATTTAATTTCTTTGACAAATTCAGGGATTTCTGAAAAATCTTTGCTCTATTGGGGTGTTATCCAGTATGTCTGTTTTGTTGTTGTTGTTGAAAATATGGCAACATTATGTCCTACTAGCACCAAGTCTGTGTGTTGTTTTCTCTATGTCTCCACAGATTGGCACAAATCAAATTGCGGTGTGCGCCAAGGCTCAGAATAAGCCATTTTATGTGGTAGCAGAAAGTTTCAAGTTTGTAAGGCTTTTCCCTCTAAATCAGCAGGATGTCCCAGATAAGTTTAAGGTAAGAGTAGTACTTTTTTTTTTCTTAGGCTAAGATAAACTTACGTGTCTATGAATAATTTTCTTCTAAGCATGTCTTCCTTTATTTGGACGTCTCTACTCTAGCTTACTTGACATAATATGGAGTTGCTCCACTGTAAAGTCAAATGCCAGACAGCCGTAAGTTGTCTTAATAGTATCACTGGCTTCCTAAAGTGGTTCCTTTGAGGTAGAAGAGTAGCTGAGGGCAAGAAATAGCTAGATTGAGACACTTCAGAACTACAAACTGTAGTTTGTACAAAAGATAAAACAGTTGAGACCAAGGTGGCAGCCTGTGCCTTGTCTTTAAATTGACTTCCTTCAGTTTTACCACAAACATCTGCTCACGACCACCCTTGCCCAGAAGAGGTTTTAGCTTGCAGATGTGCAATAACTAATGGTCTCGTTTCCTTCTAGTACAAAGCAGACACTCTGAAAACAAGTCAGAATCTAACAGAGGAGCATCCCTGGATTGACTACACATCACCATCACTAATCACATTACTGTTTACAGACCTTGGTGTGTTAACTCCGTCAGCTGTCAGTGATGAACTTATTAAACTCTATCTGTAACAAGGACACTGTGTACAGAATGTGTCATCTTCAATGACTATCACAGTTGTAAGAAATTGGAAGATGGTGTAAGTTATATGGACGTGGTAAGAAGACAACGTTATAAGGATTAAAGTAATTGTGAGCCTTCTTGAATTTAAGGCAAAGCATTACCAGTGGATGGACCACTGATTAGAAACAAAAAAATCCAAGTTGCTACAGCTTCTGAAGACCTGAAATGTTTTAAAGATGGGTGGAGTATTTTGATACTGTAAAATAAAATACCTTATGGTGCATTCAGACTCTCTGAGGTATGGTGTCACTTACTGATATGTGGTACGTACCTGGAGAAAGAGACCTGTCAGGTCTCTTTATGAAGAAATTAGATCAGTTCTGCTCTCTGCATCATTATTTTGTTATAAATATACAGTTTTATTGAAATAGGCAGTATCAACATAAAAGTCTGGTTAGAATAACTGTCATCATTCAGACTAAGTCAGCAACAGTTTTTGCTTTCAGGTTGCTTTGGGTGCCTGTTAGTCTCTTCTCAAACTCTTCTTCACTAATTTTTCCCTTTTTTAATCTTTTCAAGAGTCTTGTGTCATTCAGCAACTCTTCCATGTCCTCATCATCAACATCAGAGCCCTGTTGGCAGTTGAAAAGCAATAAATTAAATTCAACACCAAACCACGTTCATTCTATGCATCTGAACACAACAGAATTTTACAACCCAGACTTTGCCAGGAATATCCAAGCACGAAATCAAAATAATACTCAGGTTCTACTTAGGAAACTATCTAACTGTTACACCTACTGAGAATTAAAAAAGCAGTAACAACAAAATACTGTCCAATTAAGTGCTGCTGGATCTCTTAAAAGAAAAATCCATGCAGCCAAAGCTGAGAGCATTATTCACTAGCACTAGGTTGTTTTAGTGTTTGGCTCTAAAATGCTTCTTCTATGCTTTTTATTTTTATGCTTTGCCTATCAAGGGCCTAGAAAGTTAATTTTCAGTCTGTAATTCTGCAGTGCATCTCATTTATGTCAAACTAAAACCCCCTTGCTCCCTGCCTTTTGAAAGTACACACCTATACTATAGCAATGAGATGTAGCTTAATAGAACGGGCAGCTTACCTCTTCATGTTTCCTTTTCGCTGTTGCTTTCTTTTTCTTCTCCTTTTTGGCCTTCTGCTTTGACCAGGATTTGTTCTTTATGAATTTCTTTTTTCCTCCACTTTCCTGTCTTTCCTTTCTTTGTTGTTCTAGTTGCTTTTGTCTCTGTTTTTCTCTATTTTTATCCTTAAATGGAATGGAGTCTGTATTAACAGTGACTGGGGTAAAGTCTGGAAAACTTTTTCCTCTTAGTTCAGGCATCTTTGGCATTTTTAACAAGGCAAAACCTTTGGCGAGATTAGAAAAATCCAGATCTGTTGAAATAAAGATTATAAAGTCAGTTTCATGCTGGATAAAAAGTTACTTTTTTCTGTGACTTTTTAAGTTATCTTGCATTCTATACTTTATACTAATAACAATGCTAACTCACACTTACTTGCACTTGCGTCTGTTTTAGTCAAACTTGCTAATTAAATGTTTTATCTGAATTGCTTGAGAAAATAGATTTGTCAGAATCTGACACTGCAGAAAGTAGCTTTGAGAACAGGAGTGGGTAGTTGTAGCTCCTGAGTAACACTATTATGGTTTTATGTTTTTTTTGCCAAATCAAACACTGTCTTCTAAAGAACAGTAGAAGATAGAGCCCTGCTGGGAATTACCTTTTATTCGGAAGATCAGATTACACTCGTGTTTGGCATAAGCCTGAATGTAAGACACAAATGCTTTCATCCCTTTCTCAAACACTGCCCTGTCAGCCAGGGCCATAGACTTCAGTTTTGGAAGAAGATCCAACACATTTCTCTGTGGTTTCATTTCCTGCATGGGACACTGAAAACCAAAAAAAGAAACAGAAAAAGTTCAAAGGAAAAGTTTGGCTGAACAATTTAAAATGTGCTGTGAAACTTCAAACACACACTTCTTCCCAGTTAATCTTCAGTAAGCTTTGGAGTCCCCTTCTCCGTCTTTTACTATGTCATTAAAAACTGTTCACTGTTAGCCCCACAAACTTCATCCTAGCCCAGCAGAAGAGCTCACACACTGCAGTTAAATAGAAGGCAACACCTTCATCTCATGCCTTACCAAGCTGTGTTCTCATTAGCAGGCTCTAGAGAACGCATACAATTAATCCTATAAATGCAGGACTTGAAAATAATTCAAGTTAAAATATTCAAGTTAAAAATAATTGTGTTCTGGCCGTTTTTCAGCAGCACTGAGGGTGTAGCATACAAAGTGGTGGTGGCAGGATCTGAGGCAGAAGCAGTGTAAGCCAGTGCTGCTCTTATGGAAATGCTCAGCCTACACACCATTAGAAAAGAAAAACTTTTCCTTAATCAATGCATCACTTGTTCCTATCAAAGATTTGGTTAAAAAAAAAAAAAGTAGAAAAGTAGCCATTGCATTCTAACAGCTGCATTTGGTGATTAATAAGCAGCTCGTCCTTTTTTTTTTTTTTTAATTATGTGACTCTGCTAAAACATTATCTATGCGTATGACCTTAAGGCCCTATGATTTCGGATTTCAACATCGCTGTCAGTAAGGTTCTGGTGAGCTTGCCTGTCCCCTTGCCTAACAGAGCAAAAGTCTACTAACCTTTTGGTTGATTGAGAGAAAGTTAACATAAGATTCTTCCATGGGAAGCAAAAATACCAGTGCACTGCCAACATTGCCAATCCGTGCTGTCCGACCACACCGATGCACAAAGGCACTGGAACAAAACAGAGCTCATTTAAGAGGAGACGCTCAGTCTGACTCAAAAGTGTTAGTGAGCAAAAGGGCAAATCTGACGGAATGGAAAACCTAGAGTGCTGGTTACTTTTAAACTTAACTAATAATTTTAGCAACAGGAGAATTAAGACAGTAGAAGTTAGAACACATGGAAAAGCTCCTTTCAAGTGAGCTTCCAATGTACCATTCCTAGAAGAGCTCTGTAGCCACTCTCTGCTCTCATTCACCCTGGTGTTTCACCTCATTACTTCTTTGGTATTCTCATACTAGCCCTTAGAGCAGAAAGCCTCTTCACACAAATCCAAGTGGTGACCACCTGTTTGACTTCTGCACGACACACACACAAAGCCATTTAACTTCACATCAGTTACAATAAAACATGCAATGTTCCATCCTCCGTTTTTCATGCATTATTTTGCACAAACTCAGACCAATTTCCAGGCAACAAGCAAATGCGTTCTCACAGTTGAGTGTTCTTGAATTGTATCTAAACAGTAGGGTATAGCATGAGCACAGGTAAAAGGTTCTTAAGATCTGAAGCTGTACCTTGCACTGCTAGGTGGGTCATACTGCAAAACCCAGTGTACCTCTGGAATGTCTATGCCACGGGCCATCACATCAGTGCAAACCAAAATGCCTCTAGGAAGAAGAAAAAGCATTTCTTCATTAAACTGTCATTTGAGAAGAGCATATTTTCAGACACAGTTCCATATCCTGTACTACGACTTTCAGCTGGCTTAGCCTATTTGTATGGTCTTACCCTGGGAGCTTCCGAAACTCAGTAAAAATCTTGTTACGCTTTTGTTTCATCTTCCCATGAATGCACATTATTTTGGCTTGTTTAATTAAGGACTCCAATGCCTTCCCATAGTATTCTACACAGGCACATGTGCTGTTGTGATAACAACAGAAAAACAAAAGATTATGCTGTGTTTTTCCTCTGATTTAGGCAGTCAAGCTAGAGCAGTCTGAGCCCTTTCAAAAACAGCCACTTTTGCCTATATTTATTTAAAATAGGTACAACATTTTTTTAACTAACATATATAACATCTATAAGTTTTACTTTAAAAATATATATAAAACTTATGTTTTGCTTAATAAAGTTTAACACAATCCTGACACAAAGAAATGATCAATCTCTTCTTATCTAGCATGTTATATAAGACTGCGATTAAAATGAAATACTTTCAAAAAGAGTTTTGTCCTTGTCAACACAGGGCAGAGTTCTGAAATTCAAGTAATAACACACCACTGTTTTCACAATTAAACCTAAATGGAATTACCTGAAAAAGACTACATGTTTTTCCTGTTTGTGCTGTCGAAGAAAGTGCACCAACTGATTGAACTTTTCGTCTGCTTTGCATATCTACACAAAACAAAGGAAAAAAAATACCTAAGGAAATGGACTTGATACAAACTCACCTGCCAGTTGCTAATTTATTTTTTTTCCCCATCACGTTTACTGATCTTCAGAGGACTTGCAAGAGCTTTGTGTCTTTGAGACTTCTGATTGCCTTGTTAATGTGGCCATTAACTGGCCAAGATTTAAAACCTCTTGATGGAACCAGGCAAAAGTCAGAGAGAGCAACAAAATACCACAAGGCACAGAGTCCTCACCATGTAGTAGTTCTCCAGGCGTGTTGGAGTTTTCTGTGTGTTGCTTGCTGCCACTCCCTTCTCTTTCACCGAGATGCGGACAGGATTCCGGAGACCTGCTCTCACCAGGTTCTCCACCTCTTGTGTCTGAGTCGCTGAGAACAGACCTGTCCGTCTCTGCTTGGGTAAAAAGTCCAGAATGGCATTTAAACTGCAAGTAAGCACATGTAAAATATAAATGTCCCGAGATCTTCCTCAGAAAAATTAATCACTGGAACTATGAGTTTATAAACAAAATAGCTTTTATTACTGAGTGCCAAGTATACAGCATCTTCCATTCAGTTAACCTCATAACTTTTTGAGGAAAAGGATGTCAGAGCTTATTTGTTAGCATTTTAAGTCATTACCGTGTGTAATGACTTATCCTTCAATGAGTACACGCTAATATGCATCACAAAAAAAATAATCTTAAACTCTGTATTCAAAAAGGAACCACCCTTTCCTGAACCTCTTCCCCTCCTAGCAATTGCTTTATGTAGTCTGCAGAGCCAAGAGAAGTAAAAGACCAAAACAGAACAAATCTCAGTTTAGAGGTCGTTATCGGCCAGGCTCACTCACATCAATCACATGGGATCTCATTTAAAACTTCAGATGTATAACAAGAGTTTATTATTTAAATACCTTGACTCAAAGCCCATATCGAGAAGTCTGTCTGCTTCATCTAACACCAACACATCGAGAGACTTCACGCAGCTTGCGAGATCCAGCCCATCTGCTTTTCTTCTGAACAGATCCTCCAAGCGGCCTGGCGTAGCTACAATGATGTTCCCGCTGTTTGGGTTAAGGACATACAGAAGTTTTGTAACTGTGCAAGGGAAGGACTTCGGAGGAACTGCTAATGATTAACACAACACAAATCTGCACTCAAACTGACTGCACTCTTCAATAAAACAATTTCTGGGCTACTGTATTCCTATTTCAGGACCTCTCAGGCAGTACGTTGATCAGAGAAAAAGCCCTCAGGATGCTATTTGCAGCAGTGAAAGTTTAGAGCATCAACTATGGAAAGCAACCGTTAGCTAGAAGAAATATTTGGTACCTCCATGCATAAGCCAGCAGCAAATACAATTCCCCCAAAGTTTCTCCATCAGTATCAGCACCAAATAGTTCCAGAAAATTTTTCAACTCAGACTCTACTGCTAGCACAACGTTTACAAGAAAGAAGGAACTGAAAACCTGTCAGCGAGGACAGCTTTTCAATTCAGCAGGCTGCATGCTGTGCTTCACCAGGACAGCACGTAAATGGCACCGATTCCATATATAAGCCTTTCCTGTCATCTCGTTACCAGCTCAGGATGGTGCATCCCACTCAAGAGTCCACAATTTCTTCCCCACATTCCCACCATTTTTATGCAGTACCACCAAATTTTACCACCAGCAAGAACAAATTCATAATTTGAAAGTTGTAATGACAAGGAGAAAACCACAGTTGCGAGGCACCGGTAAAAATCACGGACAATCAACTTACCCGTGTTCTTTAAATTTTTCAACATCTTCCATGGGATTCCTACCGCCTATTAAAAGAATCTGACTAAAACAAGAGAACAGAAAGATTTAGGTCACATTTGAATTTTGCTAGTTTACAAATGACACAAGTCCAAAGGAAAGGGAATTAGGTCACGAAAAGCCTGAAGTTCACCCACCTGAACATGGGGAAGTGTTTTGTGAAGTGCGATAACACCTCATCAATTTGAATAGCTAATTCTCTCGTTGGTGTGATAATTATAGCTCCAACCTGCACAAGAAGACAAGGGGAGTTTGTGGAAAGTAACAGAATAAAGACTGTGGTAAAATTGTCCATTGTAAGGTAAGTGCAAAGAAATCACCCCAACATTTGTTTTCAATTTTTAAACAGTTTGTTGTTCCTGGTATAACTGAGCTGAGCACACTGACATTTTGCATGTATTCAGTTTGACTGACTGGTGCTCTCACTGAGCTCCTCGATCTTAGTGAGGGATCATAAGAACATAGGAAACCATTCAGAACCAAACATCTTAAGCTTACCTGCATTTTTTTCAATTTTTGCTCCCGTCTGAGAAGAATTTCTAGGATGGGAATTACAAAGGCTAAGGTTTTGCCGCTGCCTGTTACCTGTGAAATGGGAAATGGAATCAGCCCTTCCTTAGCTCCAAAGGCAAACCAAGAAAAAACAAGAGACCCCCCAGGTTAACAACACTCACCGCTTCCGCAGCAACATCTTTGTTACTCATGAAGAGCGGAATGGTTGCAGACTAGAAGAGAAACATCACACCAACAGTTCGATTTGCTCTGCTGGAAGTCAGTCTCACAGCGCCCAAATTCCCCCAGGAGCCACCAGAGCTCTCTAGAAACCACCCGAGCGAGGGGACAGCCGAGGGCAAAGCCTGAGGGGAGGCTTCAGGGCTGCGACCGACCCCGGTGCCTCACCGAGGGGCCTGCACAGCGCTCACGGCAGCCCCCTTCCTCCCCCCCGAGGCCCAGCCCCGGGGCCGGGGGCTTCCCCCTCACCTGCACCGGGGTCATGCGGGCGAAGCCGAGGCCCCGCAGCGCCCGCAGCACGCCGGGGCTGAGCGCCACGGGCAGCGCCTCCCAGCGTCCCTCCGTCACCGCCTCCATCTTGGCCCGGTCCCGCCGCCAGGGCCCGTCCTCCCCTCACGGCGTCAGGCCGCGGCGGGGCCCGGCGGAAACTCGCACCGCGACGCTTTGGTTCCGGCCCTGCGCGACGCCCCAGGGCAGCCGCTGAGGCACCACGAAAAATCCTGAGTTTTTTTTTTTTTTTTCCGGGAAATCGCTTTTTAAGGCGCTGCTGGAGGCCCTGCAGTGCCACAGCCCAGCAGCACCAACGCCAGCGTACAATTACATCTCATTCCTTCAACGCAAAGGCAGCAGCCTGACAAATTCCCAGCACCCAAAGAAATACTTCACAAAAAAAATCCAAGTGCCAAACAGCCCCTCTTAGGGTCAAAGAAGAAAGAGACAAGCTTTCTTGTTTCTTTTTCCTTTTTTTAAAGAATTTGTTTATTTTATCGAACCTGGGTCGTGTGTAGATTCACAAGCAATTTTAAATGTACATCTTAGAATTCAATTTGAGTGTTTTACACAAAAATATTGGCACACAACAGTTGCAATAAGGTGTAACGGCCACCTTGCTGAAGAACTGCTGCAAGTGTTTGCCCGAGGTTGAAAAATCTTTACCTGGAACATGAAAACCTGTAACAAATTTTAAATTAATTGTACAAAACTGTTGTGTGTAACTTGTAGAGGCTCCCCCCTGGAAAAGGTCCCCCCCCCACCCCAAAAATGATTACAACTAATGTACATCAGTCACAACATAATCCTGGCTCAGCACCCACACCAGACGCTGCTTTAATTTTAAACCGATCATCAGATACCAAGGAAAGTAACTTTATACAAAAACAAATCTACATGTGCCTGAAAAAGAAAACACACCAGTATTTAGCATTATGCTAATTGTGACCAGATAATGGCAGAGGCTGCCACTTAACTTAAATACAAGGGCTGCATAGCATCGCAATAAACCCCCAGAATCATTAACCCTTTGGCATCTGGAATCCAGATTTCCTGAACACTACTGCATTCTGCAATAGCACCAACAGTCTGAGCTTTGGAGCTGCAAAAACCAAAGGGCCAACTATTGTTTGCCAAGACACTGCACGATTGGCTTCGATATAAAACCGGTGAGAGACTAAAAACCATGTGGTGAACACTCAGTAAAGGAGAGAACGTGTTTTGATAACGACTACTTAATTAAAAAGCTTCAGAAATAAGTTGGAGTACTTGGGACAGTTACTAAAGGCTTCCTTTCCAATTTTAACCAGGTATAGATACTAGAGTGGAAGTTGTCAGCTGTCTTCCATTCATTATCACAATAAAGTTCCTCAGAATAAAGTTCCAATCGCTTCTCCTTGGCAGTTTATACACGTGAAGAAGGGACTCTTTCAATTTCATAACACCTACGGCAAGGTTAAAGGCATGAAAAATGCAAGTCACATAGGGCCTTGTACCGTTTTCCCTAGACAGAACTGCAAGTACTTAATGAAAACAGAAAGTTAGAAAAGACAACGACATTGCATGTTACTACAGTTGAGTTACAGCGTTTGCAGCTTGCTTGGACCTCGCTTAGCATACAGACTAGGCAGATTGAAGTGGGAAAAAAAAATATGCCAATCAAGTGATGAGATTTCAGCATAGCTTTTGCTACAGAAGATATATAAAAACAATTCATTTTTAACTAGGAAGGAACGTAAGCAAATAAGTTTTACAGTTCAGTAAAGAGGGTTTAGAAACTAAATGACTCTTTTTTTGTGACCAGGATGTTTGGTAGATAGTGAACTGAAATCCAGGACCAGGAACAGTACTCTTAAACAACTCTTCGGACTTCAAAAAACCTCTTCAGATAGTAGATTTGTCCCAGTGTCATGGCAACTAGTACAAGAGCTTCAAAGAATGACCAGAGGACCACTCTGCTGTTTGTGTTGTCATTAACTGTTGGGAAAAAAATAAAGCAACGGTTTAAAACAAACTTAAACATACTTCATTTAGTCATAGGAACTGAACAAGTGCACATAAACCTTATCATTACATCGCTGACTCCTGTGTCATGTCAGTACAAGTGCTCTGAGACTCTGCGGTCTTAGGGATGAGAGCTCAGGGGCTTATTTTTCTCAATAGCTCAAACTGTGCTGTGCAAGCAGATGTTAACCTCACCTTTGGACACAAACTGCAACATCTTTCTGTATTCCGCCCACCTTCAAAGAGGCCGACAGAGGCATGTAACTAACAGCCAGATGTCACCTGCTGCTTCAAGCAACAGCCACATTTTAAGGTCTAAAAGTCAAGCGCAGAATTTCAGATCTCTAAAGGTTCATTGTATCTGGGCCTAAAAATTCAGCACTTTAAGTCAGACCATTAACAACAAAAGAAAAAACAGTCATAAAACTGGACATAATCATAGGTTCAAAACGTTGAGAGGCCAGGGCTGTAAGGTAGTGCTGTATTTCCACATTCAAAACATTTGCCTTTTATTCTTGACAGGCGCTAGGAGCCATAGTCCAGTGCTAGGAACCACACCATTACCACTATCTTCATGAGTAAGACATTCAAAGAATTACAGAATTTACACCAATTAAGCAAAGATTCTTTTGCATAACTATCTTCATTACATGAGAGACAAGCCAAATTAAAGAAGATAGCAAGTGTCAATCATGTTCTTTACCATACTGGCAGAACTTTCACACCTTATTCTGAATTTTTTAGTAACATGAAGAAGCTGCTATGGATTCGAACCTAAAACAAGAAGGTTAAAATGCATTTGAAAGGGGACGAGTTATTTAATTCAAAGACACATACTTGCTCTATGTATTCTCTCACGAACTTCCATGTACTCCTGTTCATGCTTTACGGCTGTCATGGCCACTGCTAACTCGTTAATCATCTCTTCTAGCTTGTTCTGATGAGCTGCAGAATAATTTCAGAAGAAAGCCTGTTATTGACTCAAAATTCTTTGTTAGAACAGTTGTAATTAGCTTCCTGTCACAGAGGAAGTTCTGAGAAATGCAATCAGTACAACTGCACTTCCCAGCTTTACAGCACAATAAAGTTTAGTTATCGTATCACCACATTTCCTAGCACACCTCCGTGGTATTTAACAAGGAGAAAACACCGCTCTCTGCATCCAACCAGGAGGCAGAGGACACCCAGGTCAGGCAGCGCAGGCCGCTTGTATCCCATCTGGACATACCTCTCCAAAAAACAGAGTGTAAGACCACGTAAGATCAGCACCATACCATTAGCTATTTTGCAAATACCTTCCAACATATTCCAAGCAAGTTATCTTAACATAACAGCCTCTTCTAGTTGTTAAGCTTGCAAAAATAGAACAACTGAGGAATTAGCATTAAGATCATGATGCTGGCAAAACGAGATGACTTTCTGAAGCAGTGGCACATCTTGTGATCCTCCTGTTTAGCTGAAGCACGGTATTCAGCAGAAACATTGCCAAAGGGGCCTGGCAGAGGGCAGGAACTGGCCTCAGGTTCTGGTACGCCATGAAAGCAGAAGAGTAGGAAAATAAACTAATAATGGCAGGAAATTAGCTTGAGGTAATTCAGCGCATGGACGGATCAGAGATCCGAGGTTTAGTGCCCTGCCAATCACAGAGTCCTTTAAACACCTCCATGCTCAAAGAACCGTCACTTACAAAAATTATGAATGATGCAAGTGATTTTCAAAGTTTTCTAGCACCAAGAGAAGTTCAAGCGATCATTCCACAGACAGAATAACACTCAATCCAAGCTATAATTAAAGCCTAAATAGATGTCTAAACCACACTCACTTAATATTGTAAATCCCTTATTTTCATGGCCAACCGGTCACTGCAATGCGTGCAGTTATTAGTAAGAAACCACAGCTGCAGGGATTGCTTAAACCCACTGAAGAACACACTCAAGGAAAAGCGTTTGCCTTAAAACTTAAAGCTGTATTAAAATCCTTTACAATGCGCATTTACAGAGTCTATTCAGACTCAATAAAAAGATTTAACTTCGACTTATAAAAAGTTCAAGTTAGGAACGTGTTAAGTTTGCTCACGAGCTATCAAGCACTCAGTGCACGCCGTTATTTACTTGCTAAAATAGCAAACAAGGCTTCTCTTCTTTCTGGCTTCAGTTTCTATACCCAAACATTCATTTTAGAGCAAATGGCAAGTCTGAAGTTTTCTTGCAACATTACTGCTAATTCATAACGGAGACTGAATTTGTTGTTTCCAAAAGCCCTTGATTGCCCAACACTCATTTCAGCGGAGGTAAACGCTGTCTAAAATATCTAACGTTCCTGGATGTTCATGGTTTTAGTTCAATTCCCCCTAAAACTCCTCCTAATCAGGTCTTCCGTTAGCCATCGACCACCTGAAGACAAACTGTCACGGCCAGCTGAAGGACCTGATCCCAAGAGCTGCTAAGTACAAAAACGCCTCGATGGAAGCTTGCAGGTGCTCAGCATTGCTCAGAATCAGACCTTTTATGTAGTTTATTAAAGACATTCTCATGCTACAAACAAACATTACAGAGAAAAAGCAAACGTTAGCTGTTAGTGAATAAACATTTGCAAAAGACAAGATGCTAACGAGCTTTCAAAAATCAGGACACATACCATCCCAGGTATCTCCACCACCTAGAGAAAAGTGTAAGAGATGAACACAAGTACAGGACAAAAGGCTGCAGATAAAACAGTAACTTACACGGCTACGGGCTTTTTTTATTAGCACATTTATCAAAGAGCTCAACTAACGCATGTAGCAATCTACGTACTGCTGAGCAAACTAGAAATCAGAGAACGAGACTGATGAAAAGACTACAGGATGAGAGCGTTAGTTGTCTGCAGATGGCCAAGAGATTCCCTGGTGATTCTGCATTAAGTTGGGTCACGAGGTCTAACAACATCCGTATCCGTTCTAGCTGTGCAAGAGGAGAGCTAACTAGACCGCCTGAAGAATCGGCAATTCTGAGAAACCCAGGCAAGTTCACAAGCCATGCACGTACGGAAAAGCTCGCAAGCTGGAGCTAATTTCTTTCAAGGAGTCTTCCTCACCTTCTGTCTCCATATCTTGCCCTTTTGGAGCTTCCCCGATATCAATTGTGAACATCACTATCTTGGGAGTCATAGTGGACATTCTGTTACTAAAGCAAAACTTGTAAGTTCCATCCATGTGGGCAGCAAACGTGTATTTTCCACTGGACTCTCGATCGCCTTTATAAATCCCTTTATTATCAGGCCCTGTAATCTGGATGGGGAAAACAAAGTATCACACATTTTATTTAACATACAGTGCTTTAAGATGCATCGTTACAGACCGCATGCATGTCCTGCGGCTATCTGGTCAGATTCACCAACAACACCGTGCTCTCACTGCTTTGGCGTTCTCTGCATTTTCCATCCCACAACCCAAAGCAACGCTGCGTTTTTTCCACGCGGGAATCTCTAAAACACGCTCAGTAGGGTGAGCCACGTAAAAGCCTCGCCCTCTGGCTGAGATTACTGACCATCTGTCCTCAAGATAAGAGGCACTGAACAAGGGAGACGTAAGCTGGCTACAACACCGGCCACAAGGCTGGCCGTTAGCCAAATTAACAACTGCAGAAGAAACCTTATCCCTGGTAGGGAAACAAAAAGGAAAAAGGGATATACTGCAGTATGTCAACGCTTCTTGGGCTGTAACATTCTGTACTGCTGCAATTACCTTCTCTGACAGGACCACAGCAGCCAACGTTCTGGCTCGCCGTGGCCTGACGTCTCCCACCCCAGCAGGCCGCCAGGCCCAGCCGCCGAGCTCCCTCCCACCAGCGGTGACCGAAGGGGGTTTCGCAGCTTCCTGACTATTTCCTGCTTCGGGCCAACGGCCAAATTTAAAGAACTACCCCCGGTTTCAGCAACAGCTCCCTTGTGTTGACGTTAGCGCAGGCCAGCAGCGATGTGCCCTCCACCAAGAGGAGAACAATTCCCGTTTATTGCTCCCGCACCGATTTAAGGCTTTGCAGCCGGAAGCCACCCACCGAGCCGCGCGGTGCGGGCACGCAGCCAGGCCGCAGGCAGCCCCCCGCCGCCTAGCGGCACGCGGAGCCCTCCCAGCCCCCCCCGTCCCGGCTCCTCGCCTCAGCGCGCCCCCCGCGCGGGCAGGCCGGGGCCTCACCTCCACGTCGATGTCGAGGAAGCCGCCCTCCGCCACCTCGAAGATGAGCCCCATCTTGGTGCCGGACGGCACCCGCTCCAGGAAGCACTCCTCGGCGTGCGCGTCGATGCTGACGAAGTAGGCGGCGGCCGGGGCGCCCAGCGCGGCCAGCAGCGCCAGCACCGCCCGCAGCGCCGACATGGCGGAGCCCAGCGGCGGGGCGGCAGGAAGAGGGGACGGCGCTTCCGGCCTCGAGCCACGCCGCTTCCGGGGGCACGGGGCCGACGCTCATTGGTCAGCGCCGAGCCGCTGCCACGTACGGCCCGGGGAGACGGCGGCCGGGGAGGGACAAAGAGAGGGGAGGATGGGGTGGGGATAGAGGGGAGGGGAGGAGGGCGGGGACTGAGCTAGGAGCGGCCAATGAGAACGGAGGGGGGAGAGGAGAGGAGGAGGGGGAAGCCAATCAGCGCGCGGCGGGGCAGGTGGGCCTATCAGAGAGGAGAGGAGCAGTGTTGGCTGAGGGAGGGGGGGTGTTGCCTGGCAACCGGGCGGCGCGGGCGGGAGCGCGGGGCCTGAGGCGCTGAGGCGGCTCCGGGGCTGGGGGGGGGGACGGTAACGGGCAGGGCGGCCCCGGAGGAGCACGGAGAGCTGCCCGTCAGGAGGACGGCAGGCTGCGATCCGCCGCAGAGCGATTACACACTAAGCACAAACCGGCTTCCTTGTGAAATACTTACGCGTTTCTGTGAGCCGCCCCCCAAGTCACCGCGCCCCAGGTTCTCCTCAGACGGTGCCTTCGCTCACGCGAGGAGCACAACGGAACCAGCCGGGGTGTGTGAGCACGCCCCGGTCACCTCAGGCAGGCAGAGCTAGCAGGGCTGGCCGAGGTAGGGCAGGCTCGGGGTGCGGGCTCACAGGAGGGAAAACTTCCAGCGAGACGAAGCACGAGCGTGAGGAGCTGCAGGTCGCCTGGGGACCGAGTACCAGACCCAACTGAGCCACCCCTAATTTCCACTGCCGGCACAGTTGGGATGAAACCCACCTTTTATCTTACCCTCCCGGTAGCCTGATGTGCTGTGCTGCTTTTATATCTATCTATCTCAAAGTAGTTTGCCACTACCACATTCTCTAAATTATTACTTTTTTCCTCCACATGCATTTGTACACAACGGGAAATCAGCTGATGCTGAGTGCTGGTGGTAGGAACGCGTTCTCATCTCTAACTCGGACAAAATTCTCACTTCCCATCCCAACTGATCCCCCGAGGTTCTGCAGAGCCCTCTCATAATGCTCTGCTCACGCTGCTACCACGTTTCACGGTTTCGTAAGCAGTGCTGGCCAGGGAAGGCTGACTGTGCCATTATTCATCCTCCTGCCCTCCCTGAAATTTGGGCAACTCCCTGTGGTGTTCCATTTTGGCAGTAAGCTTCACAAACGACATGTAGATACATTTTTACAGGATATCTTTGATTATTATGATAAAACAGGCAATTGAAAATCAAACTAATCAAACTCAGATGTATGGAGGCTTTTTTTTTTTTACCTTCTTGGCCCTGGTCAAAGACAAGAGCTGGCTGGCAGCACGTAAGGAAGTTTTTTTAAACATCATGTGTGACAAAATGTAGTGCCGACACAGCGGCCCAAATAAGTTTGTCACAGCGTTGCTTTTCATGTCATTTAAACCCCCCCATTCACTTGCACTGGCATTTTGCATCTGCCAAAAATAAGAGAATTAATTCTGTATTCCCAACATGCAGCACACATTAGTCACTCCAAGCTTTGTTTTCATAACTTCAGTATTATTTCCATTGACTAATTCCAATGTTTGACATCACTTGCAGTCCCTGGTCCAAAATTTAACACAGTATTTCTGCGCTGTGCAAAGTAGAATTAGGACTTAGAGCAATTCAGGGCACATTTCTCTCTATGAAGTCTCACCCACAGCATCTCTTACTAAACACTCTATAAGATCATTCAAAAGCACACGGTCACCCCTAAAGGCAAAAGCACTGAAAATCTTAACCAGAAGAATATATCTTGGTTTAAAGTGATTCATCACTAAGTTGATTTGTGCCAGCAAACTACTTCTGCACACGAAGTCCCCACTGATACCCTGAACACGTGTCTGGGCATTAAGACTCTCTTTGCTCTTGCAGAGCAAGGACCTAAACCCCAAAACATTGCGAGCAAGACCATTACTATCACACAGAACTTGGTTCTGTGGCTCCCACTACGTTTGTGTGGATCCACCCGGTACCCTCAGCCCTCGGTAACACTTTTGCAGCGGGAATCATCTCCCTGCCTCCCGTCCCGGTGCCTACAGGGCAGCGTTGGACACGGGGGCCGTGGTCACCCCTGGGCGCTGCGGCAGCGCAGACACAGCTCTGCAGCCCTACCAGCGCCGCGTACAGCCTCCAGCAGCACCAGGCGGGCTCCACAGCCCCACCGCGCTCCCTCCAACACCCACACGAGGCTTTTCCTCCCGACGCCGCGGGCAGAAGCCACGAGCACGGCGGGCAGCAGCACCCCGTGCCCAGCACCCCGCCGCCGGCCGTGCCCCTCTCCCCGCAGCAGCCCCGGGCGGGCACCGAGCCCCGAGCAGCCTCTCCCGGCGGCCTCCCCCCGGCCGGTCCCGGGCATGCGCGGGGCCTCCCTCGGCCCTCCCGGTGCCTTCCATTGGCCCCGAGCTCGGGGCGAGGCCGGGAGGAGGCGGCGGCGGGGAGCCCTCGCCTTCCCCTGCCCTCCCTCCCCGTCCCCTCCCCTCCCTCCCGGCCAAGTCCGAGCCCCCCCAGCCCTCCGAGCCGCGTCCCCCCGGGGTAGGCAGAGCCGAGCCGGGCCGGGCCGAGCCGAGCCGAGCCGAGCCGGGCAGGGGGTCCCCGGCCAGCAAAGCGCCCCGTTAGGAGGGGGCTCCCCGCCGCCTATGAGGGCTCCGCGGGGCCGGGCGAGCCATGGACGGCGGCGGCGTTGGCGTGGTGGCGCCGCCCGCCCTGGAGAAGAACGCGGCGGAGCTGACGGTGATGGACGTGTACGACATCGCCTCGGCCGTGGGGCAGGAGTTTGAGCGGGTCATCGACCAGCACGGCTGCGAGGCCATCGCCCGCCTGATGCCCAAGGTGGTGAGGGTGCTGGAGATCCTCGAGGTGCTGGTGAGCCGCAACCACATCAACCCCGAGCTGGAGGAGCTGCGCCTGGAGCTCGACCGGCTCCGCTTGGAGAGGATGGATCGCATCGAGAAGGAGAGGAAGCACCAGAAGGTGCGGGGGGATACGGGGGATGAGGGCCCCGACGGCCTGGGGGAGAGCCGGGACCCCGGGGAGAGCCAGGAGGGGGCCGGGGGAGCCCCATGGGGATGCTGCCTCACCACCGCCGCGGGTTTGGGTGTGGGGTTGTCAGCGGGGTGTTTTAATTTCCTCCTGGAAGTTCCCTGCCTCCTTCCCGTCCCCCAGCCCTTCCCCAGTCGCCGCCTTTCCTTCCCAGTGCGTTTCCCTCCAAGTCCTCCTCTCTCCTGACTGCGCCGCTTCCTGCTAGGCCAGGAGAAGTCAGTGCCTGCCATACCCTTGTCTCTCCGGAGCTCCTCTGGTGTTCCTGGCATGCTTATCCGGTAGGCAAAGCATAGGAGACAGACAGAGGACCCAGGATTTCAGGTCAGTCTTTGAGCTGAAGAGTAGGGAGGAGCATTCCCCAGGCTC
Organism: Heteronetta atricapilla; assembly: GCA_011075105.1. Lineage (NCBI taxonomy): Eukaryota > Metazoa > Chordata > Aves > Anseriformes > Anatidae > Heteronetta > Heteronetta atricapilla. Next base: position 3,526,365 of record CM021745.1, on the reverse strand, counting down.
CTGCTCCATCCTCTGACAGCACGATGTCCCTCGGCTTGACCTGGGGCCGTTGCAGCGTCCCCTGACCCTGTGAAAGCCCGAGGTGGATGAAGATCATTTCCCGTATCCTGTTACCCCCATGCAGCAGGACAGCATGAGCTGTTCCACTTGGTGCAATGGAAGTGCCAGATCTAATTTTCACACCAGGCAGATAACTGCTCGAAATAAATGGTTCTTCTAGCAAGGGACTGCTAAATCATCGCTGCTGCCTCGTTCCATCCCTGCTTGCACAGACAGGTCCAGATTAAAGAGGACATGGGGAATTTCTGGAAGTGAGACCCCAAGCTCCAAGAGTTAGTTTGAATTTATTTGAGGAAGTTTTAGGTCTGTTTAAAAGAATCAGCTGGGCGACTTTTGCTTAGCATATGAAAAATCCAGGATAATTCTTGCAATGTTTTGCAGAAGGAGTCTTAGGAAGGAGTCTTAGGGTCCTGAAGAGGATGGTAGAAGATCTTTAGTGTATAAAGCCCTGGCAAGTCTCCAGAGTATGAAGGCTACTGGTCCAGAGAATTGATGCAATTACAGCACGTCCCAAACCCGTGCCTTTACCCTTCTAACAGATCATGGAAGCAAGTGGGTGAGCTGTTGTGCTGGTTGCATACTGTGTCTGCAGTCAGATCTCTGCTGCTTTCCCTGAGACCACTGTACTTACTGTCAGCCAGCAGGAATTCTTTATCTCCAGATATAAAAAAAAATGCTGCCTGGTAAAATGGACACTGACCTGGGCCTGGTAACAGCACCCAGTTTCGTAGGAAAAGCAGACATTCTGCACAGATGCCTCTGAAGTCCACATCAGTTAAGAAGTTTCCTAAACATGTCAGCCGCCTACGGCCGTGCTTGCCAGGTGCCACCCAGCCCCTGCCAGCTGACCACCTTGACTCCAGTAGGCACAGAGTGCCTCAGGGAGCGTTCAGACAGTCCACGTGAAACTTGTGTGGAAACATTGAATGGGGGAAATAAAATACACAATGCATTTTTTAAAATTAAGTCAATTCCCAGCGCGCTGCATTGCTGAAGTCCAGTAGTGTCACATCCTGCTGTCTTCCAGTGCGAGCATTTCAAGGCGAACTCTTTCACAGGACAGATGCCGGTAAGCAGAAAAGGTTGGAAGCTGAGAAATATTTATGAACAAGAAGCATCCAAAAGCCAATCCAGGCAGCTTTTTGTGGTCCTTGGCAAGCAGCAGCTGATGGAGTTTTAGCACTCAGAGCACTCAGCCTTCAGGTGGGAATCTGTCCTGCCTGGCTGAGCGTGGCTGGAGGGTCCCAAGCCGGCTGGCACTTAGGGGCCTGTAGGTCTCCCGCCTGCTCTGTCGGACACCTCTGCCAGTGAGGATTCAGAAGTTCACTTCTGCTCCAGTTCCTTGGGCTCTTCAGTAGCAATAAATAAGAACATTTGCCGGGTTAAACCTTGGTATAGTTGTGTGTTTACAGGGTAGCTCCCTTTACACTAGCTAAGTTTAGATAGCCTGGGTTTTTGCGTGTTCTATTTTTTATCAGTATGCTTATAACTGATGAATGTGCTGTTTCATCTTCTAAGCTAGGTAGGTCAGCACATTGTTCTAGCTTCTGAGTTAAAACATGCAGCATCACTGTAAATCGTCCAGGTATTGCTGGGCAATAAACAGTTTCATTGCAGATTTGTATTTTTCAAGATAAAGAGTTTCAGGTAAAAATAGCCATGATTCATGAAATTTTCTTAATCAAGTCTGCATTGTTTACAACGCTCTACATGTTGTTTATAATCCATCTGCCAGTACTGTCTGCAAACCTCGTAGCACACTAACAGACGTTATAAAATGATAGTGATGCAATAATAAATGCTGGAATAAAATAGCATTTTATTTGGACCTGGAAATCAATAGGAACGTGATTTCCCAGTGTCAGAGCACGCATTCAAAGCAGAGAGCTATCCTTTAATCTCTCAGCTGAGCTTATTTTAGCCTAGAGCTGTGCTTGGCGGGGTTGTTGTCTGAGTGTTGTGTCGTTAGGTAGGAGAGGGGCCTGCTGGATGAATGCGAAAGTCAGCAAGTGACTCAGCCCGGCTCCAGTGATCTGCATGCAGCTTTTCCTGTTGGAAGCACATACGTGAAAACGGAGTAGAGAATGCCCCCGCTGCAGAAGTACGGTTTATGGCAAAGATGTTTGGAACAAGTGGAGCTCTAATGCAACTGCTTTTCCTTGAGCCCTTATACTTTTTGTCCTAATTTGACCTTTACTGGGATTGGTGACAGCTGCTGTTGACATGCGGTGTCCTGACAAATGGGAGCTGGTGTTTTGACCGTTCTTGCCGCTAACATAGATGTCCCTCAAGACTTCCATACAGAACGATTTCTGTAAGAAGCAGCACACAGTTTTATCTTGTGTTTACCATTCGGACTAGGAGCTCTGGGTCTGCGGCACAGTCTCAGGCACTCATTGTTTTACACTTGTGCTTTGTAACAGAAATTCAGACTAGAGATGTTGCTCCTTCCAAGTGAGCACGCCTAACGCTGCCTCCCCTTGTCTGTGCTGGGATGTTTCTGGGGCATTTATAACAGCCTTCATGGTTGCTTTCTGTGATGCAGGAGGGAATTCTTGCTCAAGTTTGGCTGTATTGTCTAACACAGCAATCTGCTTAATCTCCTCACAGAAAAATGGGGAATAAGTAGGTACTCCTTGAGTAACTCGCACGTCCAAAATGTTTTTGCATCAGGAATTGGCTCCTCATGTGTTTACATTCACCATATGGAGACTGGTACTCAGATGGATTCTTAATGCTGGCATCACGAAAGTAGAAATCTTCCAAGAAATGCAAAATAGTCTCCTGTAATTGTTTTCCGTAAGAATCAAAGTAGGATTGTTACTGGTTTGATCTGTAAACAGTCCAGTCCAAGACTCTTAACGTGTTTAAATCTGCCCTTTAGGAATTAGAACTGGTGGAGGATGTCTGGCGAGGGGAAGCACAAGACCTTCTTACCCAAATTGCACAGCTGCAGGAGGAGAATAAACAACTGATGACAAACTTGTCTCACAAAGACATTAATTTCACAGAAGAGGAATTTCAGAAGCATGAAGGCAAGTTTGATATTTCAAATTCAGTACTTGCTTTTGTTATAAAGAGCAATACGTTATCAAAATATTTTGACTGGATATTCTGGCTTTTTTCTATAGACTAATGCAGGGTTTTTTTCTGAATCGAAAATTTCTGAACACAGGATTACACTGGAGGCATAAGAGATGGGGGCAGGAGGGAAAGAGAAGCCTGAACAACTTTCTGTTTGGCTGAGAAGCATCTCTGAAAGTAGTCTAGCATCATTTTTTTGGTCTATTGCTTTTTTTTTTCTTCTTTTTAGCTAGCATTTTGTAAAAACATTCTGAATCCCTCCTTACATTTTCTAACACAAAAAATAACCCATTCAGCAATTTCACACCATTATGCACATAAATAAGTGTAACTGTCAGTCTACCCAGGAAAATTGTTTGTAAAGCAACAAATCAAGATTTGTCTGAATTACATCAATCCATCACACAGAGATATGCTAGAAAAATATGTTGAGAGACTGATTCTACTCGGTTTACTTCCCTTTAGGATTCCCTCACCTGTTCAAGACATTTGCAGCAAATTTAGAGTAGGTGAAGGGATTTATAAGTGGGTGAATCCTGAAGAGCTGAAATAACTGATTAATTCATGAGCACCTTCTTTCTGGAGGCAGAATTAATTTGAAGACAAAAGGTTCTGAGTGGTAACTGCAGGTAGATTTTGCTGCAGCGACTGAAACTGCTGCTGTCCTCAGCTCTTAGCCACAGCTCACGAAATAGCTCTTTGCGAAGAGCAGGGGCAGAGGAGCAGATGTCTGTTTGCTCCACAATTCAAAGCAAAAATTATTAAAACTTCTAAAGATTACCACTTTTCTAAAACAAATGCAGCTCCTTCAATTTAGTAGTCAATTAATCTCTAAGAAGTAGCTCAATGCCAGCCTACATCTCCATGGAAAGTGTCAGAATGGCAGCGATGTGTCACAGGCCACAGAGACTGACATGTTCTTATAAAGAACCATCTTCCTCTTTGTTTTTTCGTCCTTTTTTCCAGTGGGTATCTAGCTCGCTGCAGCTCATGTGCTTGTATTTAAATATAGCCATACTCTTTACATTCGACTAGCCAAGCAAATGCCACACATGCTTTGCATGTTATTTTTACTGTGTCTACGCAAGTATAACAAAACAAACAAAACCCATTCCAGAGATCAGATTCTGGGATCACTGATAATCGTTAGCTGAACTGATCAGTCCAAGTCAAATCGCCCTCACTTCCAGTAACCTCAGCTTGTTAGTGGGACCTGTTTTGACAAGCCCAATTGTTTTCATTTTTGAGGAATTTTTGTCATTAATGAGTGGAGTCAGATTGTCTCAAACTACTCATTTGGATAATGTCAGAAAGTGGTCGTGCTGCTTTTTTCCCCTCTCCATCATTGGATCTGATGCACGCAGACTCTACAGAGGCAGGTTTTCAAGCTAAACGCTTTGTTGGCTAGCCTAACTCTGCCCAGACTCCAGTCATATCTCAGCGTGATTTGGTGGTGTGCTCATGTCTTCCTTTAGTGGCTAACTCTGCTGGGATTAGCAGCTTGCTGCCTGCTCACCAGACAGTTAGTTAAAGGAGTTGTTTTTAGTACGGGTAACAGAGGCCAGTGCTCTGGGTGTGCTAAGGCTTTGAGATTCAATCTTGCCAATTAATAGTCGCATTACAGTTCACAGAGCCTTGCTTTAGCATAATGAAGGTGTTTGTGAGAAAGGCAAACACAACCCGATATAAATAGGAGGAGCATGTGCTCTCTGAGAGCCTGAGCTGAGCAGTGTTTGTATGACAGGGTCCATGTGGCAGAATACAAAATCCATAGGAGAGGTTAAAGATGAATCTGCAGCCTCCATGAATACTCCTCCCTGAGCTCAAACCGAGTGTTTATTTGCTGGTGCTGACTGGTCAGAATATCCTAGTGAAATGCCACAAGCAAACTTGACCCATGTGTCAAACAGGACAAGCAGGCTGCTGCGTCTCTGCTGCGAGAGGAGCTGCCTTCTCAGGCTGGCGATGGTAATGCAGACCAGCAGCAGGATGCCGACAGTCGTGTGAACCTCTCGTACTCGGCTGCTGAGCAGCCTGCCGTTCCCTTTCCAAAGTGAAGGCAAATTTCTCTTCTGAATGTTTAGGAAGTGCCACAGATCCTGACCACGCTTCGGCTTCTTGCAACAGATGTTGTATAAACTCAGCAGTAAACAGGTTCCCCAGCATGAACATAAAGCATGGTCTTTTTTCCTCTTTTTCCTTTTTTTTTTTTTTTTAATGCTTTCCTTTTGCTCCTTAGAACACTGTTGTGATCGCAGCAATTCACAGGAAGCTCTGAATTCCTAGGATGTGCCTGTAGAAGCCAGCTGGGCGTGCCCTTTAAGATGTTGCAGATATTAGAGTTTGAGTCATTTAGAGATAATGACTTTACATTTAGGACACTTAGTGATTTCCCTCCCCTCTTCCCTAGTTCCTGAGAAATGGAAGAAGATGTGACTGTTTCAAAACACTTCCCACCTTTCCTTTCCTCTCCTCCTGAAATAAAGAGGATAATGTAGTGATCCGTGCACACAATTGAGTCTTTGATGCTCACCAAATATTACAGAAAAAAAATGAGCACAGTGGGAGGAGAAGCAGTCAGCACTGAAATGGTACTTTATTCTTTAAATAGCACCTGCTATCTAGAAATCTGAAAGCTTTGCACAAATACTAATGAATATAGCTGCACTCACTGTTCTTAGCTCCTCCCGGGGTAAAACTGCTGGTCAGTCTCACTGCAGTTCCTCTGTACCTCAGGGCAAAGTTTTGGAGGTTTGGTTTTGTTTTGTTTTTGGCTTCTATGCAGCTCCCTTCAGATGTTAACAAGGTTCTCCTGTCTTTTCCTATGTCCCTGCAAGTCAGGAAACTAAGTCAGAGGTTTAGGGATCAGAGAGGTGTCAGAGCTGGGTATCTTTTAGGAGAGCAAGCAGCAGCGTGTGTCAGCGTCTACTTGTTCTCCTGAGTGGGTGTGAGCCCTTAATGAAGAATGAAAAGGATCCTGCAAAACACTAGAACTTGCAACACAAAGAGGACCAGGTTCCCAAAATAGAGCAGACTTATCACAGAACGTAAAAAGATGAGAATGTAATGTGAGAATGTGAACACCACCACGTTGTCACTCAGCTGATTTCTGGGCTTTGATGGGAACGCGTCCTCTGAACGAGCTTCCCAGCCAGCCTTGATCCCCAGTCCTTTTCCCAGCAGAGCAGTTACCTGTTCTTTGCTCCAGGAGTTTCCAGGTGCTTTTTTAATGAGGGACTGGAGCTGCTGTTCTTGTTTGCAGTGACACGCTTTGTACACCCACATGGGAACCCCCAGCTGCTGCAGAAGTGCACACCCACCAGAGTTACTGCTCCCTTTGTCTCTCTCTCAGGTCTGCCTTGCTCCGTTGTATTATCCACCAGTTCAAATGTAGCTGTAAGCTACTGTTCCTAAGCTCTGTAAGCTCGAGTCCCTAAAGGCATGCAACATACGCCGTTTTATGGGAGCAATTTTGGATTTCTCTGAAGGCAGAGCATAACCAGGAGCCAGAGCTGATGTCAGAAGGTAGAGACTTGAGCAGCTGGCTCCACTGGATGTGCGTGCAGTGGGTTTCATGTGGGAACTGCCTTAATACAGAAGGAAATGGCTTTCTAGCCATCCCAGGGAGCTGAGTGAATTATCACTACTTGCTTTCATGGGTGGAGGACAATGACAAGAAAAAGTTAGTGCAATATATTCATCATCTTAACATGGTAAATCTGCTCTGTGGTAAATCTGTCTGGGCTCTGAAGGGCCCATCGCTGTCGTCCAGGAGTTCGTGATCATCTCTGCAATGGCAGAGCATGGAATAACACTTTCTGTTTTGTGATTTATGACATTTCATGATTCACTGGTCAGACTTCAGGTTAAGCTAATCCCTTAGTCATCTTCAAACAGGATTGATGTTGGAATCTTGGCAACATTCTAAACATCTTTCTGAAGTTAAAGGCCCCTTGGTACTTTTCTCTGAAGTACAATTATCCTGAAGATGAATAATCATACAATAGGATGGGGAATGGGTTGCAAGACATGCAGACAAAATAAGTGACCATAATTCAGACTGAATGTCTGTTCTGGATTTGGGATGGAGGTACCCTCTGGAAGCTCCCCTCTGGAAGCTCCTGGCTCGTCTCTGTCTCACCCAGTACAAAGCTGGGTTTCGATACGAAAACAGTCCAGTGCACCGCAGCTGTTCTAGATCTAGATGCAGTCCATAGTAATGAAATGTTGTGCAGATCTTGCTAAGGTCCAAATGAATTTATTTTTATTTTTATTTATTTATTTTTTTTTACAACTTAAGGTCTTGGCCAGCTGCTTCCATAGCTTATCGCTCAAATAAACCCGCTCCATGGGGCATAAGATGAACACTGGTATAAAACCACAGAGGCAGCAGATAGAGCAGTATCACTCCGCTGTTGTAAATGTTTCTGAGGAGTGTTGGTTCCTTTTGCAAGGAGTTTCTGTGCAGAGGCTTTGTGGAGCAGACTTTGTCATCTGTGTTCCCTGTTGCCCTCCAAGTAACCTTCAAAGCATCTCCCAGCAGCTTCTCTTTAACTCCACCAGCAGGCACCTTTCAGAGTCTTTATCCAAATATTTCTCACTGTTATTGTTCTCAGTCTCAGCAGCTCCTGCTTGGCCTTAGTTTGTTTTCTGTGTTCCTTTTTTAAGCAGGAATGTCAGAGAGAGAGCGGCAAGTCATGAAGAAGCTGAAGGAAGTCGTAGATAAACAGAGGGATGAAATCAGGGCAAAGGACCGGGAACTCGGACTTAAAAATGAGGATGTAGAGGCTGTAAGTGGCTCTTGCTCTTCCTATTTCCCTTCTTTCTCACCCATGCTTCTGTAGCATTCTTTAAAATGTAAGTTAACATGGAATTTTTAAGCAATGTCAGATTATCAGTCCAGAAACTGACGCGTCCAGCATAACTGTGGAATGCCCCAAATGATGAGGCAGGCGGTGCAGGCACACGCCCTCTGCTGCATTTGGAGGGACCAGGCACACTCGGAACGTGACTGCAGACCAGTGTGACAAGGGAGGAAGGAGGAGGAAGGACAGGTTGTTGTTTTGTTTGTTTCCTTGAAGAGCTGACACCTCCCTCCTTTCATGGAAACAGGATGGGTAACTTGCCCTGGCTTCACAAATCTCTGCTTTGGCAGTGCAGGCTTCCTCAGCAATCCCATTCCTCAACCCTCCCATCCGTCCCTGCTTTGGGTGAGCAGGTGCTATGTATTTTTTATATACTCTCCACAGAATTTGGCAGCAGGGACTCCGCTCATGCACTCGTACACCGGGGATGAGATGTGGATTACCTCTGTGCACACAGAAGGGGAAGGAGGGAGGGAGGAAGGGACCTGAGCCCAGCCCCGGTCACTTCCATTTGGCAGCAGTGACCAGAAGGTCCCTGAGGGGATGGGGAGTGCACAAAATATTTAAGATAGAAGAGTTTATTTAGTCTTAAGTTTGAGTCACAGACTCCATCGTGACCTTGGCAGTCACTTGATGTCGTGATTCTGTCTGTGTTATGACCTCCTTACATGTATTTTGCTTCCCATCCTCACCTACAGGCTCAAAGGAAAGTACTTATAAATTGAATAGTAAGGATTTCTCTGCCTTATCTTTCTCTTTTCTGCTCTGGGTTTAAGATGTGATTCAGAATCCTGTAATTCACCCTGTCCTTGAATTTTGCTTTTTTGAAACATTATATTGCAAGTGATGGATTTGGTTTTAGCTAGAGAATTCCCTGTGCTTTGGGAAAAGTACCTCTTTTTTTACTCTGGAAACCAATTAAAGAAGTTTTGATACCTGCAACAGTATTAGATGATTAGATATTAAAAAATGAATAAAGGGGTGAGGAGAATTTTCTAGATCAAATTTAACAGGAACTCAGTACTTGGTCTTTAATGTAATATTTGGGACTTGGCCATTATGGCTGATAGCTGAATGGATGCTGAACTTCTACTGACCTTCTACATTTGCAGCTTCAGCAGCAACAGAACAGGTTAATGAAAATTAACCACGACCTGCGGCACCGCATCACTGTTGTTGAGGCTCAGGGAAAGGCGCTGATCGAGCAGAAGGTGGAGTTGGAAGCATATCTGCAAACCAAGGAGCAGGAGATGGGCAGCCTACGAGCAGAGCTGGGGAAACTGAGGGAAAAACTGCAGGGTGAGGACAGCCAAAATGGGGAGGAAATAAAGGTAAGAGGTACTATAAGTCACTTCTTAAAACAGCCTTTTACAGAGCCTCAGTCTTCATATCAAGAATCTCTTTGTTGGCTAAATGTGATCAACGTGCACCACGACTGCTGGTGGTTGAGCATGCAAATCTGCAAGCCCCAACAGGTCCTGAAGGCGCACAGCACTGTGACAGTGGTGGCGTGAGAACCTCAGCAGAAAAGAAATTGTGTCGGAAGGGGTCCCAGAGGCAATGCAGAACTCTGCAGGCAGACAGTGCCTGAGGGCAGAACGCTCACGTGCAATGGAATATGCCTGCTCTGCCTGAAATCTCTGCTCTGTTTCATAATCTTAAAATTATATCTGTCCTCTTCAGGCCTCTGGACATAACATAAAGAATGAAAAACAAAAGGTGAAGGGAGAGCTGGCTGCTGTCACACTGCTAAAGCTCTCTCTGGCTGTGTGCGCAGGCAAGCCTAGGTGGTGCCGGTGACTTGACTAGGAGCAGCATCTCCAAGAGTCTTTACAAACACTCTTTACAAAAGTCTCTGCTGAGTCTTTACAAACACCAGATTTGTCTCACGTCTTGGTCTGCAGTGGGACAAACAGGCCGGAATGTTAGTCCAGCTTCCGGCATTCAGTCATTTCAGGGAGATGAATCTTGTGATGCTCGTGATGGTCATTATGGGTCTGTAACTCTGCTGAGGAGCCCTGCGGTTAGAATGGTTCCTGTCTGAGCCATGCATGAGATGCAGCTGTTACCACCTCAGAACAAAGCTGTGCTGTGGGTTTGTAGCTTGGTAGCTGTGGCTCTGCGTCGGGAGAAGAATGTCATTTTCCCCCTTCCTCTGAATATTGTTTTGAGCAACTCAGTTTAACATCCTTCTGCAACTCCAGTACAACTGCTTGTTGCATGTGTTGTGGATGATTTTTTTATTTGTAGTTTTTGGGTTTCATTTGCAGTGGCTTTACAGTTAATAGTGTATAAGCCTTTGGGGTAGAAACAAAACACAGCGCGGTCACAGTTCCATGATATGCTCTGTTATGACCAATTAAATAACAGCATTTCACTGCAACCCATGCGTACGTGTCTGGGGATTTGAAAATACGAGCTCTGCAGAGACTTGCTGTGCTTTCTGTTCTTCCTGACCATGCTTCTATCCATTGCCTCACTGATTGTTCACAACCAAATAAGAATTTTCTTAATCCAAGAGGTGACAGGGAAGCTGGGGTCTTGTGCTGCGAAAATGAGTGAGAGCACACTTGGCTCTTGCGCTGCTTATGGCGTTTTGATCTAATTATCGGGCCAGAGCTGCACTATTGCTGCAGAATCCACATATAAATATTTGAAGGCATGTTTTAGAGGAAACAGCTGTGGCCATATTCCTGCTTTTGCTTCCCACTAGAATTTGTGCAGTGAAGTGTTACTAGCACAAATGTTCATGAGAAGCAAATGCTGCATACTCAAATACTTGCTGGAACGGGCAAAATGAAAACCTGCAAATTGGCTCGGTGCTGAGATCGGAGCAGTAAGAATGCAAATCCAAGGGGATGTTTCTCTGCTCTGCTGCATCCCTCAGTCTTCTCCATGGTTCCTATTACTTTGCTTTGTGCATGTGACACCACTTCTGTCTGAAGCAAATGTGCAGTAGGATAAGGGGTATTACAAGATGGAAGAACTTCAAGGAGCACTGTTGTATAGAGCTTGTTTTGGTAAGAGCTCCAGTACCAAGCTGTTGAAGAAGCACAGAAGCATCGTACGTGCCTGACGCACTGCAGCAGAGAGCAAACCATCTACTTCACTTGTAGGAGGCAGGGCCACACATCAGGAAGCAGAGGCAGAGGCTGATGGGGTGCCCTGGTACCCCCAGGAATGTAACAGCCACTGTTAACATGTCACTGCTGAACTGGGCAAGCAGTGTATTAATAATGGGAAGGATGACTTCACTGCTGCTGATTCAGCCAGGACACCCCGCTTTGTAAACGGAGCCGCGGAGCCCAGGCCCGAAGCCAGTAGGAGTGAAAGTGTCTTCAGTCTCTGGGGAGAAAGGATGTATTCTTCACCTCTCTCTAACTCATCTGTTCCATGGCAATGGTGCCTCTTCTAATTAGAGCCGTTCCCCGCTTTCTGTGCCAGGCTGATGGTTAGACAGGAATTGCAGTGGCAGGCGTGCAGCTCGAATAGCTGCGTGCTCTGCAATGGACATCGCTTGTTGGCTTCGGGCAAGGACATTTGCATTGGCTACCGGCCGCTCAGTCTTCGCTGATTTGAGCAAAATCTAGCAAAGAAGAGGTTATTTGTACAACCCAGATCAGACTCTTCATTTAGGAGGGTGAAGAAGAAAAGTGTTTGGGTAATTTCCTTTGAACCTCTTGTGCATCTATCTTTATTTAGTACAGTCTGTGTAAAGGAATGCGTTTGGGTTAATGGGGTGAATCAAAGAAATGGACGGATAACATTGCTCTGCTGTTTTGTCTGCAGGTTTCTTCCATTTTGTAGCTAGATCCTGGTGCTAATACCAATCCTGCATTTTTAAATAAAGGCATTAAGGCAATAAGAATTAAATCTCTACTTAATATATTTATATCCAAACCAGCTTTCTCTTTGTGGGAGAACTGGAAGGAACTGTCATGATTTTTGCTATGTATTTTTATATACATATAAATATATATGTATGTTTTTAGTATTTATATAAAAGGCTGATGTTTGATCTACCCTATTTGTTAAAAGTATAAATTCCTTACACAGACTTGTTTATCAAAAATGAGGCTTTACATTTTCAATAGGCTTTCTAGCAGTCTGGATTCCACAGGAATTTCTCCACAAGAAAGCTTACACGTGTGTGGTGGCCCACTTTGGACCCAGTCTTTAGGCTGCTAGAAACAATTGGGCTGTGTGTATTCATCTTCCCAAAAATACAGCTCTAGGAAAGGTTCCTGTGAGCACAGGGCTTTGACTGAAGGTCACTTAGGTCATCCTCATTTGCAAGGTTCCCCTGAGCACCGAGGGAAGAGAGGTAGAACAGCGCTCAGATCGTCTTTCAGAGAGCTGCCATGGTATCATCAGCTCTGCGTGTCATCAGTCGATCTGAGCACAAGAACAAAGTGATCAGATCTCCGAGCTGTTCCTGCTGACAGTCTGTAACATGAAAAATAAAATAAAAAACTCTTGTATTTTTTCTCTTAAAACTGCTGTTCCTCTTAAAAGAATATTTAATAGTGCTGGAAAGAAAGAGGTTGGGGACTAGACTGATAAATATTTTAAACTCCTCAGAAATGCATTCACTCGGTGAATTTAAAGCCTGTGTTTTTCTTCCTAGACAGAACCAAACAATGATGACTGCCTCTCAGAAATGGAAAAGATGGCAATGGACTTAAAAGATCCAAATCGTCCAAGATTCACTTTGCAAGAGCTCCGGGATGTCCTTCATGAGAGGAATGAATTGAAATCTAAAGTGTTTTTACTTCAAGAGGAGCTTTTATATTACAAAAGGTAGGTTAAGTCTCCTCTCTTGTTGCATGCTATGCACAGAGGAGCCATAGGGCAGGTCTAGAAACAGTAAATGTGCTCTTAAATAGTCTCCAATGAGCTTTTATATCCGGTTACTCAACATTGGGAAAAATATGTATCCTTCCCTCACTCCCAGATTCCCCCTGAATCTTAGAAAGATTAGAAACATTTTAAAAAATTGAACTTAAAAAATGAGGGTAATAGTGGGTCAAAAATGGATATTGGAGACCTTTTGTTCCATGCATTCCTCTTCTACCTTTTCTTTTTGTCAAAATGGGAATATTGAGAGGAGACCCTTTCTTCATAAACAGCCCGCCTTCAGATTGAATTTTGGAACCTAAAGTGTTTCCATGGCTTGGGAGAACAATATTAATTACCTCTTATTTCTTTCAAGTGAGGAAACAGAAGAAGAAACTAGAACCCCTCAACCTCCGCCCATAATTCAATCAAAACCCTCCACTCAGCCTGAATCTGGAATCAAACGACTGTAAGTAGCATGTTTTCTGAGGATACTGGATATAGTTTGCAAATGCTGATAGCCACATCCCTGACGTATATGGGAGAGGTCCTGAATGTCTGCAAGTGTTTTCCTCAGAAAGGAACATTGGACAGGTGTCATGAAACAAGAGTTCGCTTTGCCCAAAGCTTTTGCCGGCTAATAGGTGATCTTCCAATCTCAGGTTTTGCTGTGCCACCCTTTGCTCCCTGCGTGCAGACAGCAGTAGAGAATACAACTGTTCCATGTGCTTGTGTTTCTAGGCTAGACGGGTGTGTGCAAGAAGCCCACTCCAATTCTGTTTCTTTCCTATTACACAAGTCAGGCTAGGCAGAAGAGCATGTGTTGTTTCGTTTCATTATAGCTCTATGAGCCAGTGAGCCCTTAATGACAGACACCTGATCTTCCCAGAGGATTTTTTTTTGTCTCCACCATGCATACTCCAAAGGGAGGTGTTAATAGTTGTGGTGTTATCCAGAGCACCGCTCAGCCTGTCCCGCGTGCCCAGAACTGAAGTCAGCACCAATCTCAGCATGCAAGGCTTGTAGGAGCACTGCTCCTGTTCAAGCACAAGTCCCAGCTCCTTAACGCACAGTCCCTGAGGTGGTATGTCGCAAACCACTGGCCCCCAGGTCATGCTTGGAAGATGTGTAAAGAGTATTGTTCACAAGTAAAGCCAACTGCAGACTTCTGGCAGCTGGGTGTGGAGAATAAGGTTTCACCATGACCTTGCTGGGCTTGTTTCCCTGTTGATCTAAGTCTTTAGATTCTGATTGTTACAGCACAAAACCTTTTGTTTGCTGAACAGCTGCCCTGCTGGAGAGGATGCCAGCTTTCTTGGCTGGAAAGAACCCCACCCTCTCCTGGTGAAGTGTTTAATGGTGCTGTCCAAAAGTGAAGTTGAACTCCTTCCTTCTAGATTTATTCCAAAACAAGTTTTGTAATCTCACAGCAAATCTACCAGAAGCATAGCTTTTTTAACTGCATTAACGATTTTGGAACAATCATTTGTTTCAACACAAAAAGCTCTTCCATCCTGTCTCCATGTCCATAACCTCCAGATTTTGTTTAATACTAGCAGCAGCCCTGTGAGAGCAAGTTCCATGGGAAGATCTGTGCTGATCCAAAACACCATAAAGTCAGGAGGGCACTTCTGATTCTTTTCAAGAGTCTCCAACTTCCCTCTGTGCTGCTTTGTTTGCTGAGAGCCCTTTCTCTCGTATGACTGGAAAACACACTTTGAGTTTAAACTCATTCTGCAACTGGTAGTAATACTTTGTCTCCCGAGATCTCTCCCCTGTAATGCTTCTTTTTCTTTTAATTTTATTTTAGTGCTTTTAAAGCTTGCCCTGTTGGGGGGTGGCTGTTTTCAGCATACCCAGCCTGTGTTGATTACATTTCCCATGCTCAATTTATGAAGCAGAGGCAGCACAAAACCATAACCAGATGTTGTAAGTCAAGGCACACGCTGACTGGGTGTCAGCCTTGATCTGCCGTCTGCATGCAGACATCACAGTGCAGGGAGCCATGGCAGGAGGAAAATTTGGGTGTTGAACTAGTTGTGGTGCTTGCTGCTTTCTTCCTCTCAGGTAATTTATCAGCGAGTACCCACTGAGCGTCAGGCCATTTGACCAATGAACGTTTTCAGGTGCTGATCTGATCTTCCTGTTTCTCAGTTTCTGGGTTAAATTTGTATAAGTGAAACCTCACACAATAAAAAGTGAAAACATGTTCTTTTGGCTCCTTTCAGGGAAGGTAAGAGTCCTCTTCTGCCGGACAGTGAGAGGGCATATTGAGCCTGCTGTTGGGATGGAATTGCGTTCTTTAGCTGCCATCTTCCATCCCCAAGTTTCTTTCAGCTCTCTCCTTACTTAGCCTTCACATTAAATAAGGGAGGAGAAAACCTTCTACTTAAATAACCTGAAGGACAGTAATTGGTTTTGGATTTGTCGTGTTCTTGCAGCCTGTCTGGATGGGATTTGCCAAATGTGGTTTTATTTTCCTTGCCCCCTCTGCTGCGTGTCTCCTCAGTGTTGTGCTTGTAGATGGGTTACTCCTGCAACCCCAGCAGTCCTCAAAGTGGTTAAGAAGGGGCTGGTGGCAGGGGTACAGCTGTCAGCTTTAAAAAGACAGGGAATTTCACTGCTGGGAGAAACAAGGAACCCAAGTGTCCTGTCCTGTTCTAAGACCTCCACCTGCACTCCTGGCCTGCTGTGAGCTGTCTCCAGAGCTGCTTTCTCCCTGTCACAGGCCAAACATTCAGCACCTCACCTATGACACCTTGGTAACAGGCTGACATGCAAACTCTGCGTACCCTAATGACACAAGGAAAACTTGTAAGGCTAAAATCTGTGTGAAGAGTGCTTTTATAAATGAAAGTAGTTTTTTTTTTTGCCCTCTGTTTCAGGCTTTCCCTCCTAACTAAACAAAAAGCTGAAGTACAAAAGTAAGAGACTGATGCTGTCGTCTCAGGAGAAGTGTTATCCTTGCCTGTGTGGTGTGCCCCTTTTTCTTTGACCACGCAGTATCTCAGGGAATGAGAAATGTATAGTTTGTGCCATCTAAGATGTGCTCGGATGTTTCTGTGCAGCACCCACATCAAGAAAAGGAAACAGAAGTCACAGTAGTCCACATTTTTTCACTGCCAGGGTCTGCAGTTCTGATCTCATCACGCTGCATTTGTCTCAACCACATCACATGTCAGAATTTTGATGAAATAATGTAACCAGGAGGCTTTATTGAGGAGGAAGAGTACAAGGACTAAAAATGCTCCCTCTGTTCTAAGCAGAAAACACCCTTTTGTTTTCCCTTCACGGATACGTGCTTGTTTGTCACTGATGTAATGCCTGAAGCAGCCATACGTTTTCTTCCTATTCTTGCAGCCTACAAAAGCTGATGTGTCTGCCTCATTGCTGCAGCTAACTGAGTGTGCCAGTGTGTAAAAGTAGGAGTCCTAGCTACTGCTAATGGTAGAACAATGTTTGTTTTCGTTCGGAATCTAAGAATAGCAGTTAAGGGTGGCTGTGTTGGGGAGAGCTGTGTTTGGTCACAAGTGAAATGTCTCTCGTGATTTCAACTTAATTTTTAATTGACATTAGTCCACAGTTCAAAAAAATATTTGGCACAAGGGAGAACCTCTGAGGAGAACCCTTAGAAAAACAGAGGGTATTCCAGGTACGGATGAAGGTGTGCTGGCAGGCTTGTGTGGGGCTGGCTGGGCGCTGAGCACCCAGCCGGCACGCTCTCTCAGCCTCTAAGTTGCATGAATTGTCCAATGCCTAGTGAAAGTGCTGAATCCTTGCAAAGAAATGATCCTGCTGCTAGCCAGCTAGAAAGTCTGCTGGAGTAGTTGCAAGGTCTCAAACCAGTACTTAGCTGCCTGCAGTTAGCATCTTTCTGCATGTGAAACAATGCAGGCTCTTCTGGGAGAGGTACCAAGGCCCTTTAACCAAGTAGCTTGCACAGGAGGTGATTTTAAGATTTCAGCTGTGGTGTTGGTTTTTAACTCAAAACTATCAACTATTAACAAACGTTAATTTGTAAAGTCTTTTAACTGTAATGCTCGTCCTGTCTAACCCTGTTTTCTGTGCAAATAGCCGGTAGTCACAGCACAGTCCTGTTTTGTATTTCTTAACATACACCTTCATCGTTCATCTCATTATGTCCGTGCCTGTTTGTTTCTTGGGAAGATAAATGTGCACCCTGCTCTGCATTGCTAGAGGTGGTGATACCCTGATGAAATCCAACCCAGATTGCAGGCTGCCTCACAACAGAAAAGTGGTATCTTTTAGAAATCCAAGAGCAATTTTAACTGTTTCAGTGACTGCTTTTCCTAAATGAGAGTTTTTCACTGAGAAGAGCTGTCTTAGGTGACGCAGATCCACCTCTCCCCGTAGTATGTCCCTTGTGGTAATTCAAAGTAACCCCGTGTATCATGTTTGCCTCTTTTCTTTTTAATGGAATGCTTTTTCTTTCCCTTGCTCCAGTCTTACCTCTTCTGTGTCTGTACTTTCCTGACCAGGATCTTTACAGCCATAATGCCCATGGTAGCAGCTGGATTGATTCCAGATGATCCCACATTGCAGCCAATAAGAAGACTTGTGTCCCTTGTAGGAATTTTTTAAAAAATGTTTGGTACCGTGTTTTCCTTTTGCATGACCCTCTGTTAACATGCACTGCTGGTTGCATTCTCATCGGCTGCCTGTGGGATCACAGAAGCGCAAAGTGCCAATCAGAATGACCAGTCAGTGCGCAACTCGTCATCGTCCTCCGTGCTCATCCTCAACTATTGACATTTGATCACCTTTTGCCTTACTGTTACCCTGCTAAACCAATCATTACTCCTTAGAAAACTGATGGAATATGCATTCTTAACCAGAATCTGTTAATTTTGCTTACTAAGCCAGCCTATTCATAATTCACACGAATGCTTTTTAAAAAAAATGTCATTCTAATGACTTGTTACAAATGAGTTAGATTTGCAGAATGTAATACTGATATCTACAGTAATTTCCAGTTTTAATTATAGGTTGTTGCTTCCATGTTTTCTTTCTCTCTATGCACTGTAGATTTTGTCTCTAATCATGTATTTTGGAATAGAGCATACACTCAATTCTGTCACCCTATTCTTGGCCCTCCCTGGAGGAGGTGCTTGCTGTTAAAGCAAACTCTTGTTGCATTAGAACTGCTGCTTTAGAGGTCTTTATATCTACAGCAGCAACATAGTATTCAGAATTCCCTTCCTCTCCACAGGTACGCTTTTTTGAAACATCCTCCATAAACATTTTCAAGTTCTAAGAACCATTTTCGTTGTTTCAGAAGGAATAAAACCCCCTAATCCTTCTGCTTGGTGTAGAGATTTTACAAAAACATTTTTCTCTTACTTATTTTGTGATAAAAAGTGAAAAATTACTGAAGGCTGACGTTTGAAACTTACTGCATAAATTGAGCAGTCCTCTGCGTGGACTTCAAGGTGCTCGGCCTGACCACACAGGGCTGAAGGTGCCCAGCAGAAAGCCCTAGTGACTGCACACCTCACGTGTCAGCTGGAATTGGACCTGGCCCTGAAAAGATAGAGCATATGTGTGTGAATTTGAGCTCCTGTGATGGAAGTGGTAGAAAAGTATGAGACTAATTCAATGCAAAAGACTTATTTCACTCTTAAGGCTACCATTTGAAGCCAGGAAATGCAAAAGTTCAGGTCCTGCTAGCAACATCCATTACCTTGCAATGCACTTGTGTAACCTTTTCTATCATGTACTAGTCAAGAACAGCTTGTTAATAACAATTTTTAGTGTCCTCACCTGTACAGATCATAGGATGTTTTTGTGAGAAAGCTGCCTTAAAGCCTCACCTCATGCTCAAATTCAGCCTCCCATGTAACATCAGAGGCAGAATGCCCTGTTTTGCACGATGGGATGGCTGGGATCCTGGTACTGAGGGGAGGCTGAAGGGTGCACGGGCAGAGGAGGAGCGCTGATGACAGTGGGGTGTAGACACAGGGCCAGGTTTATGCCCTGATAAAAAGTCCATCTGCTGTAAGAGCTGCATTTATATTTGTGTAATCTCTCACTGTGGAAGCATTTAGCAATTCCTGTCCTGGATCAGCACCGCGTTGTGCGTGGTCTTGTGCAAGCAAAGCAGTGCTTCCCCCTAAAGTGCACCAGTAAAGGCAGAAGGGCGTGTGGCCAAATCGAACCCTCGGCAGCTGGAACCAAAACTTTTGCATTTCTCAGCAGACTTAAACACTGCACTAACACCTCTTGGACTGAACTCATGGATATTGAGTTTGTTTAATCAAGTAACTTCACACTGCACGAATAAGAATGACACTAAGGATTTTTCCGACTGTGTTTCTGAGCTGTGTTGTCAGCTGGCGATACGTCGTCGTATTAAATGGCTGTTGGTTCACGTACGTCATTATCTTAGAGCACCCAAGCTGTGTGACAGGAAATGACGTGCACACTTGTGTGCATTTGTTTAGAACCTTCATCCTGCAAACTCTCATGAGCCTACGTGCATTTGTTCAATTATTTTTGCAGGAATCTAGTCTCTCGATCAAAATCCGTTCATTTGGAAAAACATTTTGTGTTGGCTTCTTTCTTTTATCTTATGAATTTCCCTGCTGGCACTCCTAAAAATATTCTTTATTTCTGCTTTATGATAAATTATACAGATTTAATGCTAAAGATACCACTTTACTTATGCTGAGAAACTAACATGTTGTATTTTGTTGCTTTTGTATCTGACGGCTGGGGAAGGGGCGGGTTACACACCTAAAACAATAACTGCAGCTCGCAGAAACAGCATTTAGAGCTTATTTGGAGCTTCCGTAGCAAAGCTGCTTGAGATTGCAATGACTTCATCTCTAATAACATTTTGACATGCACTCCCATGAGGCTTCACTGCCTTAGTTTTTGCAGATGCAAACGGATTTTTTGCTCTGTGTTTTTTTTGTGCTGTGTATTGTGTCAGGGCTTTGAAGTGTTTTCAAGACGGTAAACAGTCTTCTTTCTTTTCCCTCCCCTCCCTTCCTCCTCCTTCCTACCTGGAAGGTTTAGTTTCTTCTCTCGTGATAAGAGACGTATGCAGGCATCACAGAAAAACGTCCACTTCCAGGATACTTTTGGCGAATGGTCAAATTCAAATAGAGATGACACCTACACCGAACAAGGACAAGAAGCCCTTCAGCACCTGTGACTAAAACCCTGGGGTGGTCAGCTTCCTGCAGTAGATCTCGACCGTCTAGTAACAAGAAGCTTCTGGGAACAAATCTGGCAGCTCGTCGTTTTTATTTGCCTTGCACACCTCGGTGGTCGTGTTTCAGCTGTACTCCTCCAAAGGGATCCCGCACTGTTCACTTGGTGACTGTTGGAAACAGAGTCCAAGCTTTGCAGTAACAGTCATCGATGCCCTGGGACGTTGAAGCTTCTAGATGACTTGTTTTGTGCTGAATAACAAGTCCACCTTCTTGTTCACGCATTAACTACAGTAACACGAGCTTCTCTAAACCAAAAAAAAAGGACCTGTGCCATTAATAGAAGTTTGTTTGCAGTGTACAATATCTATTGGCAAAGACTCCGTTACCCTGTTTGTTAAAATTTTGGTTGTTTGCTTTCTCTTAATTTCCTAGGATGTTTTTTTTTCAAGAGGAAACCACCACAGCTGGCCACTCTCCGTGGCAGGTCTTAGCACTGCTCTGTCCTGTCAAGTTCAGCTGGCACCTGCCTTTTGCAGAGTAACCACTTGGAAATTCACCTGATACAAATCAATTAACTGGAGTAGCCTTGAGAGGGATAGTGAGTGTATACGTTTCCCTTGCTGCTTATAGTGCCTAAAGCATGAAGAAACCAATGTATGAGGTGAGCGTGCCTTGCATTTTGCCATGAGTTCTGCAATATTAACGGAAATCAGATTGCTTACTATGAGGAATTCTAACACTACTTTTTTTTTCTTACCAGGAATTTCCCCCTAGAGTAGCACAGTTGCTGTAAAGGAGTTAGGTCCCCTTTCCACAGACAGGTTTTGATTTAAGTCACACTCCACTTTTCTGCCTAGAGAAGACTGCCTGACTCAGAGTAAAAGGCATCCTCAAGTAGCTGACACGAGCTATTTTAACTGACTTAGAGATGACCCCAACTCAAAACCTTTTTTCTGACTAGTCTAAACACTATTTTGGGTGGCAGAGCGGGCAAATTCTGCATATGCAGGTGGCTCTGCTGCTGCTGATTGATGTTTGAGTAACCCGCAATTACAGGGGCCTTAATTTGCCCCCAAAAGCCCCGCACGTGAACACGGCTGAACTGCCAGGAGATGGGTTTTAGATCCGCTTTGCAATTAAATGTGAGACCCCTGGGACTGCCTGGGGTTGTGCTTACAGAAACCTTAACACTAAAGCTCCGTGCAGCGTAACCGCTGCGTGTGGCACCTGACCTGGCTCTGCACCTCACCAGGCTCTGCCCCGGTGGGAGAGCACAAACACACCCCCTGGCTGCTCCTCCTCATGAGGGAGGAGGTGAGGTGGTCTCCTGTGAGCGTCGCTGCCTGCCAGGAGAGTCGGTGCTGAAGCAGAGCACTGCTGCTGAGGAGTTCCTTGAGTTAGGGCAAGGCTGCGGGCAACTTGTGCACGTGTCGCTTAGCGCTGGGAGCTGCTGGTGGCAGTGCAGCAACTGCATCTTTGTGAAGAGCTCGGTGTTGAGTGCGGTGTTGGTTTTAGTCCAGGATGATCCACAAGCGGATTCCTAAAGGTGCACGGGCAGCACAGGGTTCTTAGCCCACTTGTTGGGAAGCTGTGCCAGGGAACCATTTTGTTGCTGCAGTGGGCTGAACGCTGCTTGCTCCCACCTGTAACTGCTCCATTTTGAACACAGACCCTCAGCGGGCTCTAGGTAGGGAAGTGTTGACTGTGCCAGCCGGGCATCATTGCCGTTGGGGGCAGGAGGGGGAAATGTGGCCTTACACGGAAAGCATTTCCATTTGAAACAGTGACACTAGCATCTGATGCTAGTATTAGGCAGAGGTGATTTTGCCTGGTTACGTTTTGGTAACACATCATGAGTTCTATGCTTACAGAAAGCTGTATCCATAAAAGAGCAGCACTTCTCCCCTGCCGTGAGAGTCAGTTCTTACCTGGGGGAAGGCTTACTGGAACGCTTAACTTGCTAACATCCTGACTTCACTTCCGCACGGGGGCGGAGGAATAAAAAGCACACTACAGTTGTATCAGGCCGTCAAATAAATTGTGAATGATTCCCGTCTCTCCCCAGCATAGTTTACAGTCATTTGACACATTCAGAAGAGACGCAGTGATCAGAAACAATGCAAGAATGCAGCAGATTCCCAGCCTGGATAAGCACATTGCTTTCAAATTAGCTAAGAGCACTGAGCTGGAATAATAGGAAACCACAGGCAGAACTGTTTTCCCCCAGCATCTAAGCTCACGTATTAAAAACTCTCCTGGCCAGTCCCATATGCTAGAGCCCAGTGTGCTATTGTTGGGTCGGATCTGCAGCTGATTTCAAACAATGGCACTAAGCAGTACAACCTTCCCTGTTCATCTCCGTAGCCCGTTACCTCAAAAATCTAATTAGTCACTCCAGACCTGCTAGTATTAACCACCTCGCTCCTCCTTCTCACATTAGAAGTGCTGAGTTTATCCACACCAAGTGTCATCTGAGAAGATGGCATGTAGGGATGAGTATGTAAAGAGTTGAAGATCTTCTCGTGTAGTTTCTCAATATTAACTAAAATCTGCTTTTAAAAAGGGGCCGGGATGTTGTCAGGTATGGGACGTAACAATCCTGTCTCCAAAGTGCAGGATCACTGAAGTGTTTTTTTGGTTTTGTTTTGGTTGGGCAGTAAATAATTTTAACAGTTTAATAAATATTTCTGAAAAACAAGGATCTTTGCAAGACATGTGTCCTTTTTTTTTGTGTGGAAGTCTAATACTACCTGTTTTGGGGATGCAGTGTGCAGGTCTGTCTTCTTTCCCTTGAAAAAGGCTTATAAATGGAAATACAGCCTCAAACTGGGCAAGGTTTTGGATAAGGCCATTCAAAAACTGCCAAAAATATTATTTACAATATATTAGCACATATTTGGGAGTTGCTGATGATGGCAAAGACCACCACAGATCCTTTCCGTTTCACTGAGGAGCGCTGCAAGCTCCTCAGTGGAAGATGCGTGTCTGGATACACATCTTGTACGCACATCCTGACAGAAAATGGAGGGTGCTTTGCCCTCTGCTTTCCCCAGTTCAGCTAGAACCAGCAGCAAGCCCAGTTGCCAGAACAAGATTTAAACCCTGAGCAGACAGGACTTCACTAGCAGAGAGAAGGAAGGGAGAGCTGGATGCAGCTGCAACCACAGCATCGAGCCCTGACACCGTCCTTCAGTGACCACTCACATAATGACTGGGGATGGTTTCTGACCTGCTTACTCCCATGCGGTGTGCATTCTTCTAATAAAGGGAAGGACACCCTCCCACAGTGTTAAAAATATTTCTTATTACATGCTTCTCTCATACCTCACAGGACTAGTTAAGGATGGAGTATTACTAAAGATCTCACCTCTCCCAGCGTCTTCAAGAAAATAAAGTCACTTCCCTTCAGCGTCTGGTTTGGGCCACATTTGTCAAAAGCTTTGTTTGTTGCTATTGTTTCATTTCTATTCCTTCACAAGTGACTTCATAAAGGGCATCTGTCTCACAAAATGAGTGTGAACATCTGACGCATAAAGAATTAAATATGGAGCTCTCTCATGAACACTAATCCAAGCAGCAAGTATCAAATGAGGTTTGTACTCAGTTTCAGTGGGGTGCCAGTACATGCAGTGCATTTCTTACATTATTTACCACTTCAAAATATTAATAGGAAAGTTTAATTTCTCTGAAGAACAATTCAACAAACGGTGTCTTAACTGCACTAGGAACCAAACTACAGAGAGCTGCTAGCAGGTTAAAGTCACAGGCACAAGACAGCAACACGACCGCTGCTGGTTCAGGAACGCAGCGCACAGCCCCAAGCTGACGGTGACACCTGCAATTGAATCATGTCCGTGTCCTCCAGAAGGTGCAGCAGCTTTATCCAGAGGCTGCGGAGACCAGAACCTGCTGCTTCACCTCCACCACGCCAGTTCATTTACCAGGACAGCAGAGGCAGGTCCCAGCCAGCAGTAAGGGCAGTAGGACTTGGCTCACACTATTCTAGGGGATGATAAAAGTAGTCAGTCACCATACCCAAATTCCCATTGTTCCTGTAAGACGTGGTGCTGTCAGCTATCGATGCTTATCATCGTCTCTTTGCTTCTTGGTATCTCTCTCTCTGCTCCGGTCTCTCTCTCTGTCTTTCCTGTCTCTGTCCTTCCTGTCTCTTCCTCTGCTCCTCTCCTCTTTGGAGTCCCTGTCTCTCTCACTTTCACCCCAAGCCCACGACCGCTCCCTTTCTGGCCATCTCTTTTCTCTGCTCCTTTCATGGTCTCGGTCCCTTGTTCTCCAGTCCCTTGTTCCCTCTCGAGACCAGTTTCTTTTCTCTGCTGAGCCTTCTCCATAGAAATCATTTTTCACATTTGGCAAATTGATGGGCTTTCGGAAAGGTCTGTCCCGTCCTCCGAACCGTAGCTGTCCGGATTCTTTTTTGCCTCCAAACCCACCTCCAAGCCTCCGAGGAATCCATCCTTTGAGAGTTCTTTCCAGTTCAAAGTCCACAAAGATCTCGTGTTGATCGATAACGAGCCTGTTGGCGTCTCTGTGGGCCTTCAACAGAGCACGTTCCTCTTTGTACTCAATAAACGCATAACCCTTAGAAAATCCTGTGACCAAATCTCGAACCAGACGGATCTTTCTGATGTCTCCATACCGGGAAAAGACCTCCTTTAACTTCTCTTCTGTTGTCTGAAGATTGAGCCTTGCTACAAACAGGGTGAGGTGAGGATCTCCCGTAACTCCCTTGTTGGGTACGTAACGTGCCAGCATAGCCCTCCATATGGCACGGTCATGGGGCTCTTCATCCGTGCCATCGATGCTCCCTGCTTTGAGAGGGTCATACTCCTTTGCTATGGGGGCCCAGTCATTCATTGTCTAGTAGAAAAAACAAATAAGCAAGAGTTACACATACTCACAGGTCACTGCTGATGTTTTATAAACAAAAGCAGGAGGTGCAAGAAGCACTTCTAGCACTGCTGTACAGCATTTTTCATCCAAGAATCCCCAAAAATGTGACAAAATGGTCATGTCACTATTGTTAGATCCTATTTTTTCAGCAGGACACCACAGCGTTACGTATGCTCCTTGTGTGGGTACGTCCTGAGGCCCAGCCTCCACAGCAGTGAGCAGCTCGTGTGAGCACACATACACATTTATAAATAATGCGGGGTGGTGCCGGCCACCTCCCACGGCATTACGCTGAAAAACTCTTCCCAGAACACAACAATCCTGAGAAATAAATTATTAAAAAAGCCTCCAAAGCCAGCCCCGGGGCCCAGCGAGGCCCTCTCGCGGCTCCCGGAGCCTCCCGGAGCCTGCGGCCGGCGCTGCCCCGCTGCAGCCGGGCCGGGCGGGCGCTGAGGGCCCCGGGGCTCGGCGGGACGGCGCCCGTCCTGAGGGCTCCCCCCGACCCCTTCCTTTCCCCCTCACCTCTCCTCACGGCGCGGCCTCACGGGCAGGAGGAGGAGGCGAGGAGAAACGGCCGCCTCCCCCGAGCCCGCCCCCGAGCTGAGGCGAGCGCTGAGGGGAAGGGGCAGGGCGAGCAGCGGGCTCCGCCATGGAAACCCCCGCGGGAAGGAGGAAGGAGGGCAGCGGGGGGGGAACCTCCGCCCGGCCGGCCTGCCCCGGGGAAGGGAGGCAGCGCCGGGCATGCAGCACGGCCGGCAGGAGGAGGAAGAAGATGAGGAAGAGGAGGAGGAGGAGGAGGATGGCGGCGGCGCGGAGAGCGCGCTGGAGAAGAGCCCCTTCCAGCTGACGGCCGAGGACGTGTACGACATCTCCTCCGTGGTGGGCCGGGACCTGCTGCAGCTCAGCGCCGGCCCCCGGGCGTCAGCCGCCGCGGCCCGGCTGCAGTTCAGCATCGTGAGGGTGCTGGAGATGCTGGAAGCGCTGGTGAGCGGCGGCAGCCTGGCCGAGGAGCGGCTGCGGCTGGAGCGGGACCGCCTGAGGAAGGAGGTGGAGGCGCTGAGGGGAGAGGGGGCCCCGGGCAGCGCCCGGCAGGTGGGTGCGGGACCCCGGCGGGGGTCGGGGGCTGCCAGGGAGCTGCGGGGGTCCCTGCTCTCAGGACAGGCCCTGGGAGCCGCCACATGCCTGTAACGAAACCCACGTTAATGCCAGAGGGGTTGGAGGGTACCTTCGTCGCCGTCAACAGGCTCTTCTCGCAGCCCGAGGGGTCTCAGAGGGGCCACGATCCCTCGCTGTGATCCCTCACTGCAGGTTTACGTGTAGGGCTCACAGAAGTTCATACGCACAGCTGCAGGTTTTCAGTGTTAATCCACAGTTGTACAGCTCAGCACCAGTCTGTCCCACATGGACGCTTTGCCATTTATTGTACAATAAAGCTTTCGTACTCTGCGCAAGGAAAGCTGACGAACGTGACTAAAAAAAATAAAAAAATAGACATTAATAAAAAGGCCCGTAGAAAACAGAAATCTATTCTCTCTGCTACAGCGTTTTGGTGTGATCATAGGTTTCTTAGCCTCTCTCACCACCAGAAAAGCTTGCTTTCATTTTCAGCTTCCTGGCAAATGAGATCGCTAACTCTTTGGAACGGGCTGGTTTTAGATGTGGTCAGAGCCTCACAGGCAGGCCCCCTACTTGGTTAGGATGACAGAAAATATGAAAAACAGTAACTGCTTGAAAAAAAACAAACAGGATTGTGAAAAACAGATACTAGGAGTTACTATGATTTATAAAATTCTGAGACTTTATTTTAGGAATGCCCAGTTTTTGATAGGTTACAAGATCACATTCACCCCTTTATTTTGCAGCTCAACCTTGGACCAGACAAAATGGTAATAGACCTCACAGATCCAAACCGCCCTCGGTTCACGTTACAAGAGCTGCGAGAAGTGCTGCAGGAGCGTAACCAGCTGAAAGCTCAGCTTCTAGTGGTGCAAGAGGAGCTACAGTGCTATAAAAGGTATATCATGCAAAGAACTAATAACATTGTCTGGGGAGCTTATCAGATCAAAGTATTGCAAGTTTGAGCATCTAGTTTGGGCTGGGCACTGTCCAAATGTGTAAGAGACATCTTTGCTCCTAAGAGCCTACAAATGAGCAAAGAAATGTGGGGGTACAGTGAAGTATCCATGCAACATAGTTTTAAAACTAAATTCTCTCTTAGTCTGTGCAGTTAGCAGCCTGCTCTGGTGGTTGTCCCACTGAAAGCCTACGTATGGTTACTGCAACTCCACACGCAAGCTAGATTCTCATGCACACCAATTAACCTGGCAGTTGCACACGTGTTATTCTTGTCTAAAGCCACATACCAGAAGATCATGGGGATTTCCATCTCACTTTAGTCAAAATTTCCTTCCTCCTCCAGCGTGCCTGTTGGGTACAGATGGGGGTATGCTAGCTTATCTACTGTTCTGTTGTCCCCAGAGTGAGTGTTGCATTAATGCAGGAAGCAGACTGTTAAGTCCTTTCATTATCATTGAGAAGATTTTATTTTATTTTTAAAGAGTACCATCAGGGATTTGTGTAAGACACCTAAATGATGCAAAACAAGTTCTTTTGGAGAAGGATCTCTGTCTTTCTAGAAGGGAACAGCCTGGGAGAATCAGTGTGGTCCAACGGATGGGATGCAGGAGGGGTCTTTCTCTTGGTGCTACAAATTGCTTCACCTACAAGGCTGTTCTCCCCACCCACCTATGCCCTGCATCACCTGGCTGTATTATAAACTCTTTGGGGCAAGAAATTCATTTTTAATCCATACACAAAATGTCTGAGCACGTAAGATTTCAGTTGAGATATCTCAGCAACAACCTCTTAGATTTGCTAAGCCTGCCCTTTGCCTCATCTGTAAGAGTCAAGTAAAAGCCAAGAAGTTAAAGTTAAATCCAAGTCAGTTTACAAACTGTCTGCACAGCAGCAGTTCTCACGTAACAGTGAGGCACCAACTTCCCCGTCCCAGCTGACTACCTTTGCAGTGCAACCATTGGAATAGCTTCTTGCCTTTTATTTCCCAGCTGTGCTATACTGCTTACTACACACCAAGTTAAAAATTAACGGTATGAATGTTTTACATTTCTGAGTGAATGTCACGGTGCTTTGTACCTAGAAAATGCATCAAAGCTACTTTCCGGTTCAAGTAGTGCTATGTGGTTTTCTCTTCATACAGTGTTACAGGTTAAGCCAAAAACCACCTTCCCTTTAAGCATTCACATAAAACTGCAGGGGGAGAGGATAAATGTGAATATATATTCTAAAATGCCTTGTGTATGGATTTTCGATGGCCATAAAACAGTGCTGCTTAGCTACTTTCGGCCTTCAACTACTGCAGTAACAAGCTTTGATCCACTCAGTTCTTCAGATAGAAGAGGTCAGCTCAGGGTAGTAATTTAGCATGCTGCAAAAACACAATGTAATATGCAACTGGTAAAAATTTAGCCTGATTCCAAGCAGAAGAAGCTGGTGAAGCTGAAGAATACGTGGTTACAACTTTGTAAAGTATAACAGCACAACAGCAGCCTGACAAAATCTACAGCTCAGGCAAAGCCTTTCTTTTCTGCTCTATAGGAGGGAAAGAGGAACACTCACCTGCCTTGCAGGGAAAGCTGGGAACCTCCCTTCTGTTCCCAGTTGCGTGGCCTGAGCCTCCGTGGCTGTGCTGAAGGTACCATGGATCCACCCAAGCAGAACGTCACTATTTGTGTCTGCATCCTGTTTTTGTCTTTGGACTCTTATCCAAATCCATTGTGTAACTACACTTCCCTTTCACTCGTGTTATGGTTTGCCATTTTTCCTTCATTGAAATATCAGCTCATTACTTTTTTTAGTGTTCTCATCACAGCATAGCCTAAGCAAAATTACAATGCAGCAGTTATTCAAGGAAAACATGAATAATTCATTAAAAGGAGTGGGCCAGGCTGCTGTGCCTGTCTTGGGAACACCCCTTCACCCATGTCCCAGGCTGCCCACTGAAGGACTAAATGCAGACAGCAGTGCTATACAAAATGCTATGCACAAAACCACAAAAAAAATGCATTTCTCTTGCCAGTGGGATCATCTCACAGACAAAGGACCAAACTCAAGAATTGGAAAAAAAATCCTGTGGCAGCAGCCCAAGCACCAGCAAGGACAGAGGAGAGAAGAAAATCACCAAGCGTCTGTAAGTTTGTTTGTGTTTGTTTGTTTGTTTGTTTGCTTTTTCCACCTTTTTGGCAGAACATGGGACAAGGACATGCCTCACACTTAGTGAATCCAAGGATGAAATCTGAACTTTGGCCTAGTTAGCTGGACATTGTTTTCTCCTCTCTATAAAATTAAAACCTGACAGAGAAATCCTTTCCCGTGGAAAAATACTCCACAGGAAAGCAAGCTCCACCCTGGCAAGCAGGGTATCACTTTTTTCTATAAAGAATCAGCATTTCAGAACAAATGTATGTGAGTTGGGTCCTGTTAGCACATGAAAGCTCATGCCAGCTGTCCCTGGAGGTTTGCTTACATTGTATGCACACAGCTGTTTGCAGTACCCACATGCTCAAGCCTTGTCCTTAAAAGTTCCCCAAAACAGCAGGACACGGCAGTCACACTGTATGATCCTTCTTTTCTATTTGTACCTTTTTTCTTTTGCAGGTTCTCTTTTAAACATGGAAAATGAACATCCTTAAGAACTTTTAACCACTTGTGTTCAGAAATGGCACTGCTGAAAGCCTCTGAAGGAGTTCGGAGTCGAGAATTGGAAAATAAAGCAACACTCTTACTGTAGAGAATAAGCAATCTCCTAAGAATTCTGTTGTATAATATTCTTTCACAGAAGGTTTTACTTTACTTTTTTAGAAACTGTTTGTCACTTTTTGCATTGTTGGATTTCTGCCAGACATTACCCATCTGGAAAGAATAACTGTTTACATGAGTGATTTTTTATTCTTATTAAAAGACCCTGTGGCCACACATTTATCTGGTCTGCCTATCAAAATGCTCAGCCCAAAGTGATTTTATGAGATTAAGATTTTATTTATAAAGGATATATGCCATTCACAAGTGCCTTCGTAGCAAAGTGCTGGGAAAGAAGCACCCATTCCAATTGTACTTCTCAATGATGGTATATGGAAAGTAGCTCTCTACTTTACCCTAACACACAACTGCTTGAAAAAAGGCCCCTTGTTGCTTTTGTTCTGCCCTTCTTTGCTTTAGAGGGACATACACAGGAAAGACCCTTTGGGGTCAAGATGAAAGATAGAGAACAGCACAGCAAGGGCAAAGCTGCTGCATTGTGCTTCGCACGCATCAAGGACCAGTAACATTTGAGAGGCACAGACAAACTCAAATTGGAACAGATGCATCAGGCATTTCATTTGACAGCTGAAGGCCGTATGTGGTAGACAGTTGTTTTTTTTCATAAGCTCTGCTTTTCAATTAGGCTAATACACAGCTCCTATCAGCTAAGTAATGACACTCATCACTAGCAGACTGATAGAAGGCAAACAGAAGAGTAGAAAAAGCTTGAAAAACACCAATTAGATTCCACATTTAGAAAAGCAGGATTTCAAGAGGAGTCAGAACAGACATAAAAAGAGAAGTGACAGGAACCCAACTATGATCTTACACTCTTCAGAAATAAAAGTGGGTTCTGAAGTCTTTTGATTCCCTCATGTATGCTAGCAGCATGGAAAATATAGGGCACCTTGCATATCTGCTCAGAGGCACAATGCAAATGTGGCTCTGCAGAAGGTAGGACTGCAGGCTCAGAACTTATTGGCAACTGTACAATGGCAAGGTGACAAAGATGTTTGACCTAGGCAGTTAGTTTACAGTTAACACAGCCAGTGCACTGAAATTAGGAAGTAACTTTGTCATCTTCAAAATACTGATAAGCCTTACTGAGAGGTTTGAGGTTTTCTAGAGCATGGCAGCAGGGAAGGAAGGTGCTGTATCTTCTTCCAGGGGTTTATGTTTAAAGGGAAAAAAAAAAAGAAAGTATCAGGCAGTGGCAAGAGCCAGGATACATTTTTGACCTTGAAAGATATAAACATGTTCTGAAATGCAAATCCCTGGGTGGTTCATCCAAAAATACATCTTCCAGAATCCTTGGGGGGTGGGTGGGTATGGAGGGAGGTGTTGGGGATTATGCCCAAAACCACAGTAATTACAAATCTTAATGAAACAACTCCAGATAAAGTCCAGATATTAAACAGATGGGTGTGAGAGTACCAGCTTGCCCCCAAGGAGGTACAGAAGACCCTAACGTAGCCCTTCTTTACTGCTAGTTGAAGGAGACAATGAATGCAGCAATTACTCAAGTTGCCACTGAGGATGTTCTTTATTGAAAACCAGAAGCAGGAGTTCACCAGTTAGAGGGGACAGAAGAGCAGCCCAACCTTTTGAGACTACTCTTTTCTGGCACCAGCACAGCTGCATCCAGTCTGGTATCAAGTGAACTGCCCAGCTTCTCTCAGAAGGGAAGCAAATTCCTTGGCTATGACAGGCTAAAGCCCTGTTAAAGCAACCTTGCTGCCTCTGGTAAAGAGGGACAAGCCTTATGAAAGATGTTTAACTCCCAACCCAAGGGCATCTTTCTCTGCTAAGTGCTTTAAACCTTATTTAGAAGACGAATCCTTCTTATAAGGCACACGGATAAAATCAGAACCGCGAGTTCCTGTGAAAATTACTTTGAAATATATACACACAAACATATATGCACACATATATACATACACTTGTATATATAGCTCCTAGAAAAGTAAAAGATACATTCTCAGTGCAATATCAGCTTTATTACCATCTTCCGATGCAGTGCTACTTGATTACCAGTTAAGCATTTCAGAGAAGACATTTTCCTTTTATGTAAAATAGGGAGAGATTCTCCCCTTCTTGTTTACGAAAGTGATGCCAAAGAACAGAGGTTTTAAGCTATTTAACCTGATAGAGAACAAGCAAATGTTTAAATAAAGAACAAATAAAGAAGCATTTGATTCCAATTTTGACTTCAGGGAAGCACTCTACTAGAACAGGGGACTGTACACTGCTGTAGCGTCTCTGTTACCGAGACCGGAGAGAAATCACTGCCAACTAGAACAAGTCAGCCAAAGAAGCTTACTTGTAACTCAGTACATGTAAGGTAACAGGTCTCCAGTTAATCCTTCAGAAATTGTGAAAATACAAAGGCTTTCTCTGCTGAGCTTGCCTAGTGTTAAATGGTAAATAACATTAAGCATTTAATGGCTAATGATTTTCACAGCTTTCTTTCAAAATGCTAACGATCTGCAATGGAGACAGGTACTATAGCAGCCACTTCATCAATAATAAATATATTCTTTATTTTACAGAGACATTGTCTTCAAGTTTTTAATTTAAAAAATACATCACTACGCCACCTCTCTTGCTGCTGGAGCATACAACCACGATGTTGTTGCTGTCTAACCTATCACATAGGCAAGCATGTAAGATTGTCCTAGAGGGCATTAGCTGGAGCAGCTGCAGCCTTCAAGACATGAGGAAGAGAAGACATTAACAGAGCCACAGATCCCTTGCCGACATTTTCCAGCAGCAAGCGTGGCTGATGGCTCACAGCCATCTTCATCTACACACATGCCAAGCCTGCCTTGGCAAAAATTCCAACCGGTAAGAATTAATCTTTAACATAAAGGACCTGCATTGTATATTGCCCGCCTATACCACCCATTTGGTTCTCCAACAGTCGTGTTACAAACATCTGTAAGATGCTAAACGCTCAGCTCCCATTTAAGACAGTGGGACCAGACCGTGCTGGACAGACCTACAGGACCAGGCAATAAGGAATCTACGTTCTTCATTGCATGAACTCCATCATTACAGTTTGAAGCTGCATATGAAGATGACTCCTATTTTTGGAACCACTATGCTCTATTTCAAGCATTCACAGTAAATAAATAGCTTCTGATGTGGCTAGTAGCATAGAAAGGCAATAAAAAATTTTTGGAGAGAGCTTCTTTTGCTTCTTTAAAACCCTCTAGGAGACATCTCCAAGAATCAGCTGTCAACTATAAAAAGGTACCATCTCAAATTTAGAAAATAAGTAATGTCAAGCATTGATTCTCACTGTGAAGTTACAGCTCCACATTTGTGATCAGTATCAACCCAGTCTATCAAAATCCATCCACATTTGGCTTGGAGTCATTTCTCTGATGAAAGCAGCCAATTTGACCATCCATTTCCCTCAGCACAAGTGCATTTAAAGTTCATTGCCAGAGACACCGCACTGGAAAAAAACTTAGATCCCTAATACAGATTATTTGAGAACGATAGAAACAATAGCATCCATCTCAAAAAAATCCTGTCAGCACTGGGATGTAAAAAAGTCTGACAAGTAGACAAGCCATTGGATGTAAGAGTCAGCATACAAAAGTACATCTGCTGTCATAAAGCTAATGCCAAGTTCATCACCCCACAAAACGGAGCATGAGATTTCATTGCAAAAGTAGAAGCACAACCCAAATGATTACGTTTCAATCTGTGCAAGTCTTCGCATGCTCAGGTGGCACTGGTCACTATGAAAAAGTGTTCGGTTTTTAGGGAGGATTTCCTATTACAATATAAAAGTTTTGGCAATCTAATGTCAATTACTCAAGCCTGCCTGGAAATCTGTAATAGGAATTTTAAAACTGCAAAGCAAAAAGGTAGTTTTCAAGGAGTTCAGAACACCATAAGCAGTCCACTAAGAAAGCTGAGGGAAATGAGGGCAGGAGAAAATAAAATAAGAATCCACTGACTCCGTGTAGAGCACGCTCAGTCCAAAAAAAAAAAAAAAACCCACACACAAAACCACACCCAAAGATGAAGAGTTAGTGTTTCAGCCATGGATGTGCTGCAATGGAAGCTTTGCTTCTGTCTCCATAGTCGTACAACAGTTCTTCACCTGCTTTAATGTCTCTGGAAGCTATCAGTATGAGATGAGGCACACCATCAATGTCATGAAGCTTTGTTTGACAATTGCCACATTTGCTGTGATTAATCAGTCTTCCCAGACGATTAGTTTCTTTTGTAGCATCAACACTGAAAGAACAAGAACAGAGTGCAGGATTGCTCCATGTCATGCACAAGTCATGTCAGGGGACAAAAACCGAAGTGCAAGCCAGATCAAGATTTAGGAATTCACACAAGGCTCAAAAAATGAAGGAAAAAAATCACTACAGAAAAAATCATTACAGAATATTCATATGTTTAAACAGCATGTAAGACAACTGTGTAGGTTAACCAAAGTAATTCTGGGAGATTTGTAAGTTACCAGAAAAATGAATGCTTCAGACTCTGTTTTCAAGTTGCCTGTTTCTAGGAAGCTCTCAGTTGTTCCCATGGAATAGCACAACCCAAACGCAGGACAACACCAGAAAGGCTTGATACCTTTAAAAACTCTCCCTCAAGAAAAGCTGTGTCAAAGCTAAGTAGTCTCCACAGAGTAAGCAATTGAAAAAGCCTCTACTCACAGAGAAAGGTGAGAATACCCAAATGCTACACGTCCAGCTTCCAGAGATGCACATCCTACAGCTCTAGTGCCTCACTGCTCTAAGAAGTGCAGTGACAGCAATTGCTATGACATTTAGACTGCAAGGCAGATACTCAGAATACAGAGCTCTTCAAGGTAATTAACAGACAGGTTAATTAACCCACGCTCCAGTCTATAGTAGTATCAGCCAAGGAAGAAAGAAGGTTGTCTGAGCATTTGCTTTAGAAGAACTGAGTTTAGGGCAAATAAAACAGCAAACAGTGATAAAGCATGCACACGAGGTTGTTGCCAGGTACTAGAGAAAGAAAAGAGACCCAGTCAAGTATGGCTGAAGGAGGTGTTTCTCTTCCAGGGTCTGTCTGTACTGCTTCTCAAAGAAGTCATTACAACTCAGAAGTAATCAATTTCACGGAACAGTGAGTTTAGGCAGAAATCCGTGGCAAAGCTGTATGCCTCATCCAAGCAGATACAACTTTCCATATAGCTTGTGCTGGGCTTCAGAGAAGAGGGCTTCGAGTCATCTGCCATTCCTTTTAGCCTTGAGGTACAGGAGGCTCTTGGACTGTGAAACAGTGCTCCAAGAAGATTCCCTAAGTCACGGCTCCCAATAATAAAAAAAATGTACAAAAACAAAACAAGGAAAACCAGCATTCAAAGTTTCTCCCACTCAACTACTACGCTTAAGTCAAAAGAAGCTTACCAGTACGTTTTGCTGAGGTACTGAAAATAGTACATATAGCAGCCTGTGGATGGATCTTGAGCATACACAGCTTCCCGCTTTTTAGCATCAGTGATCTCTATGAGATCCCCATGATATTCAACTACAAATTCTCCTCGATTAAAATGTTTAGTTGCAATTACGCCTCTCCCTTTGCCATCAATGTAATCAATCTGTTAAGTTGAAAAGAAAATCAGCTAGGAAATTACAAAGTATTTACATGAGTGCAGATATGCCATTTACTAGGAAGTGAGCGTGCGTCACGTTTGTCATAAAAACTGCTACAGCATGGTACTCGTGTGTTGCAGACAGCTGGGGAAGCACAATGCACAGTATCATGGAAGAGTCAGGACGAGTTCAAGATGCAACCTACAATTTTGATAAATTATGTAATCTAATCAAGGAACTAAGAATTACTTTAAATAAGTTACATACACAGAAGTTATCTATTTTTCCTTTTAAACTACCTACTGAGGGACTAAGCTTTTCCATTTCAAGGGCACAGGAAAAAAATGTCAGAGGTACAGAAAGATCAATCACAAATTACATTTGTCACTCACTAGCATATTTTATTACTCCCCTTCTGCCCCCAGCCTAACCTGGACAACTCTCCCACTCCAAGAAAGTTCTATCACCACCCTAGAAGATCCAGTGTTAACTGCAGGCTACTTTTATTTTTATTTTTTGAGAATCACAGCTCTCTTGCACTTCCAGGAGCTACTTCTGCTTTAAACTCTAGAAGGGGTGGTCAGAGTAACCCAAACAGTAAGCAGCTGGTGCCAATAACTAACTTTTGCTGCCACTGGGAGGAAAACTAGTAGAGTCAATTAGCTTCAGTGCCATAATGAAGAACCCACAGCAACTAGCTGTACACAGGATCAGAGGATTAGTTGCCATTCAGTGGGTATACGGGCATTACCTTTCATAGATGTTACAATTAAGGGGATATATCTAACACCATTTTTGGAAGAATATGTTCTCCAGAGTCAAATATTATCCATTCAAAAGGGAAAGACTGTGCTCCACTTTCATCTTTCTACCAAGGAACTGCAGCAGTTCTGAGTTCTGCCACTTTCTCTTTAATCACATTAAGAGCAAGAGACTGCGCATGGCTACTTGGGTTGGCACTGCAGTTACCTTCATTCCTTCCTCTTTCCCGCTTGTTATTAGCTCATCTATTTTCCTCCTTTCCTCAGTCTGGGGAAGAAACAAGAGAAAACACAAGACCACATTACACTTTCATCGATTTTGTAGTTTGTACCACAGCTAAGAGGAAATGATTAGCCAGTGACACTCATTTGTCCAAACCGTCCCATCCTCCTAAAATTGTACGGAGACAGCTACCCCCTCCCCAAAGATTTGATACAATCATCTAGATTCTATCCTAAAAGAAATGGATCAACATTTCTGTACTTTACAAGTGTTCTTAACAATAATTCCAGCAAACTGGCTAACATTACCATTAATATTTCCACGTAGTGGAAATGTTTACAGATAGTTATGCCTTTCTCAAACATTCAATTAAATGGGAACATTATAAGCAATGTGATGTTAACAAGAAGCACTACCTGCAATTCAGATTTGCTCTTCCTGGAACTTCTTCTAACCGGGTAATAATCTGTCACTTTTCGATTTGGTGTTCTTCCTTGTGTTCTAGGGAAGAAGAAAAATAGGGAACACCCACATCAGACTATTTCTCAAGTTACACCTCTAGAAAAAGTATCTGTAAAAACATTTTTGCTTTCAGCTTGGTATGTTGAAAATTGATAAGGATGAATCAATGTTTCCCATCACTGCTCCTCATCCCAGGCCTCTACTAGTCCTTTATCCACAGGAATGAGATGCCACAGGAAATCAACTGAGAGGCACATTACAACTCTGGAACCACATTGGCCTTTCCAGAAGGCTCTCTGAAATATAGGTAATGAAAACTGGCAAAGAATTCATTAATATTAGGTTACATTACTCCAGTGACACAAGAAAGGGTTCCAGCTCAGGCAGAAAGCCACCATCTGCAATTAATCCAACATCCTGTTTCTGACAAGATACACTCCCATTTGTCCACAGAAAAGTAGGTCTTAATGACTCATTAATTTCATTTTCTAGAGGTGATCAGCAAGTATTTCACTTGAGTTAAAATACACAAGCCTTGCTTCCAAGAGGTCATCTGCAAGATGTGTACTTTCGGTGCTATTTTGTATTTTCCTCACATACTATTCTTGAGGAAAAGTAATCTTTAAAATTTGTTCCCTCTAACATAGCCGTTTGCTTAAAAAAAAGCAACAAGAGAAGCATTAATTACAACTCTGACTACAGCCCCTGAGCATAAGATGTAGATCAAGCCCCCGGTGCAAAAGGACATAAAGCAGAAGAGCTTTTACAATTCAGAAGCCACTTACTTTCTCCGTGGTCCACGTTTTGTTTTAACCATCTTTTTCTGAGCTGGCTTTGCATTGGCCTCATCAGCACCATCGGAAGGCAGGGGAGTCTTTTCAGTTTCTGCAGTTTCTTGATTTTGATCAGAAGAGGGTACTGAAGTATTGCACCCACTTTCTTTATCTTTCTGGTCGTCTGGTTTCATAGCACCTTCAATTCTATTGCTACCATTCTTTTTTTCTGGTGACAGGAAAATAAAGTAAGGCTCTGAACTCAAGACCATCTATACCAGAGTGCTTTTAAATGAACTCCAGTGGTTCCTAGTCCAAGTTTCTAGTTCTGTCAAACAGGAGAAAGAGGAAGGGAATGAATGATTCAATCTCTTTGTGCTAGAACCCAGACTGTTACTAGATTTTGGAGTAGTCATTGCTACACTACATGTGGTACAGAAGGAGGCATGAACAGAGAAAGGGAAAGGGTAAAACAGAGCTCAAGTACTTTGTCATGATTGGAAAACAGAGTAGCAAACCTGACCTGAACCCGTACCACCTTCAGTGCGGTATTTGAGCCAAGTGCTCGCTTTGCCAGTCAGTGCCTTTGGCATTCTAAGCTATCAAGTTGCTGCTGATGAATCAGCACCCCGCACTGAAGGAGTGCAAGATCCTGCACTGCTGTGATCAATAGCCTCGCATGCTGGTACAAAGCGGTCAATACCACTCAAGAATCCAAAGGACAGGCACTTACAAGAAAAAGCCTAACCCACAGCCATTCCATTTTCTGTGCTGAGTGCATCGTACCTCGAGCTGACTACATCCTCCTGCTCAGCTCACTGATTTAGAGGTAAATAAGCATGCCTTAAGACTGAATAAAGTTTTTATGTAAGGCAAATTACCAGGTTTAAGCCCCACATGACAGAACAGATGCTTCAGTCTCACTAGAGCAATGCAGCACAGCTGAAAAGCCACAGCTCCACTGCAGAACAGGCTAAAGCCATCTTCACCTTCTTGTTGAAACTTGGCTAAGGCTTGTAAGCTCCCAGAAAGCCTCCCTGTGTTGAATGGGGCTTAAAACACCTACTTGCTAGAACTGGTTGCATCAGAACATTTTGACAGATTACCACAGTTAACAACCACACCTTTAAACACACACCAGCTGATTTGTTTTTTCATCAGTGCCCCATAAATCCATGATCCAAGCTTTCAGAAGGATAAGGACACCACCATCCCTACAGTATCTCGGTTTGCTGATAAGAGCTGTAGGACTTGGAAAGCGACTGGGGCAGGGGAACTGCCCGGCCTCCTGAAGTTCTGAAACCAGGGGGGAGGAAAACACATCTCGTAAAGCCCATAATCCAAATATCAAGCTTACCATCTCCTTTTCTGTTGGTTTCATTTAGTGTTTTGCCCTGACATTTCACCTCGTGATACATGACCGAGTTTTCTTCTTGAAGCGGGGGGCGAGCACCAGGAGTTTTGCTAGGATTCAGGTAGCTGTAGATTTTGGATTGACCAATAAACACATTCTCCTGAAACAGAGCCACACAAAAATCAGTACATTACAGACGTGCCAGGAACTTCCAGCTGGTATCCACAACGCACTGTAAAAACAGGGCTGACAGCTGACTGTGCAAATGTAAATTATATTGCTGTAATGCCGCCTGTTTGCTACCGTTGCTATTTCAGCTACATGAAAACGTAACTGTGGTAAGCGCTTGGAGAACTTGACTAACACAAACTTTCAGTTCAAGAAGACGCTCACGTGAAATGTGGTAGGGTGGGATATTCATAACTACAGTTTCCGCCCCGTGCTTCAGAACATGAACTGTGGTACTAAAAAAATAACCAAGCTACTCAGAGGGCAAGCCAAGAGAAGTACAAATAACACAGCAAGAACTGCGCAAGCCTCAGACATTTCTCACAGTCAGAGAGGCACGAGCTCACCCAAACACTCATAAGGCATCAAATATCACCGCCATTAATTATATGTTCTACTGAGCAACACTGGAGACAGGAATCAGTTTTGGACAGCCTACCGTGAGTGACATGTCTCAGTAAGGTCTGGGAGATAAACAATGCCATCTTTTCTTTATGCATTATACCACAGAAAATAAAACGTAGATGTTGTTCACGGCACGAGAAACACAAAAGAGCCTGGGCAAAACACTTGGTCCCAGGAGGGAAATGGTGAAGGCTCTGGCGTGGTTAAATACCACACAGACCAGGGTTTGTACGTGGGCTCAGACTCTGAGGACATCAGCGGTGAGCTGTACAGATTCAGCAGTTCCGTGGAGTTGGGCTGCCTTTGCTTTCATGGGCTCTGCCACCTGGCCAGGCCTGACCGTGCTGCGTATGGAGGGCACACAGATTGCAAGTGCGAGCCCCAGCGCCTGGGCAAACAGAGGCGGCTCAGCCAGAACAAGCTTGCCTTGGCATATTTCGACTCAACTAAAAGCACTTACAGGCACCGCAGCCCAGATAAAACAACAACAAAATTGCATCCTTTATAAGCACACAAAGGTTCCCATTAGTTAAAAAAACAATAGCTCAAAGATGCCACTTGACTGAACTAACGCTCCAGTATATGCTGTCCCTAGGAAAGCAAACAAAGCACGCAATAGAATACAGGAGATAAATTTAAGAGTTAATAAGACATGAGTAACATACTCAGTGCATACATAATTCATGCTCAAAATAAGACAGGTTAAAGGCTCAAGTCTTAGACCATAAATAAACTTCAGTAAGAACTGAGATTGCAGCTGAACAACCTGAGAAGGAGCAAGTCCCTTTGACCCTCCCCTCCCACGAAATATTGCCAAAGAGTCTATCACGAAATGAGACTTGCTTCTTTAAAAAAGTACTTTAAGGGTTAAGTACTGCAAAAACACTGCATTTTAACAAACGAAAGCAGTGAACCCTGCACTGAGGAAATCTTTAAGTTTAGCGAGAACCTGAAATATCAGCATTTCCGGAGAAAGCCAGAAGCAGCCAACTGCAGCAATTCACCTGCCAACGAAGCCTCCAGGCTTTGAGCACACTGTTAAGAGGCACTGAACTGCCACTTTTTCAGCACAGCCTCCTCCCCCTGTTCCTAATTCCCTGCCTGCTGTGCTCTCAGCTACAGAGGCACGGCTGCCACGTCTTTGTCTGTACCAGGCTTCAGACCCAGAGCAAACACTTTCTTAGCAGAGCACATTAAGAACTGCTAATGAACGCTGGCTTTTGATACGATACCCACGGTTATTTCCATAGAGGTTTAAATGCAACGGGATTACCAACCTCTGGCTAGATACCTCCGGAACGACCCCAGGGCACTGGAGATATCACGAACATCACCCAGTCTGGGGCCTGCCTGCTGGCTGACAGCAGCACCCGGCGCTCTCAGGGCAGCCGGCAGCAAGGCACAGAGGGACACGGCCACAGCCCTGCTCCCCTCATACTCCCCCCAATTCCTGACCCACCCCAGGAGCCCCACACGCCCGGCTCCCGGGGAGCCGAAGCACCGCACGGCCGCCCCCACCCCGCGGGGGGGGAACCGTGGGGCACGGCAGTCCCCGGGAGCCTCCCGCCCCGCTCCGGGCCCGGACAGCGCTTACCCCACCGGCCCGGGGGCGGCCGGGGCCCTTCCTCTCGGCGTTCTCGGGGCTCGCCTCCTCCGCGCCGCCCGCCCTGGCCTTGGGCATGTTCTTCCCTAGGAGCGAAAGGAGAAGAGCGGCGGCTGAGCCATGGCCGGCGCTGCCTCCGGGCCGCCCTCATCGCCCGACCGCCGCGGCC
Source organism: Heteronetta atricapilla (assembly GCA_011075105.1). Classification (NCBI taxonomy): domain Eukaryota; kingdom Metazoa; phylum Chordata; class Aves; order Anseriformes; family Anatidae; genus Heteronetta; species Heteronetta atricapilla. The sequence goes on along the minus strand of CM021745.1, from coordinate 3,485,047 downwards.
TGCGCCATGTTTAAAGGGCTCGCTGCCTCCCGGCAGGCCGAGCCGCGGCGGCCCAGCCCCTTCCCGGCGAGCTGCGCACACCGCGCGGGGGAGGAGTCCCGCCGGCACCTCCCGGGAGGAGCCTCCGCGCCCCGGCCGCCCCGCGCCGCCGGGAGCCCCGTACCGCCAGGGAGCCGCCTTGTTCCGCGCCGCGGAGGCCCCGGCGCCACCCCCGGCCCCGCCGCTACCCCCGGCCCGCTGCCTCCCCTCCCCGAGCCCCGGCACCTTTCGCCATGGTGGCGGCGGCGGCGTGGCCGGGCCCGGAGCTCAGCAGCCCCCCGCGGCCGGGCTCCGCCGCCGCCCTCCCCGGGAGCTCCCCAGCCGCCGCCAACTGCTCCGCGGGGAGACGCCGCGCTCTGCGCCGCGCCCCCATTGGTTCAGAGCGCTGTCGGTAAGCGCTGCCGCGCCCTCTGATTGGTTCTTGTGGTGCAGCCCAGCCCCCTCCGTGTCAAACGGAGCCGGGGCAAGCTCCCGGGAACGGCGTTTAAACGCGCGTTCCGCGGGCGCTGATTGGCCCGCGCGAAGGGCAACGGGCGCGCTGATTGGCGGAGCGCGGAGAACCGCCCCCAAAGGCGCGGGGCTGCGCCACGTGGGTGGGGGCGAGGAGGGCACCCCCGGGGCCGGATCCCCCCCCCCGGGACCCGCATCGGGCGCGGCCCAAGGGCACCGAGATAAAACCAGCGGGAAGCGGCGGGGCCGCCCCGGCTGCCGGAAGGGCCTGCAGAGCCGTCAGCGCCCTGCTCCCAGCCTGAAGCACGTGCGGTTAAATTCCGGGAAATGACCGATATGAATACGGAACTAGAAATAAAACCCGGGACGCGAGGGGGCGGAACCGGCCGCTATCGGTGTGAAGGGGAACCAGCGGCGCGGCACGCACCAGCGGGAGGCTGAACGCTCCTCTGCGTTGTCAGCATGAAGTCAAGAAGCTGCCATGCAGGGCCTCCTTGGTGTCCTTAAGCAGAGCGGTGACACCGAGCAGCAACGCGCCGCCAGGCTCTGCTGTCTCCGTTATCCCTCAGGGGGCTCCTCTAACAGCTACCGGATGCCCAGGGCACGGACCGACAGCCAAGCGACCCCTGGTGCCTCCACCGTGGCGAGTGGTTGCCCACCGACACCTTAGCAGCAGCCACTTGTCCTCTTGGGCATCCACACGTGGCTTTGTCAACCAGTTGAAGATGTCAGTACCGGTGGAAACTGCCCCTCTCCTCACCAAGGACAACAGGAAATAAAAACCAAACTCTGTGAACTTCGGGAGGTGCCCAGGTGCTCTGAGAACAGGCAGAAGCCCAGCTCTGCGCCCTCCCCATCGCCTCCCAGTCTCTTTTACAAAGAGGTGACCCCAACGCGGGGCTGCCGCCAGCTGACATCATCTGGGTGCTGTGTCCTCAGGCAGCCCCACCACGACAGGCACACCGGGCTCTCCAGAGAAGCGCTGGAGCTCTTGGCAGAATCTGGGCTGATTTTTCCACCCCAATTCACGCCGTGCTTTCGATATAACTACTATGTCGTGGGGAAACCGCATAAATTGATGATGATGATTCCCTTTCTGCAGAAACTTGGGATTTGTATTCGTAGTATCCTGAGGGAGCTCTGGAAATCCCTTCCCTATAGATTTGCTCGGCTTTGTTTTTTTAATCGCAGGTATTAATATTTTATGTAAGTATAATAAACAAAGCAACTGAGCGTGCATCGAAGCTGTCCAGGCCGCCACTAGAGGGCAAAGCCAGCTAAATAATTCTCATCTCTAGAGCAACAAAGACAACAGCGTCATCCCCAGCTGGCCTCCTCTCCGCAGCACGAGGGATCACGCTGTGAGCCCACAAAACGGGCTGGCTTCCCCATGTCAGCGCTTCTTGGGGAGCTGTGGCCAAAAAGCCGGTGCCGAGGGGAAGTTCCAGCGTTATCGGCCCGCGGAGGATGTGCCTGCCGCCAGAGCCAGTCACCGTGACTCAGGGCGCGCAGCGTTGGCCTGCCGAGTGCTCCAGAGAGAGCAGCGGGGCTCCTCCTCGCACCAGCTGTGAAACCCAGTGACCCAAATCTCATCTCCTGGGGAGTGTCGGAGCAGCTCCTCGGAGCACTGCCTGCTGACAGCAAAACGTGAAACGGACAGCAAGAGAAATAACGAGCAAGGCGCTGGGTTTGCTCAGTAAGGAAAGAAAATCTAGAGTAAACACATCCAGTCTCCATTAACGCTTCAACTTGTTTCTTAAAAATCTTTGTTTTTTTTAGGACTGGTTGAAAGTTCCGTTTCTTTCAGATACACCACAAAGACGTGCTGGTTAAGAATTTCCAACTGAGCACGAGTGGTTGCTGCACGTCTCCTTTCCCACCTGTCAAATTTGCAATGAAGCCTCACAACATTTACGCAGATTGCTTCCCTAAGAGATGAAATGCTGACAAATTGGTGTTTCAGCCACTGCACCTCTCCCTTGGAAAGCAAGTGAAAATAAATGCCTTGAGGGTAACTGCTGAGTGCTACGCTAAGCAACGTTATTTTACAAAGTCGTATAGTAAAATGTCAGCAGGCATCAATTACATTTCCCTGATTATAAAAATGCATTCAGAATAGCATCTACCCAGTGGTAAAAAATAATTTCTCTAAATTTCTCAAGCCAAAATGTGCATTGGGTGACATACTTTATTCGTATGTCAGGTCACGGGAAATAGTGCTGCAGCCAGCCTTTCATGTGGTAATTACACGTGAGCAGGGAGTAGCAGTGCCACCAGCGGGTTACTCACCTCCCAGTCGAGGATGATTATAAACTCTGCTCCTGGGCCTCTTTTCAACTCAGAGACATCAAAAATGTCACTTTCTTGTCGTGATTGTGTGGCGCTGTACAGATGCGTTAAATACACGGCACGTGACCTGTACTCCTTTGTGCCTTTACTTGAGGTATGTAGAGGGCAACAGTCGAGATGTGAGGTGCCATTTAAATTGTTCTCATCTCTGCCCAGACGTCTGTCATCTTTTCCTCCATTTAGTGTCTGAAGCATCACTGATTAATCTAAATTACTTAAATTGCTTTGCCTTTTATTGCTTGTTTTTTGTGTGTGTAATAAAAAGAAGGGGGTGGACTTGGATAAAGTGGAATGAGCAGTACTTAACATTTTAAGCAGATTTCACGACTTCGCACGCTTTATGCCTGCTTCAACTTTGTTAAAATCCTTCGAAATGGTTGCATTCTTACACAAATGGGTAAATCTTTTGACAGAAGACTTTTTAGGAAAAAAATCGAGTCTGAGGGCCTTCAATGGCACAAAACTCTCCAGAGATAGAGCCAGCCCGTGCAGCCGGCAGGCTCTCAAGCAGCCAGGTCTTTGCGGCAGCCACTTCCACACCCTGCGGCACGCCCGTCAGGGCCGAGCCGTGTGGGGGCACGGCCGGGGGGCGCCCCCAGGCCGGCCTCGCCCGCATTCTCCTCAGGGGGCCGGGCAGCTTCTGTCAGGGGAGCGGCGGGAACGGGGCGATCCCTGCCGCGGAGGGGCGCAGGAGCGTGCCCAGGCCCTGCAGACCTCCCGACGGCCCCGCGGACAGCCCCGTGGATGGCAGCGGGCCGGGGCCGAGCCCCCTCCATGACTTCTCCTCAGGACCAGCCTCGCTCCGCAGCCTCAGGCGTCGCCTCAGCACTGCGCAGGCGCCTAAGTACAGCGCCCCCCACTGCGGCGCCTCAGCAGCGCGCATGCGCACAAGCACAGCCCGGTTGTCTCAGCAGGGGCATACGCATGAGCAGCACCCACCTCCCCGCCCTGCGGCTGCGCATGCGCACTGCGCCCACTCCACCGCGCTGCCCCGGGCTTTTTTTTCCCTTCCCATGATACCCCGCGCGAGGCGAGTCTCGCGAGAGCGTCGCTTCTCGCGTCCCCGCCGCGGCCGCCATCTTGGAAGCGCCGGGATCACGTGACCGCCTGCAGCAGCTCGCCTCCGCCTTCCCCTCCCCCACCCCCGGGAACCGGGCCCGGCCCGGCCCCTCCCGGCTCCTGCCGCCGCCCCGGGGCTGGGCCCGGCGCTTTTTCAGAACGCGGGAGCCGCTCGCCGTTTTTTTATTTATTTTTTTAATTTTTATTTTTACTTCCCCCCCTCTCGGGACCCGGCCGCATTCCCCCGCCGCCCGGCCGGGGCGGGAAGAGGAGCGGCGCGTCACGTGATGGCTGAGCGCGAGCCGGAGCGCGCCAAAACGCCCGGCGGGGGCGGGGGGAGGGGCGCGAGGCGGCGGCGGCGGCGCCAGGTGGTCACGTGATGCGCGCGCGGCCTTGGCGGCGGGGGGGGGGCGAGAGGGAGGAGGGAAGGGGGAAGCGGGTCACGTGCTCGCCGAGCGCGCGCCAGCGACGGGCAGCGCCTGGCGTCACCTGGGGGCGGTGCGCGGCGGCGGTCACGTGGGGCGGCGCGGCGGGCGGCCCTCCCCCCCTCCCCCTCCCCTCCGGCCTCCCCTCCCCTGTGAGAGGGGAGGGAGGGCCAAGATGGCGGCCGGCAGTTAGAGAGCGGCGGGGCCGGCGGCGGGCACTGCGGGGAGCGGCCGCGGCGGGACCGGGAGCGAGACGCGAGCGAGTAAGTGAGCCCCGCGCCGTTCCCCGAGGCCTCCTCGAGGCGCTCTCAGCGCGGCGGGGCCGTCCCCCGGGGCTCCCTCAGCGCCTCAGCGGGGCCTTGGGGGGGCTCCGGGAGGGAAGGGGCCGGGGGTGGCGGCGGGCCCCGGGCCTGCCTCGGCGCACGGGCGCGGACCGGGCCTCGCCGAGGGGCGGTTGAGAGCGGTTGGGAGCGGGGCGGAGGCCGGGCTGTGCCGCCGGAGGGCGGCCGGGCGGCGAAACCCCTGGGGGCTGTGAGGAGCGGGGCGGCGCGGGGGCGGGCGGCCTCCCCTCGGCCCCCGGCCTCTTCTCTCGGCCTCGGCCTCCCCGCAGCGGCTCCCCCCGGCCCTTTGTACTCGACCCCCGCCGTTCGCCTTAGGGCTGCGGGGCCGCCGTGCTGCCCGCGGGGGAGGGGGGATTCCCGGTGCCTCGCGGTGCCGCCCTGCGCCCTTTCCCCTCTCCTCGGCGTGCGGGGAGGGGCCGCGCACCGGGGCAGCCCCCGGTACCGGCGTTACGCAGCCGAAGCAGCCCCCGGTACCGGGGTTACGCAGCCGCTCCGGGCCCAACCCGGAAGTTTTTGTCCGCCCCACGTGGCGGCGGCTCCCCCCCGGCTCCCCCCGGCCGCCTGCGGGGCAGCCGCGCCTCGTCCCCGGGTTGCCAGGGGGAGCGGCCCCCGCGTCCCTGACGGGCCGAGGGGCAGAGGCCTTGCGGGGCTCCCTCTCGTTCGTCCCGCTGGTATTTTTAGCTGGCCGGGTTCCGCGCTTTGTTGGAGGGGGGGAAACGAGGAGCACGGAGCTCTTTCTCTGGGTGCTTGCGGCGTGGTTGTTGGTCTTCGGTGCCTGCTAAAGGTTAGGTTAGTGCCTTACACGTAAAAACCATTTAATCTGTTAGCTTATTAGCATGAACAAACGACGATTTCTTACACAAAAGCACAAAACCTCTAGTTAAGAATTAACTCAGCGATAGACTGTTTGCCTTTGAAGTACATAAATTGTCTGGATTGAAGTAGTGAGTGAAAATACGTGGATATTCTGCAAGATTCTTAAATTGAAGAACTGGATGATGTCAAGCAAATAATTTTCTCTGGTAGGAGTTGTGTAACAGAATGACGTTCAGATTTTTTTCTGTTATCTTTCTTTCTTGCTGGCGTGCTGTTATTATTTGAATGTGATTTTAGTCTTTAAAAATAAAACGCGGGCAGTTTGTCTTACTGTCCAGACAAGTCCTTGGGCGTCAGAACTGCTTGATGGCTGCTCTGGGAGCTCGTGCCTTGGGTTACACCTGGAACTGACTCCCACAGCAAAACTGAGGGAGGGTTCTGGTGTTCAGGTGCTGCAATCATCTCTTCTGGGTTGTTAGTTCTTAAAAACCCTTCCTATCAGCTAACTCAACGTGCATACATCTAGTCTGGAAGCTGGTTTCGCACCACGTTGTTGCATTGTTTAGCCTTCTAATATTAAGGGAGAAAAAGCTGCATTTCCCATCTTCATTCTGTACGTCCTGCCCGCTGTGAAATTCATAAGGCAGCTGGGAGAGAGCTTTAGGGCAGGGTTGAATCTCACCGTGTGGTGTCCTGAGCTGTGCCTCGTGTGCCCCTAAGTTTCTCTTTGGAGAGGGAAGCAGTGTTTGAACAACTGGCAGGGTATTTACAGGACTGGACCCATTTTCACAGAAATGTAAAGGTAACTTTGTACATTTAACTGCAACGTTAACCAGTAGTCGTGAGGTTAAAGCGTGTAAGCATGGGTGAGTTTGGTAATTGCCTTGTACTCCTTGATTGGGTAGGGACTGGAAAGGAACAGAAGGGATGGGGTTTGAGGTCAGGTTTTTTGTTTCTCTTTCTGCTGTTGTTACCCAGGCTGCTTTCTAGAGGCAGAAGCTGGGATGAGCAGAACCCATGCAGACCCTGTTCAGTGGGACTGGGAGTTAACAGCCCTCACCCAGCTCTTGTGCGAGGCTGCCATGGCATTGGGAAACGTTTCTGCTGCCCATAGCGCACAAGTCAGGCAGCCAGGGTACACATCTGCCTTTCTGTGCTGCATCACGATTTGCATGATACCTCTCATATGGCTTCCAATATAGCTTAAGTGACGTGTGTGCCTCAGAAAGCTCCTCCTAATAAAAGGAGAACTAGTTGCTTAACTGTGGTGGTGTCGCAGGCTGAGCATTAAAACAGTTTGCAGGTTGGGCATGCCAGAGGCCGGTTGTCTGAAGGGTTTGGTAAGAGCTTCGCTAGCTGACTGCGATGGTAACTTCAGGCTAAGTTGTGCTACTGTAGTTCGGTGCCTTTTATAGGTTCTTAACCTATGCACCGCTACGATGTAGGAATGAAACCTTCTTGTGGTTTCAGATTCTACCCTACTCTTCTTGGGGGAAATGGAGAGCAGGTTGCTTACCATGTGCTTTAGATTTTTTTTTTTTGTTTTCTGTCTTTCTAACAAAGCTAAAATGGAGGGAGGGAGAGAGCCAGGTTGGCATGGATACATGTCGTAATATTAAACATGGCATTCTGGTTTTGTTTCTTTAAATCAGGAATTATTTACATAATGTACAGTGGTAGGGAGGGAAACTGTCGTTTTATCAAAGTTTCAGGACGTGTTCTTCAGCAGCAGAGCACCTTCCACAAATGTTTGGTAAATTTTCATTGGCCCTCTTGAAATGGCAGCAGGTTGCATTCTTTTTTAATGCAAAGAATAGCAGGGATACTGCTGTTGAAATTTTATAAATCCATATTTTTAGTTTTTATCTAACAGGTTGGTTCTTGCTCTGTGACACTGGACAGCCTGACTAAACATAGACAACCCTGTCTGCAAGATTCTGCATGCTCAGAACGGTTCTTCAACTGGTGAAATGCTCAGGGAACAGCTTGTAATATTCACAACTTTTTTTTTTATAAATATTTTCTTTTGGAGTTTTTTAAGATGTGGCAAACAGGTCCTTATATAGTATTGCCAAAGCTGAGCTGCAGAGCCTGATAAAGTTGCTTTCACTTATGTTAACTAGGAAGCCTCCTACCTTGCAAGATTACGGGGCTGTTTCAGCCTGATAACATTTTAGGCTTGACTAGTGTATGTCACAAAAAAATAAGCTATCAAGATGCAGCTTTTCCTATATATATTTTTTTAATCTTCTCTTCCTTGCTAATCTAAAACCACATAGGAGAAAAGGGGGGTGGCAGCGCGGTGGCACTTGGAAGGTTCACAAAATCTAAAACTGGTGCCAAGTATTCAGGGCTTTTAATGTAAAAATTCTAGAAGTTCAGAATTCCTTTTGTTCTAGTTGCAAACAATGCAGCTTTGTTCCCACCATCCAGAAACAAAATAAATGAAACTAGTTAGTCAAACTTTCATTGTCCGAGCTGTCTGACAGACAAGTAAACAATTGCTGTTGTTTCTCTTAACGGTTGCTAACAGTCCAGCCAAAGCTAATTTTTAAGACTGTTAAAATAGGAGTTAGCATGGGAGGAATACAGCTGGGGGATTTCTCGTATGAAGACAGCTCTGGTAGGAAAGTGGGGGTTCGGAGCCGAACATGTGCACTCTGGAATTCTAGGAATTGCTACGCTGGTTTTTATTGCTGCTCATCTCGCAGAAACTTTGAAGTAAGCAATTAACAAATTACTTCTGTGACTGATTTTTGGAACTCACGCTGATCCAAATATTCAAGCCATTGTGTTTTTAAGGGTTAAAAATGAAGTGTTCAGTGTAATTGTTACATTAAATCTGACCTTAAATAGACTTGATAGGTTGTGGCACCATTTTAGAGTGGTTGGGGAAGATGTGCTGTGTGTGATGCTGTTATTCTTCCTAGCCTTGGTTTGAGTCGTAATTTCATAGGAACCCCTTGCCTTGTATTGCAGTAGTAGACTAGAAGTTACCTTAAAGAGAACCAGGACAAAAGAATACTTAAGTAAACAGCCCCAAGCTTCTGTTTTCCCATGCCCCTGTTCTGTATGGAGAGGCATAGGATGGACATACGTACCTCTCAGCTGGGCTCTAGCCATACCTCCTTCTAGAGATGGCTCAAGCAAAGCTGTGTGCAGGCTGAACAATGACCTAACCCTCACTCTTTTTGTACGTTTAGATGTTCCTGTTTCACTGTGTTGATTAAAGTTGGTCATGCTGTACAGAAGAGTGCCTGCTCCTTCCCAAATGAAAGCTGCAGAGTTACAATTGTGAAGTGTTTCAGGGCCGCCAGTTTGAAGGAGTGCCCGGTGTTCATTCCCCCCACTGTACAAACTCACCTGCAGTGGCTGAAGTTCCAAACACCAAAAGGATCAAGAAGCCAAAACTTCATTTTGCAGGCTTCATCCTTCTCCTCCCACCAGTTTATAATCAGGGAGCAACGCTGCGAGCCTTGAAACAAAAGGATCGCTGTCAGTATTTTAGCCTGATGAAAATTAGATTTATCCTTCCCATTTAAATGGGTGTATGCATTTATAGACCCCATTTCTGAGATAGGGGGCTTAATACTTCCGGAAGGTGAAGCCAGCAGTCTGCTCTTACTCGTTTTTATTGACCCATTCAGGGCTCCAGGAGACGGCCTCATGGGAGGTGACGTCCTCTGAAGGAGCTGACACGTAACTTGTCTGCTCGCTATCTTCAGATCTGCCGTGCCAATAAACTACGAAGTAGGCCGTTCTGCCGACTGAGCTGATCACCTCAAGTGCCTTATTTTTCTTGGGGGAAAAAAAGGTCAGAGTATAGTTCTGACATAGCAAATGGCCTTTAATGGGATCGCGCTGGGTTAGTAGCAGTTCCACCAATTATTTTGTTGCTTTGGTATTCTTCTGGACAGAACGGTCTTTGAGGCTTAGGAGTACATCTTCCCCTTGTCCCTGTACCATACATCTACTCCTTCAGCTGTGGTGCCACTGTTGGAGAGTTGGCCCATTAGAAGAAGGTGTCTCCCTATTAATGGGCATACTAGAGCTAGGAAGAACAAGAATTAAATGCCCGAGGCTTTATTTACTACAAGAATTACCTGTACTGCCAAACGTGCTAGGTAATGTGTGTGACCGACCAGCTGGCTGTGGCTTGGTGTACACACAGAGGATAAGTGGCTGAATGCTGCTTCATCTGTGAATGTGTCTGAAATGGCAAACGTCGTGTTCTTATCTGCTTCAGAGTATGTGTTCAGCTTTGTTAGTTTTCTGGTTTGTTACCAATGGGTGGTAGTGCTGGTGTGGAAAGCAAGTGAAATGAATTTCTGCTTCAGGTGTATTTTGGAATATGTAAACTACAGCTGATGTAATGAGTGAAATTCAGTTTTTCTCTTAGGTCTAGGGCAAATGGGCTTCCTTAGGAGAGCAAAACATATATGTCTTGAACAGCATTTGGCTTTTTCAGAAGTCTATATGCTGCCTAGCATAGCTTTTTGGAATTAATTCTGCTTGTCCTACACGTGAAGGAGCCTGTGACCTGATGCTGGTGTCCTATTTAATGTGTAGCAAACATACTACAATGTGGAACATTTGTTCTTCCCACTACGCAAAACAAAATTTCTCCCATGAATGAATTACTACCTAAAGAAATGGTATGCAAGAAACAAAAGCTTTGCTTACAAGCTTTTTATCGCTAAATTGTTGTTAAAAGATAAACTAAATGAATTTTAATTGTGCTTCTCTGACACAGACACATCATTAGCATAATAGTCTCGCCACTTCTGCCTCTTGATATTTCTTGTCATGCTTAAAAATGTAGTGTGATGAAGGCCATCTTTTTTTCTCTAAGTTTATGAGTGTCATAGCATTCTTTGTAGCAAACGTTTTCCTACCTACTTGGAAGTTTGGGCATATTGAAAAGATTTGTAGGTTATTTTTTAAATGAACAAAAGAGCCGGAGCAAATACAGAAAGTGAAACTATGCAGGTGACTGCACTGCACGCGTTCTTAAATCTAGGGAAGGAAGCTTTAAATGTGTGTGCACATGCATGCTAAGTCTCAATTAAATGTAACTTGTATTTATGATCTTAATTTTTTAGAGATGGTGGAGCCAGGACAAGATCTGTTGCTTGCTGCTTTGAGTGAGAGTGGAATCAGTCCAAATGATCTATTTGATATTGACTCTCCGGACGTGGTTCTTGCAAATCCAGCTCCAACTCCAGCTGTTCAGCAGGTTAAAACAAGAACATTGTTGTTTGCTAGAGGACTTAAGAGCTAGTACTTGATGTATGGGGAGAGGAGGGAGGGTCCACAGCAAATGTTCAAAGAATGTGGAATTTTCATAAACTCATTGCTTCATAGTGCTGAGATTGGAAAATGACTTGGTTCATTTTAAACTTTATACTAATGCAATCTGAAACACACTATTTAGGTCAGTATAGTCATATATTTAACTTGCCTGGCTTCGTTATGTTAAATGGGGATGTACTGTCATGTGTCCATGGAGAACTCTTTGCATTACTGGAGTCTTCTTGCTCTCCCTTAAAATGTCCAAACTCTTCATATGACTGGACTGTGGCTGCTTCCTATAAAATGTCAGTGACAGCACGAACCTAATAACATTGTCTCTGCAGTTAACAAATGGTGTTCAACTTTTCTGAATGGAAATAACCACTTGATGATCTTTGTTTTCAGAGCAGCCTTTGTTAATAAGCTCAGTTAAGGGCTTCCCCATTAACTTTGATTTTGTGGGTGGGTGTTTAGACTTGAATTTGATTTCCTGCTAATCTGAGTACCTAGTGATACTTTCTTTCTTCCCTCTGCAGTCAGTGCCACTTAGTGCATTAGAGCTAGGCTTGGAAAATGAGGCCACAGCTGCTGTGAAACAAGAACCAGAGACTGTATCAACTCCAGCCTTATTAAATGTTCGGGTAAGAATTTTAGGTCTTTGTATGCGTACGTGAGTAAAATGTCACGAAAGAGGTGGGACTGTAACATGCCAGTTAGCCATCATCTCAGTACTGTGTATTTTGAGCCTGTGAAAGCTGAACAGACCCATGGGTTGATAGGATTTTCATGACAACGAGCACCAAAGAGGACAAGCAGCACGCAGAAAAACATTTTGGGGTGTCCCGAGTGCCTTTTATTTCCCCTGCGTGCATATTCTGGCTATATGAAAGCTTTGGGAACTTGAATCCTGTACCTGAACTATGCATCACCTTTTGTAGCTGCCAATAGTTCGGAACACAAGCGTGGTAGTTGCACCTGAAGGGAGAACCTAAAAGGCAGATCTGCAGAGTGCAGTGTGTCTGAAAGGTTGCACCAAGTACTTGAAGTAATCCAAGTTACTTTCACAACTGTGGAGATAGTTTGTGTGTCAGAAAATCTCTTCAGTTTAGAGTTTCTATACCTGTAGAAGTTGTTTTGTGCCTAGATGTTTAATCCTTCATCCTATGTATTTACTTTCCCTTACCTTTAAAAAAAATGCAAAAACATGTACAGCAATGCAGTGATAAATGTTTTGAAAGATGCTTTGTGCTCAGACTGTTATACCACAAGGCAATTCTTATTAACAGAGCTCCTAAACGGTGACTCTTGTGCTCTAGCTGAAGGACTAATAGTCTGCATTTTCACTGCCATCTGAAAAATCTCCCTGGTTCTTTGTTGGTAGCAACCACCATCCACCACCACCTTTGTGCTGAATCAAATAAATCAGCTTCCAACTTTGGGGACTACAATAGTGATGACAAAAACAACACCTGTTACAACCACAAGGCAGACTATTACGGTAGCAAAAATCATTCAGACCAGCACAACTACTCGACCCTCAGTTGCAGCACCAGCAGTACGGAATGCCTTGACCACTGCACCTTCGAAGGACCAGATTCAGCTGAAAGATCTTCTGAAGAATAATAGTCTTAATGAACTAATGAAATTGAAGCCACCTCCGAACATTGCCCAACCAGTAGCAACAGCAGCAAGTGAGTGTTCTTCTTTCTTCACAATTACAGTATTTTGGATAAATAGTGAAATAATCTCGTGTGAAGGTTGTGTTTTAAAGTGCAGCTGGCAAATCAGTAAAATTAATTTGTGGGCATAACTGAAGTTGATGGCTTAGCTATCTTGAGCCTGTGAGAGTTCTTGTTCTGCTGTATGTTTTCTGTGGAACTGTGACAGATGGGCTTGTTCTTTTGCATCTTCCAAAACAGATCTGTAGTACTCCTATCATACTGTGTTTCTCTAAAGTATCTCCTGAGGAAGGAGAATCTTGGTAGCCCTGTATATTTCATGGGAAGCATCAGACCTGTTGTGTTTAAAAAAAAAAAAAAAGTGCTAGAAACTTGCTGTTAGCTTCCATGTTACTGCTTAAAGATGGTGTTATGTGCCAGAAGTGTGTTGTTACCGCGCTCTGAATCTTCACCTTGTGATACCTTTCATAGTCTTTTCTTGTATGCTCTTTCTAACATGTAGTTAATTTACATGATTAGCTCAAAAGGGGAAAAATGTGTGCTTGTGTATTTTTAAATTGCAATTTGATATCTAAAGTATTGCATGAAACATACTGGTTTCATTCTTTTGAGCTATTTTGCTTTTAGCATGAGGTAAGATTAGGCTACTTGAGTTTGAAAATACCTCTATTCCTGAGAGGTGCACAGGCTTCTTCTGTGTTACTATATTGCTTCTAAAATATTGCTGATTTTTATAGGCAAAGTTGAAAGTACCCCTTTTTTTTTCATATGCAGGTAGGATGCACTCTAGATGAAGCCATCTGTTAAGATGGAAACAAGAATATTCCTCCTTGCTCGTTGTTCTGAAGTGGTTAACAAAAACTGAACTTGAGAAACCAACTGAAGTTGAGGAGTGGGAGGCAGGAAAAGCAGTGAGGGAGAACAGGAAGGAGGTTTATAGGATCTCAGACCTCCCTCTTTGTACTAAATGAAAGCTCACAGAAGCATGTAAATAATGAGGAATTACCAAGACCCAATAGGTGGTGTAGTGGCACAGCTGCAGAAAGTAGTTGAATTTGCATCTCCTCAAGTAAGGAGACATGACTTCTAGAACCACATCTCTAGTCTTATGTATGTGCTTGTGCTTTGGACCTTTTTTGTTCTTATTCAAAAATAATTTGAAAAAATTGGGAAGTACTTGTAGAAAACTCAGAGCGGAGAAGCTTGTGGAAGGAAGCGTGGTCTTTTCATACAACTCAGTCAGCAGAAGTTCTAGACTGTAAAAAGAAAAAAAAACTTGTACAGCCTCTCTGAGGCAAATGCTTTCTGTGCAATTGTTTTCTAGGATCAGTTGCATGAAATCTAATATATGTATTGACTATCAACCTCATGGAAGCTTGACGGCCTCTTTAATTGTTTTACATGTATCCCTGCATGAATTTCTTTTAATTCTGTACTGAGCCCTATTGCTAGTTGATTCCAAATGTGAGTGAGGACAAGCAAGTTAGTAAAACTCCGTTTTGAAGGATCCTGTTATAAATTCTAAACAATTGAGACCAAAGTTGGTTTTCTTTTTTTCAGACGTAATTGTAGTTCCTAAGGTGGTAAATGCCACCAGACCAGGTACGTTCATTTCTGTTGAAACATGGGGCTTTCTGGTTTGTTGTTAAACTCTAGAGGCTCACAAGGTGGAGTACTTCTAAACATTATGTCTAGATTTGGTGAAGGTTTCTTTTTTATCTTGAAACTAATACACACCTGTGTCAGATGTGATGGTATTGCATGGAAAATTTTAAGTAGTAGTGGGACTTAACTCCTTGTGTGCTCAGACACGTTATTTTTGGACACAAATACTGATAGCATTATGAAGCACCTGTTTCCTACTGAACAGTGGTGTCCTTCTCTGTTAATGAATTGAAAGAGAAGTGCTGAAATCTGAGTCAGTGTTTAGAGGGAATTCCCGTAAAACACAGCGTGTGTTTCTTCTCTTTTGTAGCTGATCTAAGCAATGGTGCAGTGAAGAAGGAGGCTTCTACAAAAGAGGTAGCAAGAATATGGATAAATGATATTAAAATGAGAAGTTTTTCACCTACTATGGTAAGTAGTACAAGTAGTTAAACTGCTAAATGAGTTTGTTTTATTGGTCCCAGCCAACTGTGACTGGTTTCGGTGGTTACTTGCCTGTTGTGGTAGAATTGTACTGAGTGCATCTGTTTCTTCAAAAGGTTTGCTTCTCTACTAAGAGTACTTGATTAGATGACTAACAGCTGTGTAGACCAGGCAGCCTGCACACTAAATGACAATTTCTTGAAGTTATCTTTAACAGGACCTCGCTGTGTAGACATTAAAGGATGTGATCCAGTTAAAGCTGATAAACACCTCACTTGCTGTGTGTTTTTAAGACCTTTTTCTTTTAAAGTCTCTGTGTAACTAGCAACAAGAAAACTAGGAGACTTTCTCTAGCACGACTGACATTTTGGGTGGTATGATTTAAGATGTAAATAGAGTATCATTCAATAGCCTTAAATTTTAATAAATGTTTACAGCATCAGAACATGTTTTAGAGCTTCAGAATCTTCAGTGATGGAATTGGGTTGAAGTTTGTGATTAACAGTGTTCCTCAGTAACTCACACAGAAAATTTTCTTTGGGCAAACAATAAAATATTAAATATTAATTGTGAAATACTTTGAGTTGTTGCCTAGAGAGTGTTTTAAAATAATTAGTATATTTATATTAACTAAAATCACAGTAAAAATGGATAACTGTCAAGTTTGGGAGAATACTGGGCACGACTGTGTAACTATCGTAACTGTTCCCTGAAGGTGTGAAATTGTGCGTTGAATGTGCAACTAGAAGAGACTTCAGGGGAGTACCTGAAAGTTAAGTTTTTAACTAGTTGTTTTCTTTAAGTCATAGCTTGGACATAAAATGCTGTAGTAGTGATTCCCTCTGTAAGGGAGAGGAAGCTCCGTGATGTGTTTGAAGATTTCTTCAGAGCCTAAGGGATGTACATTTCCTTTTGTAGTTTGCCCAGCTGCTCTATTACATGTGCTAAGAAAAGTCAAGTGCAAGTTAATGTTCATTACATTTCTCAGTTTAATTTTCAGAACATAGTCAAACAGCACGTTATTAGTACTCTAATGCAAATATTCCTCTATTCTAGAAAGTGCCAGCAGTAAAAGAGGAGGAGGAACCTGAGGAAGAAGATGAAGAAGAAATGGGCCATGCAGAAACTTACGCTGAGTATATGCCAATAAAATGTATGACCTAAAGCTTAATTGCATTAAAATGCTGAAATGTTTTGATACCTTTTAGTACCTATAGAGAAATGAATAGCGTACACCATAAGTCCTATAGGTTTCTATCTGAATGAAGAAAAAATCTGAATTTATGGTGTTTTTTTTCCCTAGAGATTTTTTCTTCTATAGCACTTAGTTTTGGAAGGTAATGTTCCTTTCTTTAATAGGAAAGGAGTTAATTGAACAGTGCCTGTTTCATAAATAGAGTTGAACTGAAATCAGGATTTTTACCTTTAAGTTTTCTGCCTCAGCAGAGGATTTTGTCTTATAAAAAGTTTGAGTGGTCACTAGTGTCTTTAAAATCCATTTCGAGTCTTTGAGTGTGAAGTTTACCCTAAGTGCTGTCTTCCTGTATTGTTCTTGCTTTTATTTCTTAGAATTGCCTTTTCGTTCTTCTAAAAATGAAGTAAATCTCTTACAGCTGTTAATTGCTATCTCCTCTCTTTACTCTGTTCCCCTCTTTATTGTAATTAGTGACAAAAAGGTCTAATCTTATTTACTAGTTACTTGATGATCAGGTCTAAAAGTAAAGCAAAAAAAACTCTGTGGGGCTTGCAGCTAAATGGTTAATTTTTATTGTCACATATGATATCTGTCAGTAATTAAACCAAGTCTGTTCTAAATATTTTCTCTTCTCGTACTACTTAAAAACAGCACTGTATAAATAATGAGAAGAATGTTGCTTTTGTGATTGTGACATTTGAGGCTGCCTCTATTTTTTGGGGGAAGGCAAAGTTCAGGACAGTTTCAAGCTCAATGGGGGTACTTAAAAATTTTTGATTTTCTATACAATGAGGTTTTATATAACTTCATTAAAATTGGGGGAAGATGGTTAGATCAGAAACATAGTTAAAAATTGCAGTTACATAAACTCAGGTTGATGTATTCCTTTGTATGTGATAGTTTAACACAAGTTAGAGTAAACAATGAAATGTGTTTCTTGAGTTCAACCTTTGCAGTGGTCAACTGCGGTTCGTTTTAGTAAATAAACCAGCCTTTTCTGTAGCAACAGATCTGTTTATAATGTTCTCATCCTTTTCCTTCCTCCCCTTACCTTCCCAACCAGTAAAAATTGGTCTACGCCATCCTGACCCAGTAGTGGAAACCAGCTCGTTGTCCAGTGTAACTCCTCCTGATGTGTGGTACCAGACATCGATATCAGAAGAAACAATTGATAACGGCTGGCTGTCAGCTTTGCAACTTGAAGCGATCACTTATGCAGCCCAGGTATGCTAGATGTGACATCTCTTGTACATGTTTTACTGCTGTATTAAAAACTTTAATGGGCATGTCTGATACTGGGTATGCAGCTCTCTGTAAATGAGGAAGGTAGTGAAGGTTAGAGGACAACTAAAAAGGTCGTAGGAAGAGGTTGCTTCCTGAAAAGAGATTTAAAGGCTAGGCCTAAGACTGGAGAAGAGGGAAGACTAGAGGGGGATGAAAATAAAGATTTATATAATCAAGAAGGCAGTGGAACTGTTCATCAGATTCCACAAAATGAGCACAAATGGGAGCTTGGTGGAACTAATAAGAGAATCTTTACACAGTAAGCAGTGACTGTATCGAAGGGTTTGAAGAAAAATCTGTTAATGGCTGCTAACAGTGTTAGTTCCAGGTGCTGAGGGAAGGAGGCAGGGATCAGGACCATGTAGAGCAGTCAAGCTTGTATGCTCTCCCTCAATAAAACCTCTTCATGGAGTCAGGAACTGCTTGATGGGGTGGACCACTAGTCTCATCCGATAGGATGTTTCTTATGTTGGCTTGCTTATGACAATCCACAGTGATGTGTTTTGGAGAATGAGTACAAGTTTTTGTTTTCTCCTACAGCAACATGAAACATTCCTGCCCAATGGAGACAGAGCTGGATTCTTGATAGGTGATGGTGCTGGTGTAGGAAAAGGAAGGACCATAGCTGGGATAATCTATGAAAATTACTTGTTAGGCAGAAAAAGAGCAGTCTGGTAAGTGTGTAAGGCTTTGTTAGAGCAGACACCGTAGTGACTATAGCACTTAAATTCAGTGTTATCTCTTCAGAGAAATGTTTTAGCAACTGCTTTTTGAACTGCTGTAACTTAAATGCTTTTTTGTATCTTCAGGTTTAGTGTGTCGAATGATCTGAAATACGATGCTGAAAGAGATTTGAGAGATATTGGAGCAAAAAACATTTTGGTTCATTCATTAAACAAGGTGTGGAAACTTTTTACTATGTACAGTTGAGGCAAAACTTTAGGTACGCTTGTGTGACAAGTTGTGTGTGTTAACTGTTTTAAGAGCAAGAACATACTAATTTGAATAAAACTGCTGTCTGGGTCTTGTCTGACAGGCCTTAATCTTGTGAGAACCATGCAGTGCTTTACGATAATCATGTAAATAGGCCCCTTGTAGGATTAAATCTTAGCATGGGACTTCTAAACGTTATTCTTCAAACCACTACTGATACTACTAGTAGAGTATCTTCTAGAAGTTGAAATAATCCTTAAATCTTTTAGACTTTGTAGCACTTTTTCATTTTTACCCCACTAGTGCAGATTTTATATGTAGTACACTTTGTGTATAATTATTGTATAACAGACTTTCTCAGAATGTATTAAAGTGACAGCAGCGTGTGAAGGTATTTTCTGTGCTGTCTGCTTAGGATTAGCCACTTACATAAATTGTGAAGTGTGATTACTGGTTGAGTTCACTGTCTGAACTTAAAATTCCTTTGAGTTAGTATTCTTGCTTTTTTCTAAAATACCGTAAAGCTTCTAGAAATTGTCAGTTGCAGTAGCAGCCATAAATACACTCTCTAAATAGCTTTAAGGAATGCATCGGAACAAAAATGTTAATTGTATTTAAGTTAAGGAAACCGGCAAGTTGAAGAACTTGGCCGTTAATCTTTGAGGCCTCTGATCTAGTCTTGAAGTATATGTTTAAGCAGAGTGCTGTAAAATCTCTTAACCAACTTCCCAAAAGCCAGATATACCCTAAGCGTGATGTAGGGTCCACGGGTTTCAAAGTATTCAAACCATAAGGTTAAGATCACCAGCATGCCTTAGTCATCTGGTAGATGGTTCTGAGGAGGAAGCCCTTGAATAATTTTTCTTATCTCTATGGCAGTTCAAGTATGGGAAGATTTCTTCCAAACACAATGGAAGCGTGAAGAAGGGTGTCATTTTTGCCACGTATTCCTCTCTTATTGGTGAAAGTCAGTCTGGTGGTAAATACAAGACCAGATTAAAGCAGCTTCTTCATTGGTGTGGTGAAGACTTTGATGGCGTCGTATCCTTTATCTGGAGTTGTTTGTAACAAAGCTGTTATTTGAGCACACATCCTTAAAGACAGTCCAGTGTTTTTACTTTCTGATACTTTTGTATTTGTTCTTTCTCACAGTACTGTCACACAGTAATGAATTGCGTTCATGCTTTGACAGTAGACTTGAAGTCTTACAAAAAACTTCATGGCGATCTACAACTGTAATATTGTTACCACACAACTCTTGTACAAGAGATGAGTTTTGCATTTTCTATAAAGAACACAAAATTAAAATGTTACTTAAGAATCTTAAGCTTACACATTCCCTTTCTCCAGTATATTAAGTGTTGTTGTCTGGGAGTATCGATGATGCTTTGAAGGATTCAGTTCTGAAGAGTTTGGGTAATTGTGATATTAAATACTAGCTATTTTTTTTCCTAAAGTGTTAATTGTAAAATGTGACTAGTAAAAAGCGCAATTTACTGTTGTAACCTACCTCTAATCAGTAGACTTTCTTGTTTTCTGTTCTTAACTCTCAGTTCACAAAAAAAATAAGTGGAGCAAACCTTTTCCTTAATTCTGGTTCAGATTGTATTTGATGAGTGTCATAAAGCTAAGAATCTGTGTCCTGTTGGTTCATCAAAACCGACAAAAACAGGTCTGGCTGTACTGGAACTTCAAAATAAACTTCCAAAAGCTAGGGTTGTTTATGCTAGTGCCACAGGTATGTACTACTTGGTTCACATTAAATGTCTGTATGCTTGTACTGGCACTGGTACAAAGTGTGTTCTTCTCCTAGGTGCATCTGAGCCAAGAAATATGGCATACATGAACCGTCTTGGAATATGGGGTGAAGGAACTCCATTTAGGGAATTCAGTGACTTTATTCAGGCTGTCGAAAGAAGGTAATAATTTGAAGAGCTATAGCAAGAACACATATGGTTGTGATTGAATGTGCTTTCCAGTTCCTTTGTCTTTGCTCACACACAGTCCTCCCCAAACTCATCCTGTCACTAAGGACTTTCTGCCTCTAGCTTCTAAATCTAGCAAAAATGTAATTTATCTTACGTGGTGAAAGATGAGATGCTTCCCTTACTCTTTTGAGAGCTTTAGAAGCTGGCTAGGAGAATAGCCCTCTCAAAATGTGGGTGATGGTATGAGGTGAAAACACTTTGCTGCTAATCATGAAAATGCACTGTATATACTGAGTATGCTCAGTATAGCCAGTGTGTCACTATATGCAAAAGCCCTCTAATATTTACGCACTCAGCTTAGACAGCTTAACAGTAAGAAGTGTTGTTCTTATGCTTTCTGGCATAAGAACCCAGTTCAGAGAAATGATGTGTGCTGTTGAAAGGTACTTCGTATTTCAGACCTTTTAAATAAAACTAAATGTGCAAGGCTGGGAGATAATGCCACTGCTGCATTCTTTGGTAGGTGAGCATTTTAATATATTCTGTTTTGCCTACTTGACAAGGGTTTTTGAACACTTCAGAATGCTACAATAGGGCTTAGTACGCATCTTCTCACATACCATCTACATGATGCATGCTTTTTCTAGACTGTACAAGTGTAGTCTCCACTTTATTACTGAGTATGCATCAAACGAGCAATAATGAAATTACAGGTCCGAGCTTGTGAGTAGCTTAGCTTTGCAATTGACTTCAGTGCTCTCGAGGTATTGCTGAAGGTGCGTTTCTGTTGAAGAGAACTTAAGTTACCTAGTAACTTAATTATTTTCATACCAGCATAAATCTGAATAACTTAATATAGTTTGTATCCATTATTTTAAATCCTCATTAGAGTTTATAAAATTGCAATAAAAGATTCTGTTACGTGTTTGGACCAACTTCTTTGTTCACTCAGGGTTATTAAGTTGATATCCCAGTGCATGCTGCGTCATTCTGGGGGAAAAAGTTGCTATTTTAGTGTTTTATACCCATTGGAGTACACGTAGTATTTATGGAGCAGGGATGTAGTTTTATGTGGAGGCTAGATTTCAAGACCTTCTTTATTAGTATTGTTTAGTTAAACACTCTTAATGATTTTGAAAACATTCCTCCACATTTGTAAGCATGCTATTTATTTATTTGTAAAGCATTTGAATTCTGTTTTGTGTTTTTAACAAATCATTGCTCTTGAAAATGCTAACATTCACTTTTTGTTTTATTTTAGAGGTGTTGGTGCCATGGAAATAGTTGCTATGGATATGAAACTGAGAGGAATGTACATAGCTAGACAGTTGAGTTTTTCAGGTGTAACTTTCAAAATTGATGAAGTTCTGCTTTCACAGGAATATGTTAAAATGTACAACAAGTCTGTGAAACTGGTAAGAACGCTTCTTTAAATTTGCTTTCTGTCTTGAGTTCTGAGAAGTTGAAGTTACTTGCATTAAACTTAAATGCTTCTGAAATAAACTATAGTACTGTTGCTTGTTGAGAGACAGGAATGGCATCTCCTTGTATCATCTGAATGTAAAGATTTGCATTTAAGACTTCGGCAAAAGCTGCTAGTTCTTGTTTGGAGTCATAAAAGCTGTAGTTTAGGGTGCATCTTCCAATATCTGATAGATCCACTGCCCTGTAGCAGTGCTTCAGAGACCTTGAATGCTGTTGCCTTAGATTCCGCTGTTCTCCTGCTGGTCATAGCTGCTCATCCTCCCCTTTCAGCAACTGAGCTGAGAATAAGCAGCAAAAGCACTAGACAGACTGTACTCGCTTCTTCACGGAAGCAGTATGGTAGAGCAGTGCTTGTAGTTAACACAAGGCAGTAATTTTACACGTGCAGTAGTTTTACACATGCAGCAGATCAAGTCTAAATTGGCAAAGCTGTGTCGTTGCCTTTAATGTTTTTGTTTATTTCCTAGCTGGTTATCTCTTGTTCTTAACGTCCACAAAACACATTCATTGGTACACATTCTTGTACAGTATCACCACTGTATTAGGAAAAAAATATTAGAATATCCTGAGTTGGAAAGGACCCATCATAGAGCCCAACTCCTGACTCTACATAGCTCAATGTAAGAGTTAAGCCATATATGTAAGAGTGTTGTCCAAATGCTTCTTGAACACAGGCTTAGAGCCATGATCCCCTGCCCGGGGTGTTCGTTCCAGTGCTTTGCCATCCTCTCAGTGAAGAACTTTTTCCTAATAGGGAATGTGAACTTCCTGACACAGCTTAATTGTTCCTTGGACATAGTTTAAAATGAACAGGGTCTTTACCAGCTGAATAAGTGCTTAATCATGACTCAGTATTCATGTTGCATAGCTACAATAATTAAAATTGTTCTTTGACAGTTATAACATCAACTTCAAAACAGCATTTTACTTTATGAAGTTGTTTTAAAGTCATTAGACTCCTATCCAAAGCTTACTTAAAAGCATGCAGAAGTCTTACTTTAACATTCTTGTCTTAGACAAGTTTTAAAGGGTATAACACAGCATTGTAAATGTGAAAGCAGTAGTTTTCTTTTTTTTGGTTGTTGCTTATGCCTAATTATGGGCAGTTCTCTTGACTTTCTTAGCCTGAATATATTAATGGAGAAAGTAGATAATGAGAAAAAAACTGTGCATTTGCATTGGCAGTAATGTAAATATCTGCTTTTCATTATGAAAGTAATTATATTTTGACTTTACTCAGCCAACTATTTTATTTTTGCGAGCTTTGATGTACAAGGAGTTTCTTGACTTGCAGTCCTGTAGTATCCTAACTTTACACTTCTCTTCTGTCTTTATTTGGATACTAAAGAATGTATCTATATAGCCTTGAAATGTGACACAAAGCAATTACCGTTCTCTTTTTCAGTGGGTCAGCGCTAGAGAAAGGTTTCAGCAAGCGGCTGATCTTATTGATGCAGAACAACGAATGAAAAAGTCTATGTGGGGTCAATTTTGGTCAGCTCATCAGAGGTTTTTCAAGTACCTTTGCATAGCATCTAAAGTGAAGAGAGTGGTGCAGCTGGCTCGGGAAGAAATCAAAAACGGAAAAGTAAGTTGATTAAGACTTAGCTCTAAATATATTTGTTTATAACAGATATTTTCAAAGGCATGGTAGCAATATGCTTTTGTACTGTCTGGTATTGAAATATCTACCTTGTGTTAATTTGTCCTTTAGTGTGTTGTTATTGGCCTGCAGTCAACAGGAGAAGCAAGGACGCTAGAAGCTTTGGAGGAAGGTGGTGGTGAACTGAATGACTTTGTTTCTACAGCAAAGTAAGACATGATGTTTGTCAGAACTGCGCTTTAGCAAAGTGATTGGAATACTGGAATACATGTAGCAATTTGTGCTTAAGCTGCCTGTATGTGAAATCTGACAGTATTACTTACATGAGTCGTTCTTTAGTTCCTGGTTTGGCTAATGCTATGTTAAATGATGTTTTCAGGTGGAACAGCTGGTACTGTACTCAAAGTGGGAGGGAGGGTAGATGTGTCAAGTGCATGCTGCTTTTACAGCAAAACTTCTCTCAGATGAGCCAGATCCAGCCCTGAGACTACCTTGCTGAAGATCTTAATAATTAAAGTTAATCTATCATTTAAATGTTGAGCAGTGAGAAAATGTCAGTAGCAATAACACTTGACACCAAAATCCAATTTAATGAGTTAAAAGCAACAGTGCTGTAAAGTACATGTCTCCTACCACTGTTTTTTAGAGGGTGACAAACACAGTAACATGGGTGATAATTATACAGGGTGCATCTGTAATTGCATTCACGAGGAATAATTCTTCACAGAAGTCAAGCTGTTCAAATGTTACAAGTTTCTACTTTAGATGAATGCAAATTGGACTGAACTTTCTTTTCCTTAAACAGGGGAGTATTCCAGTCTCTTATTGAAAAGCACTTTCCAGCTCCTGACAGGAAGAAACTGTTTAGCTTGTTGGGAATTGACTTGACTGCTCAAAGCAACAACAATTCACCCAGAGACAGCCCTTGCAAGGAGAACAAAATAAAGAAACGGAAAGGTAACGCTTGAGTTGCTACACTAATATAGTGAAAATAGCAATTTTACAGCTGCTGAGAAGTGAACTCTGAGGGGAAAAATAAATTATGGGAATGTAAGTATCACTACCAATATTCATGAAAGTGCATATATTACAGGTCTCTAAGACTTGTGTTGCAAATTTCTGTTAATAGATTTAAAACTGCTGCCAAAATAATAGACTGTAAATTTTAGTTATTACTTCATTCAAAAATTGGGCTGATTGCTAGTGTGGGATTGTGTCCCAAAGCAGCTTGTGTATTCAGACCACTTCCTGATGCAGTCAAGCAAATAACTGCTTCCTTGTTCTCATGACTAAGAAAGGAGAAGCCTAGTACCCTCTTTCCACAGTCTGGTGATAATTTTACCCCCCAAAAAATGATTATAAAAGTGTTGTGGGGAAGGCTTACTGGAAAAACTTTATTTTAAACAGTTCTGTTTTTAATGTTGAATGTTTTTTCAGTTAGTTTGTAGTGGTGGTGAAAACAAATGTCAGAAGTAGACTACAAGGTCTAAACTAACTTTTTACCTTTTTGTTATGCGGTCGTGATGGAATTAGGTGAAGAAGTAAGCAGAGAAGCCAAAAAAGCTCGTAAAACAGGTGGCCTTGCAGGGAGCAGCTCTGATGAGAGTGAAAGTGAGTCTGATGCTTCAGACAATGAAGAAAGTGACAATGAGAGCCTCAGATTTTTGAGTTCTGGAGATGATGACGACTTCAACCCATTCCGAGATGAATCCAGTGAAGATGATGAAGATGGTAAGGCAGTTGAAGTGCTTAATGAAGCAAGTGTCTGTACTTGCAGATAGTAAGTGTAAAGTCTTGAATATTTCAGTGGCCCAAAAATAAGACTGCAAATGATAAGTGTGTAGTTAAATCTGTATGAGACAAGAATTAGTTCTAGAGTGATCTACATCTCTTCAGCAGATTTTTACACACTCAAGTTCAGACTTCTGTAAGTCACCTTTTGTAACGAGAACATTGTTTTTCAAAGGAAGGGATGCATTTTTTTCTTAAATACTTATAAACTTTTTGTAAATATTTAATCCTAGATCCCTGGCTAATTAGAAAAGAGCATAAAAAAAATAAAGACAAGAAAAAGAAGAAAAGTATAGACCCAGATTCTATTCAAAGTGCCTTATTAGCTTCTGGTCTTGGCTCAAAACGACCCAGCTGTTTTACTTCCACTGTTGGTACCACTACTTCTAGCACCAACACATCAGGTAAGAATTTATTTGGTGTTCACTTGTTTGGTTCACCGTTGCAATTTAGCAGTGAAATTCCAATCATAACGGTTTTCCTTTAAATTTCAGCAAACAGTAACACGAACAGCAGCTTTGTAACAAGTCAGGATGCTGTTGAGAGGGCCCAACAAATGAAGAAAGAACTGCTTGATAAACTGGAAAAGCTGGCTGAAGATCTTCCACCTAATACACTGGATGAGCTTATCGATGAACTGGGTGGTCCTGAAAATGTTGCAGAGGTAGGCTGATGTTTACATTCAGAGAAGATGGTGGTTTTTTTCTCCTGCAGCTGTATGTTACTGATCTGGCAGCAGCAAATCACTGTCATTCAAGATTATGTATTGGCTAAGTATCTTAAAAGAAATGTTGTTCACAAGTTTTAGACATAACATGGGTATGAGAATATTACCTATTTTTGCTGAATGCCCCTGTATGGAGGAGAAACTTGAAGATTTTACTGGAATACAGGGAAGAGCTCTGATGGATAAACAGGTTATTTCTGAGATTGGTGGTAGTTTCTTATTAGGTAAATAACACTAGTTTCTGTTTCTCGTAATAGTGGTATATAGTTCAAACTAGTTGTTGTCAGTTTGAAGCTGGTACGTATGAGCAATAAAGATTAAGAACTTGTATAATAAAACCGGATTTGTGAAAAGTCAGATGAGCAATCATCTCTCTTTCTCAAAAACCTTAGGAACATGTCAGGTAGAAACATCATTGTGAATTAAAGGACCCTGTTAAAATTGTTGACAATCTCAGCTACCATTTTAGCTCATTTTATTAGTTCCTCTGGAGTCCTCTGGAGTTGTGAGCATTTTTACATGTCCCCCAGTTGCTGTTGTCAGGAGTAAAAATAGCAAGTTCTTAGTATGTGACAGCTTTTCTTCACTTCTGACAGGCATTAGACTCTTCATTTTAAGA
Source organism: Heteronetta atricapilla (assembly GCA_011075105.1). NCBI lineage: Eukaryota > Metazoa > Chordata > Aves > Anseriformes > Anatidae > Heteronetta > Heteronetta atricapilla. The sequence continues at coordinate 3,458,944 of CM021745.1, read as the reverse complement.
CATAACTTCAACAGCAGTCTGTAGAATTATTTGATGACTAATAAATCCGTTATGGACAGTGGTATAGTATATGTTTCTGCATAGATATGTTGTACTTTTGATTCCCTGAGCCACCTCTGAATAAGTGTTCCACATAGCAGATAATGATGTCAAGCAAAAAATATAAGGCAAGTTCTCAAATGTAGTTTTGTGCTTGGAGTATTGTACTTGGTAAATTTCAGAATCAGTAATTTGTGTTTTAAGGTTGGTATATGAATAAATTGTATCATTGCTTGAAGTTTGGGGCATGTAATAATTTCAGTATTACCATCATGAGTTTACATTCCCTTTTTGTTTTTAAAGATGACAGGCCGCAAAGGGAGAGTTGTGAGCAACGATGATGGCAGCATATCTTATGAGTCAAGATCTGAACTTGATGTGCCTGTTGAAATTTTGAACATCACAGAAAAGCAGAGGTTCATGGATGGAGATAAGGTAGCTCTTAAATACGATTTAGAGGAACTTGCTAGATGAGTCAGTCACATAGAGCAACAACTTGAATGTTTCAGTCTCCTTTTATCTCAATGTAAGTGACTTTAAGTATGATAAGTACCAGCTAGAAAGCATTTCTTATTCAGTGCTGTGCATTCTGTTTTTCAAACCAGTGTGATGAGTAGTCCTATCTAATATGTGGCTACAACATTCTTCATAGGTCAGGCTCTAGTTTGGGTGGGCATGGAGGCCTGTTCCTAGGAGGCATGTACAAATGTGCCAGTTGGAAACCTAGCACCCTTAAACTAGTCTTGTTGAAACAGCGTGTGTTTAAAAAGCAGATAAGCCTTCTATGTCTTCCAGGTTCCTTTATCTGGATTAATGTGTACTTCTGCTACAAAGAGAAAACAGTTGAGAGGGGGGAAAACTAGGTTGACTTGGTGCAACAGGGGGAAGAAGTTTCAATGAGAAAGGGTAGGAGTTTAACGTTAACCCAGAATGAGAAGTAGTGCTGGGAAGAGCAATAGCTTTTGTCCTTTAAATTGTACTCTGAAAGGAAATAATGACTGAAATAGTAGAATTGGAGCTGATAAAAGGAGGAGGCAAAACCAAGCACCAAAACTGATTCATTTGGGTATGCTACCACAAGAGGGCAAATCAAGTAAAAGTAGCTGTTGCGTGGAACTTCTGTGATCTGTTATTACACTTGAGGGGAAATATTCATGTTCCTGTAAGTGACTTGCACACAGTCCAAGAGCTTAAATTCTTTCAAGGCAAATGCAGATACCAGAATGACCGCGTGTTCTTCCTTATGCGGTATTAGCCACAACTTTTTGTAATTATCTTCTGTTGCTTGCTGTCGAACAGGTCTCCCTCTTTCTTCTCTTTTCTTTCTCTTCCCATGAGAGAAATGTGTCCTTTAGAATGGCAAGACTGTAATGTACTGTCTGTCTTCATTTGCATAGAAAGGGGTTGCCAAAAAGTGAAAAAAACTTTCTCAAAAAAAAAAAACTTGTTAGTATTTCTAACTCTGATACCGAACCAGATTTTTTTCCCCTCCCCTCTTCTTAAGATATTAAGACCAAATGACAGGGATGCTATGCCAGACATGTTAGTAATTCTAAAATCAATTTTTTCTTAGAAACTGAAAACTGAAACGTGATCTTGGCCTTATCACTAAATATCTTATTTTTTTAATAAAAGAACATTGCCATAATCTCGGAGGCTGCCAGCTCTGGTATCTCATTGCAAGCAGACCGTAGAGCTAAGAATCAGAGGCGGAGAGTTCACATGACCCTGGAGTTGCCATGGAGTGCGGATAGAGCAATACAGCAGTTTGGTAAATAACTCTTTTTGTATCTTTCTCCTAGCAGATTCAGTAATACTAAATTTACAGTTAATTCATGTAAAGAATGACTAAGTCGCCTCTTAAGGAACCCGTCCAATCTCCTTCGCCTGAGGCAGAATCACTGTTATTAATAGTCATTGCTAATGGTTTCTTTCAAAGCTTTTGAGACTTAGTGAACAAATTTACACCACAGCTTCGTTTGTTTTGCATGTATCAAATCTCTTTATAAGTTAAGTTTATAAGTTACAAAAATTCTATTTTTTATACCATTTTCCATTGGCTGTATTACAGCAGAAGCTAGTTTTCAGTAAGATTAAACAACTTTCTTTATTCCCAACAATTCAAATATTCATTGACTTGGAATTTATTTAATATATGTGATTCTGTTTAACTATCCAGGAAGAACTCACAGGTCCAACCAAGTGACTGCTCCCGAGTATGTATTCCTGATTTCTGAGTTGGCTGGAGAGCAAAGATTTGCATCCATAGTTGCAAAAAGACTGGAAAGCTTGGTAAGATCTGATCCTTCCAAGAACTCTGATCCTTCATTTGAGAAAATAGAGCTTAAATTATTGTTTCCTTAATTTGTTCTAATCACAAAGGTGTGTCTTAACAGGGAGCCCTCACCCACGGTGACAGACGGGCTACAGAAACTCGAGACCTCAGCAGATTCAATTTTGACAACAAGGTGACGGTTCTATTTTTGTTTGAAAGTTCATGCTGTGGTGCTTATTCCACAAATGACCTGTTGTGGAAGGTTCTCTTCCATCTCATGTGAATAATTATATACTTTTAACTACTGCTTTCTGATGAAAGGCCTCTTTTTAAAATAGAATTAAGATTGTGGCTTTACAAATAGCCGGAAAACATAGAGCAGAAACGTGCATGTAAGTTACTTCTATGCATCTGCTAACAATCCAGGTCAGAAATGAATGATGTCTTTTCATTTAAAATTAAAAGATTAATTTGGCAATTGTAACTAGAAATTAACACTGGGCTGTTATGTAGTCTAATTTATAACTGAAAAGCTAATAAAGAGTGAAAAGTGTTGTCATAAATCAGAAATGCTTGTTTTAATCCATATATGCTCAGAGCTGAGGCACAAACACTGAATCATGTTGTTAAACCAACTTTTTTTTTTAATGCAGTATGGCAGGAATGCTTTAGAGATTGTTATGAAATCCATTGTGAACTTAGACTCCCCAATGGTCTCTCCACCACCTGATTTTCCTGGAGACTTCTTCAAAGGTAATTTTAATCCACTGGATTTAATTACTTCGTTTTTGTCATTCTGCAGAATGCAGAAAATGCAAGTATTTCTAGAGCTAGAAAATACTATTGCTCTTTGAACTGATCAGCTGGTTCTCACTGGATTTTATTCCTATGTATTTTTGCTGAATGTTGAAGTTCACATATGAAACAAGATAAGTGAACCCTCTCAATCAATATAAGGCATGTTCTGTATCAGGTTGGCCAAAGTATTAAGTACAGCTCTCCTATAACAGATAATGGTCAAAATTAATGTATCTTGTTCTCCTATGGGTTCATGTATAATGTCAGTAGTAGTTTTCCTTACTTGTGCTTTCTGAAAAGACAGAAGGCAAAGTTCTGTCTTATTTATCAATATATTAGGTAGTAATTGAAAGCAATGTATTTGGGGATATCGAAGTTTTGGGATTCAATCTTGAAACTAGGTTGATTAAACAAGTTGTTACATCATTGTTTTATTTTTAGATGTCAAAGCAGCTGTGATCTAACTTTTTTTTTTTCCCCTAGATGTTCGTCAAGGATTGATTGGTGTAGGCTTGATAAATGTAGAAGACAGATCTGGAATTCTAACGCTCGATAAAGGTACTTGGTTTTAGTGTATTTTTAGAATGTCACTAAGAAAAATCACCTGTCCACTCAGATTATGATGGTGGATTCCTAACAGCAGAACTGAATTTGTAACTATCTTTAAAAAACAAAAACAAAAACAAAAAAAAACTTGGAAGAACTTCTGAATGTTTTCTTATTCTGAAAGAATGAATTTAAATCATCCTTTTGAGATGCTTTGAATATTCATTGAAAGCTTGTTGTCATATAAATTTAATCATTGCTTACCTGATCTATGTATTTCTTATTCTTAGATTATAACAATATAGGAAAATTTCTGAATAGAATTCTCGGAATGGAAGTACATCAGCAGAATGCTTTATTCCAGTACTTTTCTGACACGTTAAATGCTGTTATTCAAAATGCTAAGAAGAATGGAAGATACGATATGGGCATCTTAGGTGAGTACTCAACATCTCAATGTTCTTGCAGTGAGGTAAAAAAAAAAAAAGATAAGAGGAATAACCCTGTTCTTTCCTTTTAAGATTTGGGCTCTGGGGATGAGAAAGTAAGGAAGGCAGATGTTAAGAAGTTTTTAACTCCCGGATATTCTACCTCTGGACACGTAGAATTATACACAGTAAGTTTTTTTTTTTCCTTTTTACTTTCTCCCTCTTTGGTATGAACTAATAGAACTTGCTTTTCAGTAAGTTCTTAAAATACTGTGACCAGCTAAGCTTGCATTGAGTGAGGGGTTCCGTGCCTTTCGCTGGGTGATGCTAGGTTCCGTGGTCCTTTAGTTCCCATTTCTGTAACTGTTCAAATGCCTGTTCCTTTTCAAATACCCCTGTGTTGCCTTCTAGATCAGCGTAGAGAGAGGAATGTCTTGGGATGAAGCGACTAAGCTCTGGGCAGAACAGACAGGTCCAGATGATGGGTTTTATTTATCACTACAGGTGAGATTCTTTGCTTGTGTCTATGAGTATGTTCAGAGAAGTCTGTTTTGGGGCTAACCAAATAAGCTGTTTAGTTTGAAAATTGTAATGCTCAAGCCAATCACTGTTCAGTTTATGCAGAATGCTTTTAATTTTACTTCAAGAATCATGTTAAGTTGGTTTCCAACTCTTCAAGTATGATGCACTCATTTCTAATAGTTCTGGGTATTTGTGGATAGAACTGTGAGCCTAAGTGAGGAGCTTTCATCAAGAACGCCAGGTGCTTTCACTATAAGGAAAATTTGATATAGTGATGCTCTTTAGAATTATTTATTGTGCATACGCTATTGTGAAGTGTGGCTAAGAACACAGTATGGATGTGCCTAACGTAGGGGCTTGTCAGCATGTTGGAACTTATTTTTTGCAGATAAGAAATAACAAGAAAACCGCTATTCTCGTGAAGGAAGTGAATCCTAAAAAGAAGCTTTTTTTAGTATACAGACCAAATACTGGGAAACAGCTCAAACTAGAAACATGTGCAGACCTGAAAAAGAAATATAAGAAGGTAACCATTAAAATTAGACCAGTTTCAAACTTAGTTTTTTTTTCTGATATTTGTATACAGTTGCGTCAAATCAAAGATAGATTATTTTTCCATAGCACAGCCTGTATCTGGGGTTGTGCAAGTATGGCTACGTGCGTTCAGTATTGCCATATTCAAAGCTTCCTGAACACAAGTAATTTGTATTGTGGTAATATGAAATGAGTTGGTTTTTCAGGGCTGGCAAAAAAAGCCTTACTTCTCTGTAAGGTGTACAGACATGCTCTTGCATAACCAGCTATGTATGGTGTAATCTAAGGAACGATTCTGAAGCTTCAGCTTCTTGCTGTTAATGTGTTTGTTTTTCTTAAATACTGCAGGGGATTATTTTGGTTAGATGCTGATAATATACCCAGCTCTCGTTTAAAAACAACTTCTTGATGTTAATTGTTTTTTGAAGTGAAGCTGAAGTCAGGTTATTAGTGGAAAACTCTGAAATTTCACAATTCTTCCTGAGATTCTACTGTGAAGTATTTTGTTCATCCTTCAAGACTGCATTTTGATTGATTATTCTTGGAATTACAGAATACTGTACCTTTATCACCATTGGTGCTCCCCATTTTCTCATAAAAAATGAACAAATTGGTTTTGTTCTATGCAAGTCTTGATTTGTTTTACTTACAGTCTTATTATTTCTGCTTTGAATTACTTCTCCAGGTACCTTCTGAAGATGCTCTACCACACTGGTTAGAGCAGTACAATTCTTCTGCGGACACCTGCACACATGCTTATTGGTTAGTATTTGTATGCAGATAGATTCTTTCTTCAGCTGTTTTACCTGAACTGGTTTATCATTTGTCCTGTTCTGTCTTTGTGAGACCTTGTTTGTGGTAGAAGAGTTCAGGTATTATTTTGGGGAGGGGAGGAATATTCATACTTCATGTAGAAACAAAATAGTTGGTCAGCAACAGCTGCTCTTGTGCTGCCTCTTCTAGCAGTGTCTGAACTCAGCAGCTGATGTCCTCATTCCAGAGGAACAGAGCAATGGCAGAACTTTCAGGTTAATATCAGAACTTCTGAAACTTGCTGATCAGGTACTGGTTTCATATGTAACGGATTTACTGGATTTAAATGAGTGGTATCTTTGATTTAAAGGTGTACATTGTGGAGATGAGGTTCCAAATAGGCAAAAACTTCTCAAAACTTTCCCAGCAGAAGCGTTCTGTGGCTGTGGATAAAGTATCCTCCGCTTACTGTATACTTGGAGCACTTATTAACTCTGAATAATATTAAATAACTTCAAGGCTTATTTTTAACTGAACTTTGGTTTGAAAGCTTTTTTTCTCCTCTTTCCTCTAGGAGAGGCAATTGTAAGAAGGCAGGCTTGGGATTAGTTTGTGAAGTGGGACTCCGCTGTCGAACGTACTATGTCTTGTGTGGTTCAGTATTGAGCGTCTGGACAAAAGTAGAAGGCGTTCTAGCCTCTGTGAGTGGTACAAATGTGAAAATGCAAATAGTTCGTCTAAGAACAGAAGACGGTCAGAGGATCGTAGGTAAGTGCCTTGTCTGCTCCTTTATTTCTGTTTTGAGGTAGAGGTGGTTGTAACGTACAAGTAACTATGAGAGCCATGTAGATTTTTTATGAAGATGCTTACAAGGGAAAACGCTTATCTGTGTACATTGAAGAGGGGCAGAAGGTACTATTAAAATAGGGTTTGGGGCGTACCAACACTGTTTTGAGTCAAGTTAGGGAAGATACTCTTTTTTTTCCAGACAGGCTTTGGAACATTTATTCTCTCAGTTCTTTTCATTCACAAGCAACAAAATTCAGCATGTTCCAGGCAGCCTGCCTTAGAAACAATAAGGGCTCAACTTTTTTGTACTTCTCACAATTAACAGTGAGCCCTTGAAATGGTTGCCTTCGTGGTTTTTGAGCACATGTAACCAGTAGCTTAGAGTGATGTTGAGATAAGCGGGTAATGCCTTGTTGCTAAACCATTTAGGGAAGCTTTCACAGCATAGATAGCCTAGAGTCTGAAATCTCCTTTTATTTTTTTTTTCAAATGTGGATTTCCCATGATCTGTAAAGTCACGATAGTGCCAGTTTTATAAGATGGTGAAGCTAGGTGTTTCGTGTTTAAATGATCATGCTGTTGTAATTTCTTTGAGACCAGAGAAACAGCAATAGCTGAATTTTGGTTTTACATGGCAAAAGTTGTAGCTGTGTGGGGTTAGATTGATGTTAGGAACAGGCACCCTTGTGTTGCCTAAATTAAATGGTGGAATCATCAGCCTTTGGCCTAAAGTTTTAAAGAGCAAAATTGTGCGCTTGTGAAACAACTGATTTCTTGCTGTTTTCAGGCTTGATCATTCCTGCAAATTGTGTATCGCCCCTTGTAAACCTCCTGTCAACGTCAGACCAGTCTCAACAGCTTGCAGTACAACAGCAGCAGATATGGCAGCAGCATCACCCACAAAGCATCACCAATTTCAACAATGCATAAGAGGACAAACTACAGGTGTTGACTTTGGTGTTTGAGGAAAAGGCTGTAAAAGCATATCACTTGCATAAAAATCAGGGACAGATTCCAAAGAAATATAACTTTTTCAGTTCAGTTGTGTGCTCTCAAATACTTTGGGAAATAAAGAGATCTTAAAAGGTTGGTAGAACTGAAAGCCAGCAGTTGTTCATGGTGGTGCATCTGTCTTTCCTTATGCTCTCTGTAGTGCTTCCTGTTTGCTTTTACTTTTGGCCTTTTAAGCTACAAACCACAATTTATTTGAAAATGCTTGAAAGTCCCCAAGCAGGCTTTATTTTTATCTTGTCATACAGTGCTCAGGGTTTAACGCAGTGCATCAATGCCATTGCTGTGGGAGATATCCTTGAATGCATGTATTGAGTATATATATAGAAAATATATATTGGGTTTTTCTCTTCAATTTATAAGTTTATAAAAGCATGAAACCTAGAGGTTGCACATCATGCATTCAGGTTCCTTCCCAGTTTCTGTTTGACAGTGCATGTCTTTGGAAACGGGCATGGACAGGATAAATACACGAGACAGGACTTCAGAGAGAAACACAATCTTAGTTGTACAGCATTGGTTATTGCATTTTTATAGTGTTTATACCCAGGTGTTGCATTTTTTCTGGTTCTCTCCTGGGGGTTATATATTTGAGTCTACAACATGTTCTTTTTGTGATAAACATCTTAAATTAAAGTTAGTTCATTTTTAATGTATTAATGGTATTCCTAATGTGTACTGCAAAGATGGCTGGATGCCTATTTTTCCTTAAATTGAAGCATTTCCTTAATCCGAGGTGGTTATGGAAACTTAAGTGCAAATTCACTTCCATCTCGCATACAATCTTATATTTTTTACTTCATTAATGTAATTTAATTTGTCACTTGTAAGATGAAACCTTACTTGAGCTGTAAATTAGAGAATGGGAAACACTTGAGGGTTCCGCTGTATGTGCTGTTTCTGTTACCCAGTAACTTGAATACTGTTTAATATGTTGTAAGACATTGTAGAGTTTATCTGGAGCTGTTTAAAAGAAATTGTAATGTACAAATGTGAATAGTCACTTATCTATAATATGGGTAAGTTTTGTTTTGCCTATAATAGTAGATGTTTATAAGAAAGTGAAGGACAATGTTTGTCATTTCTTGCTTGCACAGGTTGCACTATTGAAAAATTGAGATTGTATAAACCTGTCCAAAAAAACTACAAGATAATGATCTTGTAGATGTCAAATAAAAGTTATTGTACTAACAAGAAGTGGAGTCTTGTTTAGGCAATCACTGTATTCCAAAAAAAAAAACAACTAACAAGTCTTTACAATTGGAATTTACAGGACTTGGCATGTTCTGGTCTGCTTTAACCAGGCTTCTGTCTTGCTGTCCAAATATTTCAGTTGAACTCATTAGTGAGGCAAGAGGTAAACTGCATTTAGACCTTGATGCAGATTTTAAATAAGGGTCTCCTGCCAGAGCAGCAATTCATCATAGCGTGTCACTTTGTAAGTCTTCAGGGAGCCAGATTCAAGTGTCACAGAGTTCGTCTGTAAGTAATGGGGCCAGAAGTTCCATCACTTCAGGCTGAAGCGAGCTCCCTTGCATGGATTATTTCACTTGAGGCTCTGTTAGCACTACCAGTGCCAACACCCCCGTGCAGTAGCGGTGCACGTGCTTGCTGGGGAAAGCAGTCACCTGCTCTCCTCTCAGCCTGCTCTCCTCTGCTCCACAACCTGAAACGGTCAGGGGGTGATTCTTGCATGCAGTTCCGACAAACTGGAAATACAGATCCAGAATAAATTGGCATGCATGCTATTGCTCTAGCACCTGCTACGTCTCTGTAAAGTACTTGTAATGCAGGTGGTAGGTGTGTCTTGAGGTTTTTTAATCCTCTGGTAGTGAAGGGAAGCTTGCCTGAATGCTGTGGTATCAGTAGAAGCTGATTATGCATTGGAAAACTCAAGACCACAGACAGGGTGTGGGGGAGGATGTTCATGTGTTATGTACCCACCATTGGATGTATTTGGCATCCACTCCAGGAAAAGCAATGGGATTTTGAGAAGTATGTTGACAGATTACTATTGCAACAGATAGTGAACCAAATTGCTAGTAACAGCAAGCTGTGTATGTGGACTTCAGTTGTTTTTTTTTTTTAATCAGTGTAGAAATAACCCTGTACTGAGGGTGACATGGTATTTTCCATCTTAATCCTCAGTAAAATGGAGTAGTAAATTCACAAGATGTCCCTGCTGGTGGCAGCGGGGTGGACTAGATCTTTAAAGGCCACTTCCAACCCAAACCATTCTCTGATCCTATGAAACAGCAATTCTTGTAAGAAGTGGTTATTTAAATACAGTTCAGCTCCTGAGTGCTCTTCTCACCCTATTATGTTAACTTCGGTGGGTGGGTTGAGCAAAAACTAACTGGATGTTACCTGTACTGATAACTAAACACCACCACTTAATTTCAGGATTTGAAAGTGTATAGTCGTCATTCACAGCCTCTTAAATTTCCCATAGACTTGCATTACCTGGAGGAAAAAAAACAAAGCCATACTAAAAGAGCTGTAAGACCTGTTCCTATTCCAGTGATGGGCTCCTTCTACTTGCTCTTCTTTGCATGTTCTCTCCCACTTGCCACTATCAATTCCTTGGCTCTGTCGTTCTGTTACTAACACAGCTGCATCCACAGCTCCAGAGTGTTGCAACATCTCAGAGTTTAATATCAAAGAAGGAAAGTTAGTCTTCAAGCTACAGAAATATTCTCCTAAAAATTCCTGCTAGATCTTTTTAATTATTTTGTTTGCTAAAATATCTTTGTATTAACTGCTGGTAAGACTTAGGAAAGAAAAGGATTATGAATAGCACTATGGAGGAGATAAGGACAGCTGTGTGTTAACATCTTGCAGCACTGCCTGTAAGAAAAACATCCTCAAAGGGAGGAAAAAGGAGAGAGTCATATAAATTATAAGGTTAGAATTGTATCTATATTTCTGTTACTTCTGGGAGAACAGAATTGTTTGACAAAAATCAGCATCTGAAATGGATGTTAAATTTATAAAGGATAGATGCTTCTGATAACAGAGGCAAACCAAAATGTAAGATTCTGGTGGTAATTCCTGTACTGGGTGAGGTCTGGAAGCATGCTGTAGAAGGGGAGGATACTTCTTTAAGTTGACTTGAGAAATTAAAGGATAAAAAACTTGGGTTTTCTTTTTTTTAAAAAAAAAAAAAAAATGTCCCTTGACAGCTACTGAATATTGACTTGTTAACTAGTTTCATACTAAAGATGTTTCTGACACAGCAAATGCAGTTCTAACCCCCTACAAACCCACTATGCACAGCAAGTTTTTGTTTTTCCAATTGCTGTGTGGTGCATTAGGAATATACACCTCTCGTAAGGACTTAAAGTTCCCCAAAGATGCTAGTTGTCTACTCTGTGTGGTATTTCCTCTGTAAATGAAGAAAGCTCTGCAACCTGTAAACATTTGTCAAGTGAATTACCAAGGGGTTTTTGTATTTTTCTGTTGCGTTTGGAATAAGCTTCGTTCAGATCCTATTGCAGTCTGTACATATATAGAAAGAATATGTATGTATATAGAGATGTTAAAGGCTACTGAATTAATGAATGTAAATAACTTGTTTTCCTTTGTGTGTTTTTTTCTTCATGACCTTCCCAAGATGTATTCCTATTTTCTCAACTTGCCAAATAGGCAATTTGTGTGTACTTTGAAATATATATAGCATCTATAAAACTTCTGAGGGATGTCTGCATACATTGTAGATGTTAATATGTTGTTGTCATTTTTTTCAAACCTATCAGTTGTCTGTCTTCCATGGTCCTTTTCATGCTGTGTGTTTTTATTTGATATTTTTAGTGTATAATGCAGTTTCTTGAAAGAAATTGGTTCCCGGTATCGAATTGACTTGTACTACTCACTTTTAGTGCCTGTATCAGAAAGAAACATATTTTGTTTTTCTTTATTCTTTTCGGTGTGTTTCAGATCTTAAGTTTCAGTCCTAGGTAATTTTCAATTTTCTTCCACCTACTGGTATCTCCAATTATGCATTCGGTGAGCTCCTACAAGAAGAGTTCTAGGGAATTAAATGCATCAGCAACAGAACCTGCCCACTAGCCTAACATGTAAAAGGTTGATTACTATACCCATATTAAATATTAACTGTCTTAAAAGCACTCTAGAAAAGAGGGATAATTTGGCAGTGGAAAAGATGCAGCTCTTGTCAATTGTTTCCTGGGAAAGTTCTGAGCTGTAATGTGTGAATGTGCAAAACAGGGGTAAAGGAATTTCTATACCTTTGAAAAATAGTGCACATTTCTAATTGCCAGATAAAAACCTGTATCTTTGGATCTAAGTTAGAGATGGATGAGGATTTCATTGAATTGTCTGTTTCCAATTTAGCTTATTAAGCTTCCAGCAGTTGTCACGCCAGCTTTGCCCTTCCCCTTTTGCTCATGCTGGGGTGGGCTGTGTCCAGGCAGTTTTTTCCAGAATTAAGTAGTTTGCAAAGTCCATTGACTGGAGAGTCACTGTAAGGAGCGTCCAGCTGCAAACAGCAGCCAAATACTTCTGGTAATTTCTATGGTCAATACAGGCTTAACTATGAATGCTGAGAAAGAAGCGTTTTGGTCGTGTGCTGGTAGCTGTATGGTTCTGTGTCGTGGAATCTCATGGTAAAGGCTGACAAAGTTGGCAGAAGTAATGAAGTAATGCAACCACAAACATGCGTGAGTGCAGAATGAGACATGGGAAACCTCCGGGGCTGACGCTTCAGACAGCTGAGAGCAGCGCTGGCCTCCTTCGCTGCTTAGGTTGTACACCCAGTGTGAGAAGCAACAGTTCTCTTTTTGAGGAGAAACACAAGAAGGAGAGAAGAAAGGACTTGGAAATAGGAGAGTCTCAGCTGCAATTAGAACAGCTGAGGACAAATTACCTCTAAAAGCTTATGCTGAATTGGCTGATAAGTACAAACATAGTAAGACCTTTCCTAATCAGCTTTGCTTCACTGTTTCTTAATTGGTCCCAAAACATTTTTTGAGGAGACAAAGTGTGAGGCTATGATAAGATTCTAGAATAGGAGCTGGGCAGGTTTAAGTTGAGGCCGAAACTAGCATACAGCATTTCAGCCTGCTGCGTTACGATCTGACACTGCAGGTTTTCACAGAATTCCCCGCTGCACGGGTAAAAGACTGACATTGCTTCCCTGAAAAAAAGACAGCCGTGCTGGGAGGGCAGGCTGAAAGGAAAGGATTCGATGCACTTAAACAGTTAGTTTAACCAGCACAGGAATACATCCAGATTTAAATGGTGTAGTAAAAAAGTCCTCCAATGGTGAAGTAGCTGAATCAACACGTTAAGCTTTGTACGAACTAAGTTTGGCTGGTGTTTCTGAACTTGGTTGCTCTTGGGGCATAATTAGGCAGGTCACCTGCAGAGGAGTGGTTTTCCTACATTTGATTTGCACTGGGAAGGATAAAGAGACATTTCTGCAAGCGTATTTACCGATCTGCTCTCTGATTTGGAGTGGTTAACTTCAGTAAAATGCCAGATTCATTGCAGGCACGTGATGGCATTTCTATTTGCCGAGTCGTTTGACAAATTGTTTAATTATTTACATAAAGCCCCACAGCATACTGAAATTTATTTGAGGTGGGTGTTCTTTGCCTCAGCAGCTTTTGGCAATCCTGTGGAGGGACTGTATTGCACCCCTGCAATAACTTCTGCTGTGAGACTACCTCTGCGCTACGGACACGCTATTTTTGTAAAGCAGGACTTCCCTCTTAATGCTCCTTCAGTCTGCATCCTTAATAATCCAACGTGACAAAATTCCAAAGACGTGTAACATTTAAGTTGGATTGTGTGTGGCTTTTTGTTGTTGTTGTTGCCTATGCTAACGGGAAACGTTTGCCAACCTTTAAAATCTTCACCCCGCAGCACAGCGTTGCACCGCATGTCCCCGCGTTCCCCATTCTGCAGGCAATACCTGTACAGGCCAACCGTTCTCATGCAAAGCGGCAGAATTGTGAGTGCCTGGCAATAAAACAGTGTTTAGAATGATTTATATTCACAAAACCAACAAACTGTGGAACACAAATTATGTATTGAGTTCTTTTTTTTTTTTTTTTTGCTAAAAAATGTTAAATAAATTAAACTGACTACTACTTTATTTTTTCCCTTTAATTTTCTGTCGTGGAACTTACCCACATAGGCTGTTTACACTGGAACGCCTTTCAGCAACACTTCTGCATGCATTAACCTTATGAATTGTTGCTCCATCTTAGGATCCTTCAGAGCAGCAGAAGTTGTGCTGCAATAAGCCAAGTATCTTTGTGCTATCTATTTAGGCACCCGGCATTTAACCACTTAAACGACAGAGGGTGTTTCACTGGTTCCTTGCATTGCCATGACTGGTAGCTAAGAGCAGATGCACGGGATTCCTTGAATGCTAACTGCACTAATCTGGAAAAGGGGAGGAGAGTTTAAGAAAGCTGTATCAAGATCGGGAAGTATCAACTCCTTTCTGTGCAAAGCACGGAAGTGTCTTTCCTATGTCCAAAGTGCCGGTTTGGGATAAACAGGCTAATCTAATCCTGTCATTGTGAATCGTTTTCTATTGATTTTTATTCTCCCCCAAATCCAGAAAAGTGGTGATGCCAAGATTTAAGCAATAAATGAAGATACCCAAACCTCAGAACTTAGTAATTTTCATAAAGCAGTAGACATTGGTGTGTAAGGGAGAAATGCCTTAAGAATGGCTGGTTTTTGTTTGTGTGTTTGCGTGTTTGTTTGTATACACACCTTAAAAATGCCAGAGAGGCAGCTGGTGAGCTGATGGCCTCTACCCTTGGAAGTCTGGGTCTAGTTTATTTGTTCCTTACCTGAGGTCCTGTTACACATTTATAAGCCAGGAGAATCGATTGTGCCTGCTGAATTCGCAGTGAATTGCAGGGCACCAAACAGAGATGTAGCAGCTCAGCCAGAGTGGCCAAGTTATGTCATGAACCAGGGTGCAACAATTTAATTAATTCTGGGTAAGATCTCCCCTGAAGTTAGCAGGAGTGAATAAAAACGTAGATGTGAGCAACGAAACCAGAGTGCAGATCTGCGCCTGCCGCTGCCTCCACAACCTGCCGGCCCTGCCCTCAGTGCAAGAGGCCAGGCTGCGGGAGCACCCAGCGCTGCGCCGCGCTCGCACGGGGCCTTTCTTGGTGACAGCTCCTACCTGCTTTTTTTGGAAGGGGACTCGATTCCTCCATCCACAGCTTGGGCCTTGGTGCTGCAGGACTGCAGCCGAATCGCACACATCCCACTGGCCATTTGCTGCTTCTCAGAGCGGACTTGAGCCAACACTGGCATTTCCTCCCTTCCATGGCAAGAGGAAAGCCTGTCCCAGGCCAGCATGCTCCTGGTGAGGATGCCATGGCCTCCCTCTTCTGGGCAGCAGCAGGAGGGCAGCGGCTCCTTCAGGGCCTTGGGGGCTTTGCACTGGGCTCCTGCCTCAGCCATGCCGTGTGGGACTGCTGTCAGGTCTCCGAGCCTCAGCCTGCACTATTTAAATTACAGGCAATGTTCAATCCTGTGACAAGCATCTGCCAGGGCTGTAAATCCTCCACACCCGGGGTTGTCCCTCCTGCTCCTGTGCATGGAAAGCCCCCAGTGAGCTGCCGCAGCTGCTGCCAGGCTGGCTGGTGGCTCTGTGGGGATAACACAGCATCTCTGCTCCAGAGAGACCATGGGGGGACCTGAGCCTCTCTCTGCTTTTATACGGGGAGAAGGGGTTTGCAGGCAGTATCACGCAGCCTGCCTGGAGACCACAGCCCATCGCTAACTTCAGACTACGCTCTGCAAGAACCTGCCATGGTGTTGCTGTGATTCACCCTCGGGTTTTCCTCCTTCCCCCTTCTCCCTGCTCTGCTCTCCTCTCCCAAGCTGTTGTGAAGCTCCACATTCCTTTCCTCACAGTCATTTCCATTTTCCAGCCCTGGGCTTTGCTTCTACTCTCCCCTCCACTTCCTCTGCTCAAATGACCAGTAACAAAACAATTGGGGATGCGCCCATCAGCCTCGAAGCTTGATGTCGCAATGAGGCTATGAGGGACCAGGGAGTTGGTGTCCCTCCATGATCTGTTTCAGGAAGATGTCACGGGTCTGGTGACGCTTGGTTTGCTCTTGGAAGGTTTTCGGTGAGGCCACAAAAGCCAAAAGCTTAACCCCAGTGCGTCGTTCCAGAAGGTAAAGAGATCCTGCAGCCATCGCAGCCGTCACGTGGCCGCTTACTGAGCACCACTCGGTTTGGGCACGGGGGTGTCTGATACCGCTGGTCGCAGCCGGTGTACGGGAAGCACTTCAGGCAGCCAGCACACCACTTTACTGTGGATCCCTCCACTCTCAGCTGCAGAGCAGGTTCAGGAGCTTTCCCAGACAGGGCTGGGATGAAAGCAAGTCTCCAAACCTCGTCTGCCCCAGCCAAAGGGCGGGGTGCTGCTGCCCGGGGCCCACAGGGCGGGAGGCAGAGGCAGGGCAGCGGTGCCAGCTGACTGCGCCCTGGGCCGCGCCGCCCGCCTTGGCACGGCCTTCAAGGGCTCGGGAGTGGGAGGGAAGCAGGAGTCCAGCCCGCAGGGCAAGAAGGGAGAGTCCTTGCAGGCAAACTGAAGGCATCAGGCAGGGTGGAGCCCTCGCCTGTCTGGGAAGATGATGCGGGATGCTCTGCAGCGTGGGGCTAGGCGGTGAGCTGTCCCTGCGAGCAGCGACGGAGGAGCGCCACGCAGCCGCAGCCTCCGTGGAGTTCCCGGCCTCTCCCTCCCAGCAGGGCTGTCCTGCCGGCTGCAGGGCTCCGAGCCTTTATTTGCCTGGGCTTAACCAGCAGACCCATTTCCTTTCTGTTCTTATTTTCTTTGCTGGTTTTCATTGGAATCTGGCTGGTTTTGATATTGGTGCCTGGTGCTTGCTCGCCTGGCAAACGGCAAAGAGGAAAACTCTCATTAGAGAGATTCCAGGCCTGCGCTTTTGTGGCTGAGGGCTTGGAAAGTTCTCATTGCCGGTCTGCGGTCCTCCAGGGAGACCTCCAGCCAGAGCAGGAGAGAGCAGCCTTGTTCCTCACACTGGCACTAAGGCAAACCCAAGCAGCATTAAGGCCTCTTTATCTTACACGTTTCCAGTCTCTTTTGACACCTTTACAGGTGCTAGTTTTTCCCTCCTTCCTGTACACGCCATTTCTCAGGCACAGCATCCCCCTCAAAGATGGAACGAGCCTGGAAGCAGCTCCTCGGCCCATAGGGCAGCACCCGCGCAGCGATGCCGAGCAGCTGTCTGCCTGGCAGGGCTGTTCCACTTGGCAGACAGACAAAGGGTTCAGGAGTAGGAGGAAAACAAGGCTGGGAGGGAAAAGTCGCTCCAGATAATATGGCATCTGGCCTGGGAGGAACCATCTGAAAGTGGGGAGCAGGGCTGGGCTGGGAAAAAAGTTTATCTGGCAGAATTTATGGGGAGAGTCTGTCCAGAATAGGCGTCCAAACTTATATCCAAAATCATAGTGAGCCTGTCTGCTGATGCGGGCCAGGCGCTGGAAGAGGATTTCCTGGGGCCTGGCTCGCTGCTGCTGCGGCAGAGTTCTTGGATTCGTCACGCTGCATCGCAGCCCCCCTTGCAGAGGGTCTCGGAGGGCTGCTTCCCGCTGGGGGGAGCAATCCAGTCCTTTCAGGGGTATTTCAGGGAGAAAAGGTATCAGAGTAGAACTAGGGAATCTGTATTTCTATCCAGGACTGAGTGCTCCTTCTGCATTTTGATGAGGACGGGGCAGTAAGCAGCTAACATCAGCCAGAAAGCAGATTAAAGTGGAGAGACACCAAGGGCTGTCAGCTTTCTCTTGGAAACAAAATGAGCAGGACGAAAACCTTGCACTGTCAGGAGGATGCAGTTGCAGGGAACAGAGACAGCAGCGTGAGGAGCTGTAGCAAGCTGATAAGGGAGCAACAATGGAGCCCAAAAGGATAAAATGCACAATTTGCCCTCATTGTCAGCGTCCCAGACGACCCTGGGAGCATCCCTGGAGCAGGGCCTGGGGCAGGAGGTGTTCTGCAGCAGGAAGTGCTGGTTCATTACGATCAGTAAGGAAGGTGTTTGGCTCTGGAAAGTGTCTTTTAAAATGATATTTGCTAGAGCTAACACTAAAAAGAAAGAGAAAATAGTGTAGATAAACTTACATCCCTTCAGGTGCGGGGAACGTGGAGTTGTTCGGTACTGAATGGCTCTCTGATCCGCGTGCAGCATGCCAGGTCTGTGGGAAGAGTTAGCCCATTTTCAGTCATTCAAGCTGTTACAGGCTTTTCTCGAAAGGAAACAATTCTGCTTGTCCTTTCTGTCAAACAGAAAGGATGTTCACACGAGAACTTTCTGCACTTGTAGATAAAGGCAAGGCCACGCAGGTGGTGTAATCGCTGGTATGAAGTGGGACTCGCCCGCAGGCTCCTTTGTTGTGAGCTGGCCAGGGTCAGCCTGCAGCCACGGTGCTGTGCAGCACAGCATGGGCCCGAAGCCCAAGCTGTACGTGCAGCACAGCGCAGCACGGCACAGGCCTGGGCTTCCCCAGGTTATCCGTGGTGCTGAGCCCCCAGAGCTGCTGGTACCTATCAGGCAAAATAAGGAGCACTGCAGGAAGCTGCTTTGCATGTCTTTGCCCCAAAACTGGATTAATCCTGCTGCAGTCACTGCATATTCCCAGCCTGCAGCCTCGCGGATTTGGAGGGAGCAGCCTCGGGGTATGCATCGACCACTTGTGCTCTTCAAAGGGGTTAAACCCACCCACACTCAGGAATTCAAAAGCTTCGTTTTCAGCCTGGGCCAAGCAGAGACTTTTCACTTTGTTTTGGATGTTCATCTTAGTTTTAGCACCAAAGAACAGTTTGGAGACTTGCAGATTAATTTAGTGCTCAGAAACTTGTGAGCCTTTATGATCATTCTATTTATGATGCTGCCTCCCTGGAAATGCGGGGATAAGTATTTAAATACAAAGTCCCTGCAGAAAAAGGAACAAACTTCCCGTATCTTTCCTCTCGCTGCTGCATGGGTCTCTGTGGTAAGTGTTAGAACATCCCCAAGTCACTCAATTCATTAAACTTGACAACAATTAATTACATTGAAATTAATGCGCACATGTAATGTTTTACATGTCAAAGACATACCATGAAGAAAACAGGGGCTCGCTGTGCCATCTTTTATTCTTCTCATTGCTAATTTAACCCAAGAAGATAGGAAACGACTCGTTTACACTCTCTAGTTGTGGGTCTCCACGTGTGCTGCAGCATAGCTCTGCAGGCACTGATGGCTCTTAGTTTGATTTCCAGATGCAAGGGGACAAATGAGTTTGCCTCAAAGCATGGGCCAAGGCCCCTCTCTGCCGTCCTGACAGCCAGCTGCCCGCGCCTTCCAACATCACACTTTGCATTTGCATTCCCTACACCCTTGCCAGAGGGGTTCGGCATCCAACCTCGCAGAGCTGTGCGAAGGGAAAACCTCCTCGATGGCAGTCAGAGCTTGGCTGAGCAGGGGCTGGAAGGCTCACTGTGGAAACCCTGGCTGCCGAGTATTCCCAGTGGTTTGGGAGGAGCAGAGGTGAGAAAGTCAAACCAGGAGAGGAAACAGAGACGATACAAAGGAAAAAAAGGGGGGGGAACAGGGAGAAAGTTGCAGATCTTAATGCCACTGAGAAAGAGGTTGGCATACCTGGAAAATATGGGAGGTTTTGTGGCAGTGTGTGAGCGGACTTGCAGACGACTGCAGAGACAGGCACCTCTTACTGTCCATTTTCCCTTGCTGCAAAACAGAAGAACATTTATTTTTAAGTTACTTCTTAGCGTGGAGAAGTCTTGAAAATGTCACGTGTGAGAGAAAATTGCTCTGCTGTATTTCCTGCACTATGACTTGGCCACTCGGTGATTAAGAGCTGCTTTTGCTGTCAGTAAACAAGGCTGTGCCATCAGTTTGCAGATCAGAGACCTGCAGCTTGCTGTAAGCAGCCTGGAGCACAAAGGCTGCTGGAACTGTAGCTGCTGCACTCGATGCAGGGGCAGAACAAAACCCTCGGCAGTGCAAGCCATGCCGTGATGCAAAAGAAGTTTAAACTGCAGGCAGCCCCTCCGAGGGAGCTCGACTCTGTGGTCACCCAGCTAAACTGTCATCCTGGGGCCCAGGCATGGTGGCGGTTTTATTGTGGCCACACCTGGCTCAAAATAACTTCAGTAACTCCACAGAGCACATGGCAGATAGCAAGAACTTGGAGGTACTTCCTATCCAAGCCAACGTCCGTGCTATCTGCAAAAATCAACAGGCAGCTAGCGAAGGCAGTTAGAGCTTGTATAACTTGAGAGGCCAAGCAGTAAGGCTGTCGTTCACCAGGGTCCTGTGGCTCATGCTGCCACTGCTACCTGTGCCTGGAGAACGGCAGAGCAGAGGTACAATACTGAGACTGAGTGATGCTGTGGTGTTGCTGGGTTTCCACTTACAGGGCAACTACTCTGGCTCTACAAGCATGACCATCTCATGTTAAGTCATAGTTTGCTCCAAAGCTAGTAATATCTTGGGCGGAAGAAAGATTAATCTTTACAGGATCATCTCCTTATGCCACCCCACCCATGTCCCGGAATATCGTATATTTTTAAGCCATCATTATAAAACCAAGCAAAACACAGGGGATCTTGTTCTTCACAGTGTTGCCCTGAGCGCAGTTTTTTAGAGTTGGTGCAAAGCTGTGAAAAACACGGCAAGCTCTGAACGCTCCCATTTCGCACTCACTTGGTGTGGCTGTAAACAACCGCGCAGCAATGGAAAATCCCAGCGCGGCATGCCCCTAGCCTGCAGGACTTCACTGCCCGTCCAGGAACCAGCAGGCAGGCGGTGATTTACAAATCTGAATGCGAAGTTTTGGGGATGCAGACTTGTAAATGACACAGTGCAGGGTGTGAGGGTTTACCTGCACTATCTTTCAGGAGTCTGATGAGAATTACACTCTTAGAGCCTTGTGCACCGGTGTCAAAATACTGCCACTAGCATGTAATTCTGTGCTTGGGGCTCTCAGGTCCCCTCTCTAAGAGAAGAGAGCACAGATCACTTGTAAGAGTAATCTGTGCTACTCTGGGCTTCACCTCAATAGCTGTAGTTGTGTACTTGGTAAACTTGAGGTAAAATACAAAACTGTAACAAACTAATGTATTTTATCTGGTACCGGCCCTAATTTTCAGATGCTTCTTTCATGCAGTGTGCAGTCGTTAGGGCATGAGCTGGGGAGCTCAGCATCTGGCTCGCTCAATTCTCCTCCCTGCTGAGGAAATCACCCAGCTGCCCCGCGATTTTTTCTGTGTCTCTGTGAGGGAGATGCTCTCTGCCTCCCTTGGCGGAGCAATCCTCGACCAGAGATGCTACAGGCCCCAACCAGCGTCACTTCAAAGGAATTTGCCCCTGACTTCCAAGGAGCGGGATTGGGCTCCCTGCCTTTGCCATCTCTGGCACTGAAAGCAGCAGATAGCATTGGGCAGACGTTAGCCTGGGCAATAAAACTGCAGGCGCCCTCACCGCTCCCGGAGTGGCTTCTGGTAAGGCAGATGTGGGTCTCACCGTGGGGGTCTCACCGTGGAGGTCTCACCTTGGGGGTCTCACCTTGGGGGTCTCACCTTGGGGGTCTCAGGTTGGGCAGCGTACCCTAGGAGCGATTGTCCAGGTCCTGAGTGGTTATATATTGGTAAAAATCAAGTAATTTAACGATGACAGAGGATGGAAGATGAGTTGTGGAGTGGCAGATGCAGGCTAAAAAACTTCATAATTTATCCTGCAAATTTAGAAAAATAAATATATATACTTGATGGGCAAGCTTACAGCTGCTCGCAAGCAGAAAATGAGTCAATTACAAACAAAAAATATTTATTTTTTAATCCCTCAGAAGCCGCAATCTGCATCGACCTTCAACCTCCAGGCGGGCAGAAAACGGTGGTCTGAAAGAAAAAAAAATACAGAAAGGCAGATTTTTCCTCGGCGGCGTCTGAGGGGGAAAAAAATACAATATTCTAAAATTATCAACAGGTATTTTCCATCGAAATTGGCGGGGGGAGGGGGGGGGTAACGCTGGGCTGGCGGCGTGCGGGCCCTGAGGGAGGCGGCCGCCCTTCTCCTCAGGCGGGGGCTGGCGGCCGCGGCCCCCCCCGGCGCCCGGCGCGGGCAGGGCCGCCGCTGAGGCGAAGTTTGCGGCCAAACTTTGCGAAGTTCATTAAAACGCCCCCCCGGGCCCCCCCCCCGCCGCCGGCAGCCCTCCTCTCCCCTCCTCTCCCCTCCCCTCCCCGCCCGGCTCCTCCGGCGGCGGCGTCCCTGAGGGGAGCTCCATTGTCTGGGAGGGGATGGCGGCGGCACCCCCCCGCCGCCGCGCCCCCTCCGCGCCCCCGCCGCGCCTCGGTGCGCGGGGCGGCGGCGGCGGGCGGCGGGCGGCTGCCTCGTCTCCCCCAAAGTTTTGGGATCGGCGTCTCCTCATGATGTATGGATGATATATTGCATTGTGGGTGTCAATATAACTGACGGCCATATTTGCCGGTGCCTGCTACCGCTGTAAACAACCCAAAGTGTCTGGGAGACGCGGAGACGCTTCGGTGAATTTCGGGACGCCTCTCCTCCTCCTCCTCCTCCTCGCCCCGCTGGCCATGTCTCTGGGAATGTCCTACAAGCCCAACTTGAACGCCCACATCCCCGGGACTCCCCTCACCCCGGGTAAGTCCGCGGCGGCAACTGGGTGGCAAGTTTGGGAGGCGTGCGGCGGGGGCTCTGCCGTGCCGCCCCGGCAGCCCGCGGCGAGCCCCGGCCTCGAGTTTTTCCGCCCGGTCCCGCTATGGCGGGGCAGCGAGCTCTCCGCGCCCGGCTCCGCGCCGCCATTACCGGCCGCTCGCCCGCCCCGCGCCGCCCCTCGGCGGGGACGCCGCGAGCCGCCGGGCCGGCCCCCGAGCCGCCTCCGCCGCCGCCGGGGCGGGATGGGGGGGGTTTCTCCGGCCGCCGGCTTTCCTCCATGCCCGGCTCCCCGGGGCGGCTGATTGATCTGGATCAGGAATATTCCGGCGGCGCCTCAGCGAGGACCGCTGCTGGCGGGACGCCGCAAGTGCCGCTCGCCCCGCGCCTCGCCTCGCCTCACGCCCGCCGCCGCCGCCGGGCCGCGCTCCTCAGGAGCGGAGGGGCCGCCCGGGACCCCGGCCCCGCGCCCTCCGCCGCCGGGGGGGTCTCGGTCCCCGCTGCCCCTCAACAACCGGGGCTCGGCGGGGCTGCCCGGGCGGGAGAGCCCTCCCCGCTCACCCCCAAATATTTTTGGAAGTGTGTGTGCGGGGGGTGCACAGGAATCCCTCTTTATTTCTTCCAAAACCGCTCCTTATCCCCCCTCCGCCCCTTGGATCCATACAGGAGCCTTTCCAACTTTCCTCTCTGAAAAGTTTCCTTGATGGGATTAACTTTTTTTCCTTTTTTTTTTTTTTTTTTTTTTCCAGCCTCCCTTTTTCCCCCCTGCCTTCCAGAGGTGAGGGCAGGCGGGCGCTGGTGCCCGCTGGGGTCTGCGCCTCGGGGTGCGTGGCAGCCCCGCTGCAGCCCGAACAAAGCCGCAGCAGCGATGGCTTGGCTCTGGGATATTTGGAGGGGATCTCGCTCGTATTAAACAGAACCAAAATGGAGAAGTTGGTGCTGACTTAAAATTAATATTCCCATCTCCCTTTCCCTGCTGCGCCAGCCTGCGGGGCTGCCACCAGACCGTCCGCAGGCAGAAAGGCTGATTTTTTATTTTTATTTTTAATTATTTTTGAGAAGGGAAAGTTTGGCTGCTTGGTTTAGGAGGGAGGGAGATCTTTCCCTGGTATGCGGTTGTAATCCAGGGATGTCGATGAACGAAAGGGATTAACGAGATGTACCTCTGCCCTAGCTACCGGGAGAGCAGCGGTCTTATTTTACAGCGAGGAATTGTCACCAGCTGGTGCAGGAGCCGAGGTCCCCGAGCCTCAGCTGCCTGCGTGCGGGAGAAGCTCTGATCCTGCTTGGAGCTGAGCTCAGTGGGGCTGCGAGTGCCGAAGGGCTCGGTGAGCCGGGCGGCAGCGTGGGGCTTGCCGTGGGGCCGCGCGCTGCCCCGCGGAGGGGGTCAGGAAGCAGGGGATGTGCTTAGGATTTTTGACAAAAAGCAGAAGTGTCACCGGAGGGGAAAAAAAAAAAAAAAAAAAAAAGAAACAAAACAAAGCCCAGCAAGGGAAAGCATTCTCCTGCCGGCTCCCACGAGAACCTGTGCCTGGCGCTCCGGAACAGCCGTAAAATTGCAGGGGGAACAAAGGTGGTATTTTGCGATGGTGGGTGAGGGCTGCGGGTTAGGTCGTGCCGGGGGGGGACCCGGGGCTGGCTGCTCCGCCGGCAAGGGCTGCGAGCATGCCGCTCACAGCGCGAGCTGAGCCGTGAAGTTTCTGTCTCCGGTCCTCCTGCTACCGTGCCTGTGTGCTTTCTAACGCTCCTACTGCAATCGGGGCTTTAGATTCTTTCATGCAGTTTTATCTTTCCTACCCCCTCTTCTTCCTCCTCCCCCCCCCCCGTAATGGCAAGTTAGCAGCAGTTCGCTGTCATGTTAGAACTATTCTTGTCTAAGTTGTCCTCTCTCCTCAGTTCGAATCACCCTCAACACCCCCAGAATCTTTTCAATGAAAGAACGTCCTCCTCGGAATCCAAAATGGGCTCTCTCTTCCCTCCCTGTCTTCTGCCATTATCCTCACGCACCAGCTCTTCCTCTAGCTAGTGGTATTGCCAGCACCGTGGCCTAAGGCCAAGGGAGTTAGACAAAGCAGTCCTTGCAGTTGCACATACCGCGTTCGGAGTGATATGACTGCAGATGGCCCCCTCCTTTCTGGAGCTTGATTCTGAGTTAGAGGAGATTGCTTCGCTATTGTGCTTGCACTGAATGCCCCCAGCCGGGAACAGAAACCCGAGGGTCGCTTCCAAACCTGGGGTGAAGGAACCCCCCTCCCCCCGTCCTGCAGAGGAGAGGAAAACAGGAAATCTGTCCCTTTTGGCCTGAAACCAGCCCTGCAGAAGCCTCTCCGTGTGCATGCTGAGTATTTTGGTCTCAGCCGACGGAGGGCTCTGGCCAGCTGTGGATCTCGCAGGGATTTTCCTCTGGGAGGTAACGCTGCTTCCCTGCAGTGCAGGGCTTCTGGTGCAGGAGTGTTTGGGAAGGCAGCATCGGCTCAGCTCCTGGAGCCGCGTCCTCGCTGCAGAGCTAACTCCTTTCAAGTTTAGCCCGAGAGCGGCTGCTCTGCAAAATCGTGCTTAAACTGCGCTCAGTGAGTGGCGCGGTGAGGTGAAGCAGTTGTGCTCGGTGGGTGACTGTGCTCCGTTCTGGCACGGGAGCGTGCTGGGGACTCAGAAACTGGGCTGAAGTCCTGGGGGAGAGGGGCTGCCTCGGGACGGGGGCAGTTTGGGAGGAATCCTCTGTGGGGTTCTTGGCAAGTTGGGGACGGCTGCGGGTGAGGAAAATGAAGCTGTTCCACAAGTGAGTCAGGATGCTGGGAGTGTCCGGGTGCAGACTGCTTTGCCTCACACCAGGCTGTGGGAAGGAGGTCGTGGTGTCACAGCAGGATTCGGTGCCCGTTCCTCCTCGCCTTGCCCTGGTCAGTGGTGACACCCTTCAAGGGTGCCTGCAGCCAGGCTGGTAGTATATTGTCCAAATTATCCATCTCCCTCCTGGGGAGCCTGTGCTCTGGGATTCAGGCCCCTGCGTGTAGTGCTGTCGGTTCCATACCGTCTGTGCAGGGGAGCCCCATTTAACCTCCCTCCCAAGCCCCTTCCCTGCACGGCAGGTAAACAGGACCTGTGCTGCTGCGCCTTTTCCTTCCAGCCTCACCTGGTCCTGCCGTGTCCCAGGGGAACCTCTGTTACCCTTTCTAACAGCAGCGTTTCAGTTTGTTTTGATTCTCTTGCTTATTGTACCGAACCCTGCAAAGCACAGCTTCCTCCTCGCCTTGTGCTTTATATTGTTTAACTCAGCTCCTCTGTGAGAGAGCCAGCCGCTGCGCTGAGGTAAAGTGGGGCTTTTCCACCGACTTCAGTGGGAGCAGAGAGCTTTACAGCAGCCGTGTAGTTTGTAGACTGCTGGGTTTTAGTTTATATTTCGGCTGGATGGTCGCAGTCACTGCCCAGATGGCCACTCTCAGAGAGCTGCGGTCAATGGCTCCACGTCCAGGTGGTGACCAGTGACGGGTGGCGTCCCTCACAGGGCGGTGTTGGGACCTGTGTTGTTTCATGTCTTTGTCGGCGACATGCACAGTGGGATTGGGGGCACCCTCAGCAAGTCTGTGGGTGACCCTGAGCTGTGTGGTGCCGTTGACACCTCGGAGGGAAGGGCTGCCACCCAGGGCTGCCCAGGCTCAAGAGGACATGAGCTGGCACTGCGTGCTGGTGGCCCAGCACCCAATGGTCCCCTGGGCCGCATTGGAAGCAGCATGGCAAGGGAGGGGATCGTCCCCCTTTGCTCGCCCTCGTGAGGCCCCACCTGGTGGGGCCCCAGTGCCAGAAGGACGTGGAGCTGCTGGAGCCGGGCCAGAGGAGGCCGCGGGGTGCTGGGAGGCCAGGGCGGCTCCGCTGCGGGGCCAGCTGGGAGCTGGGGACGTGCGGTCTGGGGAGGAGAAGGGACTGGGGCTGGCGGGCTCTAGGGGGGATCTGTAATTGGGGTGTGGTGATGGGACCAGGAGGAATGATTTTAAACTAAACAGGGCAGGTTTAGATGGAGTGTTGGGGAGAAATTTTTCACTCAGAGGACGGCGAGGCAGAGGAGCTGTGGGTGCCCCATCCCTGGGGGTGCTCAAGGCCAGGCTGAACAGGGCTGGGATCAGCCCAGTTTGGGGGCAGGAGTCATGCCCATGGCAGGGGTCAGAACCAGAAGGTCCCTTGTGACCCAGACCATTCTGTGATTCTACAGTTCTGTTATTTTCCCTGTTTCTAGGCATTTTCTGGCTCTGTTGTGGATATTACTCTGTTAAAAATGCAGGTTATACACAGGTTTGAGAACAGTAGTTTTAAGACCCAGAAGCCAGCAGAAGGAGCTTGGGGTATTCCTTTGGCTTTATTCTAATTCTTGCAAAAATGGCAGGCTTTGAGACAAAATCCTGTTCCTGTAATAAAGCTTAAAAACTTGCATCTGTAGGATCTGGGGAAATTCCATCAGACTGTGACAAGGAAGGAAGGAGCTGTGCCTTGGCTCCCCGTTATCGAGTGGTGACCTGCCAGCAGGCACTGCCACAGCCGAGGAGCAGCGGGGCTGTCAGAGCACCTGCTGCACCTCACAGTGACCAGGAGCCCCATGGTGGACAGGACAAATTCTCACTGAGAGGTGAAACAGAAAGAACTTCCCTAACTGGGGCTGTCGCTTCTAACTGGAGAGACCAATTTCATTCAGTCCTGTGAGGTGAAACCAAGCACACTACTGGGTCATTCCTTATTAAGACCGCAGTGCACACTTGCATGAGCAAATGCCTTGCTTGTCGCCCTTTGTAGACAGCTTAGGTTTCATATTGTCCAGGTTGAGAAGCTGTTTTTTAGAGTGGGAGTGCTGGAAGGACTGCTGTCGTAAGCAATGCAGGGAGCAAAGTGTTCACGTCTTAGCAGAGGGGATAGCTTTTAGGATACGTAGCTGATACTTCATCCCCAAACCCTCAAGATTCAAACTGAAATTTGCTGTTTCCTAGGTCATTTCAGATCGTGTGAGGTTAAGAGCAGTCTGAAAAGAAACGCAGTAAGCATGTTTCAGAATTAGCAATTTTTGAGTGGACTTGTTGGGGCATTTAGAAAACTGGCATTTTTGGCTTCGTCTACCAGAGCGTTTAGGTTCAAAGCAATGAACAGTATGGTTTTCACAACCAGCAAATCTCCTCATCATCCCCACCCACCACTTGTTGGTTGAGTTGCAGGGGTGGTTTTGGTTCATGCAATCTTCATTCCTTTTGCATAAAAGTAAACCAGAAGCTGCACTCTGGTTGTTCAATGCTGGCACTCCATCCTTTAATGGGAACGTAGGGTCCAAACCAAAGGCAGCTTTGAGCCATATCCATGGTACAGACACTTGGCCTGGGGGACCTGACTAAAATTTAGACCTAAATCCTATCCCCTCACTCCAGCTACATGTGGTGTACACATCCTAAATTCTTCGATCTTTTGAACCATATTCCCATTGTGCCAGATAACTCGGTAATACAGAAATGCTTGTCTTAAGCAAGAAAAGAAGAATGGTGGGGAGTCCGAGGGACTGTCTTTTGTTTTTCTGATTAAAAAAAAAAAGTGAGGGGGGAGGAAGAAAGAGCAGACATAAAACATGGCCGTTATCCACATGGAAAGATTAAATGGAACGAGAGTACCAGAGGAAAGGCCCAGAGTGTGACAGATCAAAAGAGCAAGGCCTCTGGCTGTTACGATAAAGAATGTCCTAGTTCTTGAGAACATATTTATATGTGTGTGCTGGATTTTTTTTTTTAATGAAATAGTTTTATTCAAAGAAAGGTCTGTTCCTACCACATAGGCTGTTTGAGGGGGGAAATAGTGGGTGAAAATATAACTTTCACAGCCAGTCCTATAAGGAATGTTTTGTGCGAATGAGAACGGGGTTCATTCTTTTAAATTAAAAAAAACTTTATTGGAGGGCTGGGGGAAATGAGGGTTGTCATCATTTTTTGCTCTGGGTTGGCAGCTCCTGTACAGCTCGGTGTGTTGCTTGGCTGTGCAGTAGATCTGCTTGTGCAGACACGCATGTGGTGTCCCACGGACGGCAGGGAGTTCTCGCTGAACTTCAGCCAAAGCGCGCAGAGGGCTAGGGAGTCAAACGTTCTCGTAGCCAGGCAGAACACTACAGCCGTGTTTCAGGCCGTGTGCAAATACCCCCTGCAGAAACGGCTGTGATGGGTTTCGTCCCTCCCCGGGCTGGAAGGTACTTGCCCCGCGGTGTACGTTGGGAGCAGCTCACGGGAACACTCCTCGTGTGTTCTGCTGCAAATGTGGCCATTTTAGGGCAGAAGTTAGGTCCTCGCAGGTAAACTCCTGGCTGTCTCATACTGCATACCTGCAGGGATCTCTTCTTAGATACTGTCGTGTTCCTGAGTACAAAGAGTCAGCAAAATGGCAGGAGCTTACACGTGCAGCTTTATAGGACCTTACAAAGTGCAGGTGATAGAGAAACACATCCAGTGGGGTTGGCTCTACTTGCCTAAGTCAGTTTTATGGGGGTAACTTGTTGAGTTAAGGAACTATTCCTGATTTTTCCTTGCTGTTTGTGGGAGTTAAACAGGATGCCGTTAGAGCCTTATGGCAGCCGTGGCATCTCCTGGGAGCAGATCAGGTAAGAGTACCCCTGGAGTTCCTGCTCCCACTGTTTCCTTGCGGGGTGCACAGTAAGCTGCCTTTCCTGTTACTTCTCCAGCAAGCAACAGCAATTAATTAAAAGTCAAGACTAGCAAATTGGCATTGCTGCTCAGGCTCAGAAGCAGTAGCAGAGGAACTGAATGGATCACTATAAACCTATCGGAAATTAGTGGGGAGATTCCTGGTCAGTGGGAGTTGAGGCAAACAAAGGTTGGTTTTTGATCCTTTGTCTTCCAGGGTGTTCACTGGGGCTCCGACAGACCACTGGAAGGAAGAGATCTTGGCAAAAAAATCTCATTTCTTTTTGCTTTATTGTAAACCTGCCCCTACCCCCCCATTGGTAAAGGGTAATATTGATTAACAAGAAAATCACCGTTTTTTTGTGGGAAAAAAAAAACACACTTCTGTCAGTCTTCCGTGTGAATACAGAAATAAAAGACATTGTTGGCACAAGAATAAATGGGGATATAAAAGGTTTTGTATACATTTAATTAGGAAAGCGGAGGGAGGGAAGTGCATATATTAATTTAGGTTTTAAACAGCAGCAAGTGCTAAGACAATTTGGGAGGTGATACACGGTGTCACTCGAATTCAGTGCCAAGCACACTCCCTTTTCGATTCTGTCAATCCGTAACTGTCTTGTCTCCATTGTTATTTTACCATGAGAGAGCAAGCCTCAGTTTAGATCCCCCCTCCTTTTTTTCCTCCCCAGTGAATACCTAATCATCAAACTGATTTTTGACTGGGTCTTGACTGCGAGACTCGCTGGCCTAATTTTGCTTCCTAACAGTAGTAGCAGTAGCTGGTGATAGATATATTTTTTTTAATCTGAGGCGTACAGGATGTTCAGACATGCAGATGGCAGATGTATTTCGGGTTAATTGACTAATAGTCATCTAAGACCCAGGGCTTCTCCTCGAGATTAACATACGGAGCGATAGGTCAAAAAGCCTAAGGTCCATTACCCTGCGAGATAATAATACCCCCACAATTAATTTCAGCTTCGCGATTGCATCATCCTAAATTGAGGTGAAATCGGGGATTTTTCATTTTCCTTTCCCTCCAGCAGAGTTTGAGCGGCGCAACTTCTGGCACGGGCATGCGGAGCCTGGTGCCACGGCCAAGTCAAATCCTTTTCTTTGTTCTCTGGGCCTGCTGCTGCTGATAAAGTGGTCGGCGCATGGCATTATGTCTTATTACATTTTTGATGCAGACTGCAAAGAAACGGGTAAACTCACCATGGTTACCACGATCTGTCATTTGGCAGGGCACGCCATACTCAGCGATGGCCTCTAGTGTCTGCAGCACAGCTCTGCATACGCCCGGGTACGGGAGACAATACAGCACCCCTGGCTGCGAAGCGGCACCCGCTGCTGATCTGACTGCTAATTCCCATCGGCAGCGATGCTCAAGCTCCAGCGGCGGGTCCTTCCTTAGCCCTGCCTGTTGAAAGTTCTCCTCACTTGTTTTCCTAGTTCCGTGCCCACTGAGTCACTGCCGGCTTTGCGCTCCCGCGCCGAGGCCAGCTCCTGTCCACTGCAGCGCCTTGCGTCCGCGAAGCGTGGGTCGGCCCCGGATTCCCTGCTTTGTTTTGCCACGTCGTGTTTCTTGTAGGGCTTCCTCTCTTCTCTAGACGTGCCCTGTGGTGTCGTTTCATACAGACGAAGCACGTGTAGTTGTTTCAATCAGCGTGACCTGAAACAATTACCAGCTATAGTGTCACTAACTGATAACGGTGGTGGAAAACGGGCTTGGTTTTTGTTCTGCTGACTGGGTAAAGCACGATGCCCGAGCTCGGGCATCCAAGTCCTTGCCTTGGTTCAGAACCAGTTTGGAGCTCCCAGGGCTTGTGTGCATGATGGGTGACTGCCTGCAGGAACAGCTTAGGAACAAGTCCTTACAGGACGGGTCTTTTGTTTTATTGTACGTGAGGAAAAATCGCTGAAGTCTTTCTTTGCTTAATCGAGGCAATTAAACCTTCCTACCTTACAGCACAAAGGGTTCGTTAAGGTTTCTGGAGCATTTTGAAATCTTTGGAGGAAAGATGCGGCTTGCTGTTGTGCCGCATTTGATAAGTGTTGAAATTCAGTCATCTGGACGTGAAATACTGGCTGAGTTGTAAGTACAGAAATCTTGCAATTGTGCATGCATTTCGAGCTGATAATGTGAGGAACTGATTGAGAGCAGAGCTGGCATCCGTGCTGTTTCTTCACAGTGCAGGAGCCGTACTCCCTGGGTGTGTTCAGTTTTTTTTTTCTACTATGCTTCAGCAAAATGTGACAATTAGCTCCACGTGAAACTGTAGTAACAGAAACGCACATTGTAATCCCAGAAAATTTAGCTTAGTTAAAGACAGAGAAACCTTCTTTTTTTTTAAGTTGACCTAGTGACCAGCCCAGTTTACCTTCGCTAGGACTTCACGTCTAGTTAAAATTAAGAAAACGCTCTTTTCTCGTAACAAAGACACCACCACAATGATATCCTGTGATTAATTCTGAAGTGGAAAGAGGCTTCCCAGCTGAGGAGGAGAGTCTGTTCAGCAGCACTTTTCACAAACTACTGGCTTTCTGTTTCTTTTTGTAGTGAGGGGAAACAGGGAATGAAGCTCGCAACTTTTAAACAAAGCTAGTGATTTACATAGTTCTGAGCCCCGGTGACTTTTGGCATCAGTTTAATTTAGATTCAAATGAAGGCTGGTGAATGAGATCTGCTCCTCGTGGGGAAGGCGGTTGGGAATTTTCAGCAAGGAAGTTTGTAAGAGGGGAGATTTTTTCCGACAGCAGGCAGGCTGTGTCTGTGCCTGCAGGCGAGGACAGCAGCATCAGTGGATGCAGGGGGACTTAGCTGCAGGAGTGAAAAAGAAGCAGCAGCTGGGTCGAACATCGCCATGGTCCTGAGTGCGCAGTCCATAAGCAGCAGGTCCTCTAACGCAGCTGTAAAACAGGCAGCACAATTAAAGCCTGCAAGAAAAATCTAAAGGTTGCTTCTCAACCCCAAATTCATCCCGTTGCAGGGTGGAGAGGTGTTTTGATTCCTCATTTCTGGAGCAGCTCGCCAGTGATCACATCTGAGTCTGCTTCTTTAACTCTTAGCTGAGTCAAAACCCTGTATGTACGTACATATTTTTTTATAACACTAGAAAAAGGAACCATAACCCAAAGAGATGTTATTTTTGTTAGGTTTACTTACGCGGCCCTGTTTGACTTGCTAAAAATGTTTGATATCACACAAAGGAATAACGCTAGTGCTCTTCACCTCCGATGTCACGAAATGAGCAGCAGATCCGATGTACCTCAACCGACTGTTCCCTATGAATAGTTTTGGCATCAGCTGAAAATAGTACCGGGGGTAACTTGCGTTGACCATGTGATGACACTTTGAGTTGCAAAATTGCTTTCAGATAACTTGCACTGAAAAAGTAAAAATAGCACAGTACGTTAGACTCATCTCTGTGGAATGTATATATGCAAAAATAGGGCTCCTTAATATTTGGTTTGTCTCGGCAGAACGACCTGTCATGTTACACCGTTTCACTTTTAGGCAAACAATTTGGGCTGATAATGTTGCAGGCTGTGCTATTTTCAAATGTGCAGCAAACATCAGGGAAGCGTTCATTTAACTGCTCTCTTCCTAGCGAATAGCATGGCTCTGGAATGGCGTTAGTCGGCTTGGACAAAGGTGAGAGGTTACAGCTTTAGAAAAGACAAGAAGACAAGAGCTACCTATCCTGTGTCCTGATGTAACCGGCTAATCCATCTTTAGATAATAACAGGGTTTTTTTTGTCTTTTTTTTTTCCTCTACAGCTGGGAGTGTTCACTCTCCCTCCACAAGTATGGCAACGTCTGCGCAATACAGACAGCTTATAAACGACTACGGACCCCCGTCCCTAGGGTATACACAAGGGATGCAGGTACAGCTCTGCTTGTTCTGCTTTAACCAGGTCACCGGCCCTACGTTTGCGTGGTTTGCGGGGATTGTGGCCTGTAATCTGAGGTGCTCCTCCCTCCCACCAAGGTTTGAAATCAAACCCAAATGGCAGACTGATTCATCGCACATGTCTTGGGATCAAATTAGACTAAGCAGAGTGCTGGGTGAGATTAGTTACTAATTAACTGTTAGTCCCTTCTGAGTCACAGTGAGCCATGTCTTGAGTTATGTTCTGCTAGGAAGGGCTGTGACATTTTAAAAATTGTTAGAAAAGTGATATTCCTGCACCTTTAACTGTTTTCCTTGGGCAAACTGATAACGTAAGATTTACAGTCTCACGAAGCGCATGTTACAGACATTCCTATGGGCAGCTTCAGGAATCCAGCTGGTTTCTTTCTGTGAAATTTGTTAGCCACTTTATAGGATTTCCCTTATCATACGGGCAGTTTCGTTTTATCTACACCTCACTGTCCCTACCTAGCTAACTCCTCCACAAAATATCCATCTGAACATTGATACAACCAGAGAGAGGGTTAAATAAGAAGTTCTGTTTGCTGTTTTTGTAGAACTGTTTTAACTTCTGTTTCACGTAAGGTTCCAATCTCTTGTAGTTGCATCCTCCCGGTTAACCCTGATTTTGGAAGGGCACGTAGCATTGTGTCCAGCTGTAGCAGGAAGGGCAAAAAGAAAATAATGTTTACATAACAAATGCAAAATTTTATTAAAAGAAAAAAGTGGCTTCCAGAGCTATTTCTGGTCCTCTGTGAATTTCCAGTCGCTGTTTGTTCTTATTGTTTTGCTTTTAGCAGTGTTTAATTGAGATCAACCTACTTTCAACTACAGGGTACCAGCAGCAGTCAAGTACCGCAAAGCAAATATGCAGAACTTCTAGCTATCATAGAAGAATTAGGAAAAGAGATCAGACCCACGTACGCTGGGAGTAAAAGCGCGATGGAGAGGCTAAAACGAGGTAATGTTTATTTTTTTTTAAATGTTCCATACTCTTTGTGTGCTGACTGCTTGTATACAGCTTCGTAACAATGCTTTCCCTTGAAAGCGGACAGCTGTCTGGGGCTTGTTAGTAAACGAGGTGTATTAGCCAGTAATTGAAACTTTGGTATTCTCTATTCTTGTTTGATTTGATAGATAAACTAGCGGCCAAATGTGTTTCATGTGCACAAGGGGATTTTCAGTTAATAGCTCAAAGTTATTTTATGTTGTCAGTTGGCCGTGTTCTGCCAGGTTCCTGGTCACTTGCTCACCCCTGCAACTGCCTCTCCTCCCTAACCTCAGAAATACACAGCCAAGCATCATTTACTTCCCCTCATAAATATCACCCAGCTACTTGACCGAGAACCTTTAGTGAAGTGCATTTTGATTAGAGAAATATTACATGGTGGTAAATCACTAAGGCTGCTGGAGAGAGAGACAGGCAGAACAAGGTGGTTTTATCAGCGAAAGCCGTTCAGACTGAGATGTCAAACATACGTGTTCCTGCTCTCCACGGAGCGTCGGGCTGCTTAGGCTCCATTACCTGCTTCGAGTGGATGTCATTAGCAGTCCGCTCGGAAGGGACGCAGAAGCTTTTAGGCCTGGCTGATGAGGTCTCTTTAGCTTTGCTTAGTCAGCTAAAAGGGGTCACAGAAATGCCCTTTCCTCGCAGTGTAAAAGAAACCCCCACATTCCCCACTGCTGACATCAGCTTGACATTGTCCCCTGCAGGGGACGTGCAAGGGATATTTCTGAAGGAGCAGTGGGACATTCCACTGCTCCAGCTCCTGGAATGACCCTGAATGCCACCGACAATGGTTGTGCTGGCAGCTCTGTCCTTTGCCAGTACCTGTAGTTACCTTCTACTCCCTTTCCTTGGTCCTTGTGCCGAGTTTCGCTCATGCATTCGAACCTGAACAGCAATGTTATTGTAACAGACTAACTTCACCACCTCGCAAATCCCCCTTACGTTCACTCAGGACTACAAAGCTTTATTTAAGGCTCAACCATTACTGGAGAGTAATATATCTGCCGTGACATGCAATAAAATGACTAGTAGCTGTTCTGGGAAAGGATGCAATAAAGTCTGCTGATGAGTGGTAAGTGGAATCTGGCCCAGCTAAAATCAATGTTGCTGGAGTCTCTCTTTATTGCATCGCCTGAGTCAGTATTAATAGATCATGAATGGCAATAGGCTAACAGGGACAACCTGAGAAGGACCGGGAGACGCAGACGTTCTTTGAACGCAACGGTTCGGTTAGGTGAGACAAAGTTGTTTTGCTCCTTCCTGCAGTGAGTATTTAGTTAGTTAGTGTAGGTTTAAGATTCGGTGCTGCCACTGTGACTGACTCACAGATGTTGCAAAAAATCCAAAAGAAGTACTTTCTGCTGCCATCTTTTGGTCACAGACATACCTCTCTTTGCATTTTGGGAGCCATATGACTGAAGGAGCATGGGCAAGTGTGAGAGTAGAAGCGATTGAGAGTAACCATGTGACCGCAGCCTCCATGGCCATGCGGAGGTTATTGCTGAATAAAGTCCCTGTCCCCAGCTCCACCTGCTTCTAAGCACAAAGGCTGCTGACCTCTAAAATTGGCCAAATTCCCAGCGTTCTGCATAATTCAGGGTAGTTCTGCTGCATAAACTGGGCGTCCTGCCACCCGATCCAGGCCCAGTATACTGGTCTGAGTGTGCATTTCTGCCTCCCACAGCTGCGGGATGCAGCTTTACTTGTCTGTGTCGATTTAACCCTCTGCAAAGCCTGGCATACATCAAGTGCCAAATCACTGCTCCTTGGATGTAGAGGCTGTTCTGGGCTAGCGGCCTTCTAGACACAGTATCTATTACCTCTAAATTAAACTCTACATTAAACTTCATCTACTACCTTATTGTCATTTGTTCACCCTTGTTAAGGAGCACGAATGAGCAGAGAAATCACCTGTCTTTTCCCGACATTAAAACATAACCTTGTCGGAGAGAAATCTGTCTGTCTCCTGTAATAAAATCTAACTCGAGCTCTACTCTTTGGGCAGCTCTGTGAACGCGAATCTAGATTCAGATCCAGGATTAAGACTCAAGGTCCAGATTGCTGAAACTCAAGGCAACAGGACTCTTAGTGGAAAATTCCACATTATGTCTATCAGATTAGAGTAGATACGGCAGCATGTAAGGCAGCGATGATTTACACTGGGAGCTGAGCCAGTGTTAGGAGGTGACTTTCCGCACACAGCATAAAAGAATCCTCTTATATTTACAAGAGATGCAACTTGTGTTTAGGCAACTTTTGAAGGCTTGGATTTTGATGCATCCACTTAGAAAATTATTCCAAGGTATTAATTAAGACTTTTAGACCTTGCTAAAATGATTCCCTAAATAACTTGGGATTTTTTTTTCACCCCATTGTGGCAAAATAACTGTCAGGTTGGGAAGATCTATCTATTTATTTTTTCTAATTAAGTACCTGAGTGTAAATAGACCTGCACTGCTTATTAAGATATAGCTCTCACTGCAGACCTACAGAGCTCATAATGCTCTGATTGCTGGCTTGGTCTATTTTCAATTTGTAATGCCAGTTTGGGAAAGCAAACTTCAGCAGCGGCTGATGTTAGGTAAGTGAGGGATCTCTCCCTTTTCTCTGGCAAGCCGTGGTAGCCTTAGCAACTCAGGACAGAAATACATAAACCTTTCTGTGGATTGTCATTGCAAGTGTCACCTTAATGAGATCATTTAAAACATGTCCAATTCTTTTGCAGGCATTATTCATGCTAGAGGATTAGTTCGGGAATGCTTGGCTGAGACTGAGCGAAATGCAAGATCCTAGCCCACCAATGCAGTTGCAAGATTTTCCATCTCTTAATGAAGAAAAAGTAATACCTATTCCTTTTGACTCTTGAAACGTTCAGACAAATTCCTTTATTTTGAATGTTTTATCTTTCTTTTTTTGCCCTTACAAAAATGTATAGTTCAGAATGATAAAACAAGGATTTTTCACCTTACTGAGGGTTTGCATTTTGTAAAGACATTAAAACTCCCCAAAATGTTTCTAAAACACGAAAACTGAACTGCATGCAGAGGAATGCTCCCTCTCCCAGGCTATATTTCAGTTCTCTTTTTATCCAGTCACAGTCCCATTCTGTTTAATTTTCACTATATTCACTTAACCCCAAATGGTCAATCTTTCAAAGTTTGACATAAGCTCTAAGGATTTTTTTTTAATAAATGCAGAATAGCATGCTGTACCTAGTAGTCTGCTATGTCACAATTTGTCATACAGCATAGACCCTGCTTAGAAATAACCTTCCCCTCCTCTTACTTTTCCTTTTTTGTTCGTTTTGCATAAACATTTGCATGACTGTTAGTGCTTTGAAGTCCATTTAAAGTGCATGAGTTATATGGAAAATAGGGAAACCTATTAAATAATAACAAGGTCCTGAAAAGCTAATTTCTACATTAAGGCTGGAGATTTCAGTTTGTTTGACAAAAAAAAAGAAAATTCTGGATAAATTACTAAAACTGTTATTTGCATCTTTGTATGTATTTATTACTTGATGTAATAAAGCTTATTTTCATTAACAATTTGTATCAAGCGGATCTACAGTCACTTTAATCAGCTCCATACTCAATGTACGAGAAGCGAAGATTTAACCTTCATGCAGGAGGCTCAAATTCAGGACAAGGGAACAGGCCTGCGGATTGCTGGAGAGCTTCCCTTGATGCGGTCGATCTCTCTAAGCGGGAGGTTCAGCTGCTAGTACTGTACCTTGCTTTCAAAATACACGTAACAGCTTTGGTTCTTGAAGCTCTCTCTCTTCATCATTGGAAGTCAGAACGCGGTGGCAGCCTGTGAGAATTCTGTCCGAAAATTAAAGAGAAGCTCTGGTTAAGTGATTAGCGTTTTAACGGTATTAAAATAGTAAAGTATACATCACTGGTGGCTCCAGAGTAACAGTAACAAAGGAAAAGCAGCTGCATGCAGTTGCATAAAATGGGAAACTATCAAAATGAGTGAAGTTACAGAAATACCCAAGGTTAACTGCAGCATAACATAACTGTAGTTCACTACAGGACAAGCAAATCTAAACCCTGAGGAAGACAGGATATCTGGGATATCTAACACGTATGGGGCTACGGATCCCTGAAGAGAATATAGTATAAAGAAGAAAAGTTAATTGCTTCACAGCTTGGATGAACTGGACACTGTTGCCTCGGCAGGCAGCTTCCAATGCACGTTGTTCTTTACTTCTAATGACCTAATTCTGCCTCTGAAAATGCCTGACGAGCCCTCGCTTGCAGGAACGCCTTCCCCGGCTCCCCAGCACTGCTCACCACCACTCTAGGTAAGAGTTGTAAAGCTACTGTTTAAAATTCTTTCAGAATTGAGAGGGATGGAGCATCTGTGCAGGCAGTTAAGCTAACAGATCTGAAGGAGACAGCCCGTGACTGGTGGCTCTTTGTATCAGCGCATCTGTTTCCATCATCAGGACCAATAGCATAAAGCAACTTTTCATTTCTCATCTAAACCTGGCCACTGTTTCTGAAGGATTTCTATCAGTGGGGGCATTGTCTGAGTAAGGACGGAAAGACCTTTAAGGTCTGTTCTCCGTATTTACTGGAACTCCTCCGAAACAGCCTAAGCTGTCATACCAGGCAGAAGGATCTGCTTGCTTTTTTATCATCATTTGAACTTGGCAGAAAAACAGATTACTAAATATGAGCAATGAGATGATGGCAGACAGATGTGAGAGCACATACTGCTTTTAACACTTCAGCCTTACTGTAATAGCAGGTCACTACTCAATATTTCAGCTGTGCTTATGAAACCCTACGTTATAGTTAGTAGGAAAACTATGCTTAGGCATGACAAACTTCTCCCTTACCCTACCAGAGCCAGGCGGTTCTTCATGTTTATCTGCTATCCAATTGTAGCATCTCTTTAAACTGCTTTTTCCTCTCTAGGTTTTCCTTTGCTCTTCTTTTTTTCTCTTGCTTCTTCTTCTCTGCTGCTTTCTTCTCTTTAAAAACATCGCTATCTTCACCTTTGTAGAAGAGGTCAACCTTTTCCTGGAGGATTTTTCTGGCTATCTTTCGGTTCTGCTCCACTGATCTTGTTTGATGACACTGAGGAAACACAGTAGAACACTTATTGCAACTTTGACCTGTTTATTCTTCTGTTTTCCTGCTAGAACTTTTGTACCCAGATGTTGTATTTTGGTGAGGCTGCCTACTTGCTACTGGAACTTTGCATTAATCTGTAATTCTGTTGGCAAACAAGATTGCTTCCATATTACCTTGGAAGCCTGCTTCTGGGTTTAACTGAACTGTGTCTCCCTCTCCACCTTGTTATGATAAGAAAGTGAAGATTAATTGAAAAGGATTAACCCACAATAGGTACCTAAGAGTAATGCTTAAAAAGAACCTGCAGATTATGATGAAGTAATGAGTACATTCATAACTGACTCATGTCAGAGACAGAAACGCAAAAGCTGTCACTGATAGGGTGAGGAGATCCAATTTATTGAAACTACGAAATAGTACTGTGTGCCAAAGCTAGGAAGCTGTGACCCCAAATTTGTTTATCTACCATTAACCAAACCTGCTTTGTGCTGAGGTTCTTTACAATACATATAAATAAACTTTTCCTCTGTGACATTTGCGCTGTGATTATGCTCAGCTGTAAAAGGAGACGTGGAAGACGTAATGCAACTTGTGACTTAATGAAATAAGATGTGGTTACCTTCACTAC
This sequence comes from Heteronetta atricapilla, assembly GCA_011075105.1. Taxonomy (NCBI): domain Eukaryota; kingdom Metazoa; phylum Chordata; class Aves; order Anseriformes; family Anatidae; genus Heteronetta; species Heteronetta atricapilla. The sequence continues at coordinate 3,419,247 of CM021745.1, read as the reverse complement.
AATCCCAGATGGAATATGCTTCAGGACAACACAGTTGCTTGTCTTGTTAGTGGCTTGACCTCCTGGGCCATCACCTCTTACAAACTGTTCTTCTAATTCTGCCTCAGTTAGTCCAAGGAGATTGAGAGAGTTCTTCTTTCCTGCTGCCTGAAACAAGGGCATTCTGAGCAGGGAAAACTGCTGCTTCCTCAAAATCCATGGCCTCCAGGATGCTGTACGTGCTTCTCTCAGTAAGAATGTAAAATGCAATAAACTCGGAACATTCATACAGAAATGAAGATAGAGTTTCTCTGGAAAGAAACCTGAAACAGACGTAGGGAATAGGGTTTACGATCAGAATCCTTGTTTTAAGATGTTCTAGTTTAGCTGCACATCTCATGGGATGTTTTTATTTACTTATAGATTCATTTTCAAGGCTTTTGGAACTGGTTTCATAGATATTTGCCTAGAAACATTTACCATTCCACATGGGATTTCAGTTCTGATTGCAATTAGGTTTCCTAAAATAGTCAAGATTATTTTTGTGTTGTTGGAATGGATCTGGAAAACAGTAAATAAATTAAGTTAGTATTCCTACCCCACTTGGAGAATAACAAATTTATATTGCAGCCTGACAGGAAAGCCTTTGCTGACACTCCACATGCATCCCGGTTCTGTCCTGCTGGCAACAATACCTACAATTCACCTGGCAAATCGTGCTTGAACTACAGCGAGGACTGCTGCGGGTGCAGGAATCCTCTGAGTTTGCCTTAAACAGTACTCAAAACTACTGAAAGAAACCTGCTGGAAGAAGCAGCAAATTTATGTACTGTAGATTCAGGAGAACACAGCTTGAGCAGTTAAAAGTTAGCACGGGAAGGGGGATCTATGATTTTGAACTCAGAGACTTCATTTTATGCCAGGTTAATACAGGATACAGAGTAAGCCCCACCTAAACAGATTAGATAATCTGGACTTGTCTTTAGAACTTGCCCCATTAAGGTGCTGTTTTCTAAGCACTGGGGTCAGGCTATACAGCATACATAGAGCTTAGTGAGCGGTCTGATGTGGTAAGCTAAATTTCAAATCAGAAGCATTCTTCTGTGTTGATTCTGTTAACAAGCTTCATTTTCTACTCTTGTAACTTCCCATGCAGCCCATCAGAGAGCTTTGAGGCAGGAGAAAGAACCAAGGAGTAAGGGGACCACCGGGTTTTCACACACTGCTTCGCATGGTGGTTTCCTCCTGGTCAGGTTGTTAACAAAACCACTTCATCTTTTCTTGGAGGATGTGAAACGTAAGGATCTACTGCTGTCAAGTGTCATTCTTCAACAAAGGCGTTAGGTAAGCAATTAGTGATTTCATGCTTGAAATATTTCATATGCTTCATTAGGAAATACTTCAGCACACGAAGCAACAGCACCGAGCAATAAATACCCACACAAATTACACATCACCGATGAAGCCAACGTAAGTGCAGGAAAACTTTTATTTGCAATCAAACACCTCCACTTGGCGGCCCTCGAAGGCAACTTTTTTATTTTATCCGCAAAAAAAAAAAAAAAAAAAAAAAACACAGACAAACTTCGCAGGGCCCTACCTCGCTCTGAGCGAGCCCCTGCCCAGCAGCCCGGTTACCGGGGGCGCTTCCCGAAAGCAGCGGCTCGCTGTGGGCCCGCGGTAACAGCGCCAGCCGCGGCAGGACCGTGAGGAGGCTCCGCTTGGGAACCGGGGCCTCAGCGGGGCCGCACCGCGGCTTCACAGTTACAGGGGCCCGCGGTCACCGCTCCCGGTGCCCCCTCGGCTTCAGGGCACCGCCTGGGCCCGTGGCAGCCCGGCCCCATCCCGTCCCCCGGCCCCATCCCGGCCCCGCCGCCCTCACCTCAGCGCCCCGTGATGGCCGCCGCCCCCCCACAACACTGCGCATGCGCGCACGTCCCCTCACGCACCCGCTCGGATATGCGCACGCGCAGCCGCTGCAGGCGGGGCGACCGCCCAGCTGATTGGCACCCTCGTAGAGCCAATCGCGCTTCGTGCACGCCCTCCCCCGCTGTCCACCAATCGGATTGCGGGAAGCCTTCCGGCGCGTAGCCGGGCTGGCCAATCCCCGCGGAGCGACGCGCGTCCTTCTCCGCCGAGCCAATCGCGGAGGGAGGCGCGGCCTGGCGGCCGGCCAAGCTAGCCAATCAGCGAGCGGAAGCCCGGCGGGCGCTCCCTCCGCCCCTCCCGCGTTCGAACAGCGGCCGCCAATCGGCGGCGAAGGGGCGGGGCCAAGCCTGGCTGTCGCTTAACGGCCGCCGAGGGAAGCCGCCGCCGGCCATGCGGGTGAGGGCTGGGCCCAGTCCCCGGGGCACCCGGCGGGGCCGCAGCCCCCGACGCCGTCAGGCCGCCTGCAGCGCCCCGCCCCTTTTTCCTAACTGAGCGGCGGCTCCGCCCGCCAATCGCGAGCCGCGGCGCTGTCAACAGCAGCGCGAGGGCGCGGGCGGCCAATGGGAGCTCGGCGGGGGCGGGGCTTGGCGCAAGGAGGGGCGGGGCCGAGGCGCGGTAAGGGGGAGCCGAGGGGCACTGAGGGGCTGCGGCTGCGCGCGCGGGGCCGGGGGCGGCTGGGCGGGAAGCTGAGGGGGCGCCCGCCGGGGGCTTGAGGGGGCGCCGGGGGCATGAGGGGGCTGCGGAGCCCCCGCGGGGGGATGTGGTCCCGGGGCGACTCTGGTGGCTGACAGAGATCCTCTCCCGGCACCCAGCTGCTCTCTGCCGGGGTGTCTCTGCCGTCTCATAACCTTCAGCTCTCCGGGACTCTGCCCCGTTATGAAAATAATAAAGCTTTCCTCCCCCCCCCCCCCTTCGCTTTATCCCCAAAATCTCGGTCACACGGGTGTGTATCTCTGGGTAGCTTCCTTCCAATTTGCCCCTTCTCAGCCCTACCCAAGGGAGTAGCCACCTGGAGAACACGCTGAAGCCCCTGGTTCCAGGGAAACGGGGAGAAAGTGGCGGTTATCCATGGGTTTAATTCGGGTGGAAATGGGTTTTGATACCTCAAAACTATCTCTGTGAGGTATGGATCCAGATAGCTAAAAATAATTAAAGTTTAAACCTGCGTGTCCTTGTGAGCCGTGTGAGGAACGGTCATGCTTTGGAGGCGCTGAGCTGCTGGAGGCGACGGATTTATCCCTGGTGCTGTCACAGACCGCCAGGATGACATTTATTTCTTAATGCCTCTTCTTGTTCTCCAGCTGCAAGATGGTCATAAGATTTTTCTGCAGTGGCAGAGCTTAGGGCGAATTTGCTGGGGCATAGAAGATGCTGAAATAAGCACTGTAGGAAAAGGGAATGACCGGTGTATTTCAAAGGCTTTTTCTCGATGGAAGTACGGGAACTGGAAGCATGCTTTTATGCTGCAGTTCTTGTAAACTGCTGCTTTGGGTGCTGTAAGTCCATCACTCAAGTATTTTGTATGCATGTATATTGTTTATGGTGTTTTTAACTGTGACTTCTGCTTGACTTCTTTTTTACCAATTAACAATGAAGAGAATTCTCTCAAACCAGTTCTATTGCATTTTTGAATCAATGTTTTACACTGATAATAAAACAAGTATTCAAATAACTGTGTGGTAGAACTGGTCAGCTGCAGCCTAGCTCAGTAGTTCTTGATTTTGTTTCTGAGGAGCGTGTTCAGTGCAGTGAAGGCACAGAGCCCCCTTCTGCAGATGAAAATGCATTGACAACAGGCCTGTTCTTTAGTTGTGCTTCGCACAAGTCTCAAAAATGGACTGTGGAGCCCCAGATTTTAAACAAATAAACAAACCCCACGTTTCTGCTTTACTGGGTTTCAGAGATCCCCTGATGTCCCAGCCTCGATGTGTGATGGGGATTTCTTTTTGAGTTAGAGGAGCCGCGGCAAGTACAATGCTGACCAACTAGCAGCTGTTTGCAGGCATAGAGCAGGACAGGAGGAGACTGGTTTGGAATGCCAGCGTTTCCTGGGGTGGTTTGGCTGAAAAATTGCTGCTTTAATCAAATTCTGTTTCTTCAAACAACAAAGCGCAATGCCTTTTTGAAATAGGAGGGTGATACTTACTTCTTTATGTTTGCAGGGTCACTTCATGCTAGGACATAAGATATGGAAAACCATGACTTGGTGAATGCTGTGCTAGAAGTCCCCTCAGCTTCTGTGGACTCTGATGTCAGAAATACCCACAGCTCAGCTTGCAGTTTGAATTGTAACAGGTAAATGATATGTTGAAGGAATTACTAACAAATGATTCTGTTTTTGTTTTTCATAGGTAGTATGCTTGATATAACATTGTTACCAAGGTGAAATAATGTGTAATACTCTAATGTATTTTAGTTTTGTTTACCATTGCAGGTAAAATGTTTAATGAGAAAAGCCTTAATGAAAGACATGTTAAAATCTTCCTTAAACTTTATAACTTCTATTGCCTTGTACATCTGAGAATGGGGGGGGGGTATTCTTTTTCTTTTCAATGTCTAAGCTATATTCAGTGAATAAGAAGGGTAAATATGGACTAATGGCCCAAGTGTCAGATTAGGAGAAGTTCTTCTTGGCTGACTTGCTAAGAATTGCAAGTCACTTACTGCTTGTGCAGCTTCTCAAAATGAGGCAGTAGTCTTGAATTTTGTATCTTGTTTCTCAGGAGACTCTATCTGTAAACTGAAGGCCTTAGAGTCTGTGAAGAAGCATACAGATTTGATGAAAAGCTGTCTTTATTGACATTTGTACTAGTGAGCAATAACATTTGTGCTGATTATGCTGTCAGTCTTGGAAAGCTTCTGTGTTTAAATGGTATGTAAGATAACAGTGTAAATTCTGTGACACTTTCTTGAAAAACAACCTCATTCTTATGGAAGTCACTTTTTTCAGCATGATTAAGGTCACAATGTAAATTAAGCGTATAATTCTTTTATGATTACGTATGGTCTGTGGTATATTATTTTGGCCACTGTGTTGGACAGGTAGAACAATAAATAATTGAAATGTTTTTCCTCATGTTTCACCAGAAGTCCCTCGTCCAATCCCAATGGAGTTTCTGGTTACTCAGGGAATAGCAGGTCCTCATTAATACCTGGATCCATTGAGCTGCTTTCCTCCTTCGTGCGAGATATCCAGAACGTTGGAAATGCTGACTCAGAAATTGTGAAGAACTGCGAGGTATTTGATATTCTTGTTTATATAAAAGAAGAACAAAATATTACTGTATTGGCTTTGCATTTTAGACGATGGATCTAGTGATAGTACCGTTTCGCAGTAAGAGATGGGACACATGCTTTTACAGTGCTGTGAACTAATCATGTGGATGGGTTTTGTTGCGATTTCATCTTCTCTTTTTATGTATGAGTGTTCTACAAGTATGATTCTGGCGTGAATCTTTTTTTCAGTGTTCAGATAGAGATTGCAAATTTTTGAATTGAAAATTTTAAACCTCTAAAATTTCAGCACTTCAAGATGAAGTCTCAAGAGATCCGAGAAAGTAGTTGTTTTTTTCTTCTTCTAAAAATGGCTCTGTTTCAGTTACATCATTTATTTATTCTGTTTGTGAAGAGGTGTAGATCATTAGTTTGGTTTCCGATTTAAAACAACACAAAAACCATTATCTTGGTGCAATGAGCTGATTCTCACAGTCCCTTTTTTCCCTTTTTTTTAAAAAAAAAATATATCCTTTTTTTTAGTCTCTTTAGGGAACATCAAGTTTCCACACCACGGGCTGGTTCTTGCAGAATTTTTGAGCTTTCTGGCTGCGCTCCAATAAAATGTCTTCTGACAGATGCTTAATTTGGTGCTCTTTAACAGCTCCAAGAAAAGATTGTAGATATCTGCATTTAGGCACGTGTTTCATGTCCTGTGTCCTAGGCATCAAGTACCAGGCTCCATAAACATTAGCATAAAACTAGTTTTAAAAATTCAGAGTTCACCACACTTCAGGAACACTATGCATTTATTTATTATCTTTTGGTTTTCACTAAACACTCAGACATCCTTTTCTTAGGCTGAAGTGTTGTAAGGAAGATTTTCTATATTGGAGCAAGTGGTTCACTGGATGTGAGGATACTTAATTATAAATTTTAAGATTCCCTGGATCTTAATTGAACTGGAACCTGCCTTTCCAAACTTCAGCTGTATTTTTCTACCATCTGTGTTTTCTTTTAAGTTATTCTTATTTATTTTTTAATAGAATAACTCACTTCCCTTGTTCATTTTTTTAAAGCCAAACTTAACAATAGAGACATACTATCTTTTTGTGTAGAAGGATATATTTTTTTTTCCAGTGAATGTGTCTGTGGCGAATTGTTTGCTGTGATTAATGTGACAGGGGTCTGCATGTGTTGTGGGGTGCACAACCAGAGGGATGTTATGAAAAATTTGTATTATGTCAATGCCTACATGTAAGATTGCAAAACCACTACGTAACTAGAGTAAAAGGAAAGAGATTCAGTATGACTATGCCTTAATTATTTTACTTTGTGATTTAATAGACAAGGTGGCTGCAGTTATTGAGACTGGTAGAAAAGCAATGCCAGGAACAAATAGTTGCCCAGCAAGAACAGTTCCACCATCAAATCCAAGTAAGTAATGATTTGTTCGTGTGGGTGGGTTAGGTTCAATGTTTCTTTTTCTTTCTTTCTTTCCCAACTGCCATGCAAAACAGCACACTACAGTGTGGGACACTCTTTTTTTCTTTGTGTTTTTCCTTTTTTTTCCTCCCCTCCATTCCTGTAAGTGTACTGGGCCTGGCAATTCAGACAGTCGGTTACTGGGACTGGACTGGCAATTTACAGGGTGCGTATTTGAGATAGCCTTGGCTAATAAAACAAACAACTGGTGTTTGTTCGCAAACAACCATTGCAGAAGTGAAGATTCTTGGATTATTTGTTTTCAGGTGTTTATTGTCAAAATGGTTGGCTCAGAATGCCTGCATGATAATTGGACTTTGCAGGTACAAGCAAATGTTTTATGTTATCTGTTAGACTTTATAATTTCTGATATGAAACAGTGCAGTTTTCTTTTCATCAGAAAATGTTGTGCGACTTGTGATTCCCTAGTCTAGACAGTACATAGCACAGGAAGACGTTCACTGTGATAGCTGAACACCTCTATCACCCTTTGGTTGAAGAGTCTCCTCTCTAAGAACGAAAAATGGCTCACACAAAGACTCACGTTTTTGCTGAAGTGTATTTACCCATTAAACCAGAAGAAATGTATATGTATGTATAAAAGCCAGTGTAACTATATAATGCTTAATGTCTTCATCATTTTGGTTGCTGTTTTTCCCTTCCCTTTCCTGATGACCTCTACACTAGTAGTAATCAACAGTTCCTGAACTGAATTAACAAGAGGTACTGTCCTTTTATCCTATCTCCTGTTTCTCCCCCTCCATCTTTCTTTCTTTTCTCTCCCATCTTGTTGGTTTTGTCCCACCAGTGTTTCCTTATCCTCGTTTTTTCTTTTCCTCTGACTGTAGTGGTTTGATTCACTTGTTGGTAATGGTAGTCTTGACTAATCCATTGTGTTGCCTTTACTGTTTTTTTGTCTTTATTAATAGGAAAGGCTACCTCTGGAAGAGTTTAGTTCATGGTATCAGCAGGGACTTAACTAACTGCATGAACTGCCACATTAAATGTAAAACTCAATGGCTGTAACGTATTTTCAGTTGTTTGAATGCATTAGGCAAACTAGATGGGACTATTCCAAACTTAAACTGGTAGGCTAGTGAATTTTCTAAAACACAGGGAATTTAACACATTCTAATAAAAATAAAACCCCAAATTAATAACCTACTATTGGGGGTAGAAAAGCAAGATGCTGTTTTAGCATTGACATGGCTCTGAGATAAGACTTGCTCTATGCTGTGTTTCAAGACCAACTGTACTTATGAAAATACATCGTTATATCAAAATATGGGTCAAAAGACCTTGAATTAATTTTGGAATTACAGTGGGGTCAGCCCTCAGCTGGTGTGAATTATGCAGTAAAATACAGGTGTGCTAATGACATACTGTCACCAACTGTGTATCATCCTAAGATCAGGATTTATTGAAGAAGATTTAAAAACGTAAAAAGAGCTACGTACAATCCCAGAACTCTATACAAATTTCTGAAATCTCATTTTCCTAGGTCTTTTCTTCTCTTGGAACTATTTGTGACTATGCAAGGAGAAGTAGAAGTCCTGTTTAATTAGAATAATAGTCTTCCACCTTTCCTCCAAAGTACTATTGACAAAGATTAAATGCCAGCAGGGAATCTTTTCCCCCACAACTCTGTTTCTTCCCTTTTATTCTCCCTTCCCTGCCTTCTTCAAGAAAGTTGAGTCACAGAATTAAATCCTAAATTACTGCTTTGGTCATGATTCAGATCACCAAAAAACTTTGTTATGGCGGAAACATCATCCCTGCCTTTTTTTTACTAGAAAGACTGAGCTGAAATTCAGTTACTAATTGTTTTGTAAGTTTGTAGAACATGCAAGGCTTGATTCTGACTAGCATTACATGTAGGTTCCCTTAGAATTAAGCCTTTTTAAAAAAAATCTTACTTTAAAAGAACAAATGATTTTTGATCAATTTGTGCTTTGCACCTGCTATTCACATGTGCGTAATGTACTGTAGTTCTGTGAATAAAGCAGTACTAGAGTTTCATGTTATTAAAATTATTGAAAGTCGAGGGTTTTTTTTGTTGTTTGTTTTTTTTTTTTCCAGGGAGAAATTGGTTTGAAATGTGTTCTTGAAAGCTACCATATACTGTGCTCTTGTAATGTGTAATAAGAGCTGTGCGTCCACAGAGATTTCAGTAACTGCAGCACTGCTCTGCGGAAGTGCGGCTCCCTGGTCAGAGGACAGAGCCGTGGGCACTAGCATGAAGGGTTTTCATAGCTCTTGACAGAAAAATTAGTTATTTCAGTATATTAGTACACAACTAAACAATTTAGTGTAGTAGATGAGCTTATATACTTACAAAATAATTCTTTGCAGGCATTGCAGACTAAACAACCTGTTAAGTCTCTTCGAGTGACCTTGTTATAGGTTTGCTCCACTCTATCAGATACCAAAAACCAATAAATCAAAAATGTAAATCTTTTTATTAAGCAAACTACCCAGTAATGCGTTCCTTAAATCAGATATTTTGAAGCCACGTTTTATGTGAATAATCTTACAGAGGTACATTATTCCTATTCGTGTAACAGAGTAATGGTTTATTCTTCCATTAAAGCATCCTTGTGATCTTTAAATATCTAACTCCAAATTATGAAGTCTTTTAGACTTAAATTTAGCCACGGACTTTATGCACTTCTAATGATATGCCTAGATAACTGGTATTTCTCTAGGTGGCTGAGAGGTAACTGTAGTTCTGAAGGCATGTAGCCAATACACGCATGCATGTTTTTTTACGTAATTAAATGACTTCTGAGACCTGTAATTCGCTGCTTGGATATAGAGTTGTTACCATTCACCTTTTACTGTTATGCACAGTTTGCATATATCTACTTTATGCATGACATGTGGACGCATTGAAAAATGGGAATTGTTTGAAAGAAGTACACTAATGCTGTCACTAATAACGTGAATTGAAGATGGATCAAGATATAAATATGACTTATAACATGATCTCATGGGAATTCTGCCTTTTGTTTTTATTCTTTAGCTGATTCAGGATGAAATAAGGCAGTTAGTGAAACTGCAGATCAGCAACTGGGGTGTTGGCAAGAGCAGAAGTTTGCCTGTGAAGGTTACAGACACTTTTTCGTCAATAGGAAGTCAAATGGGGATGCAATCTGAAGTCTCTGAAGAAAATGAATGCATTGTCAATCAGCTTATATCTAATGAATCAGAAACTCAGCCAAATGCATCTGATCTGTATCAGGAATGTTTTGCAAATGATGCTTCGATGAACAGTGGGTATGGCACCCTTTCTGCCTCTGAACTGAGTGCTAGCAAATCTAATGACGTTATCAAGTGCACAGACTGCACGGAGAAAACTACTCAAGGACAGGGTGATGCAGCAGTATTGCAGAGCGATGCAGCTGTAGCCAGTGTTCAAAATACAAGAGAACTTTTACCAAAAAAAATAGAGGAAAGCTGCTCATCAGGAAGGAATGATATTTTAGGCTTTCCTGTTGAATGTGAACATAAGGTAAATGAAGCGCAATGTGGGAAAAAAAGCAGGTAAGTGGTAAACTTTCCAAATTTGTTAATTTATTATACTGTCCCCACTCAGTAAATGCGTATCGGTAACTAGAAACAGATAAGAATTGAATGGAACTTCTTGATGATAACAACAACAACAACAAAATAAAGCAAACACAGATAAATCCCCCTCAAGCCTATTGTGCTTGGTAGGTAAAAGTATTCCTTTAGTCTGAGGTTTCTGTGTGATGCATATTTGCCTCTGCAGTGCTTATCTATTGTAGTTATGTTGGGAGAAAAATACAAAACTCTCTATATTGTAAACATGAGCTAAGGTAAAGTTTGCATATAGTGTTTTATCTACACACCAAAATTTAGGTGCTGATTACCAATTTTATGTGACACACTTTGCTGTGTTACTCAGTCTTTTTTGCTAGCTTATATGCATGATTTACAGTAGTAAACTGTATCAGACAAGAGCCAAATGTGGGACTTTTCCTTTATTCATTGTTATTTTCTTCTTAGTTATTTTTTTTTTCTTTTGCTGTGTCCAATAGATGTATGGATCTAGTAAACTTTTTTTTTTTTTTTTGAGCTCCTTTGGCTCATCTGTAAGCCATAATAACTTAATAACTGACCAAACTCTGTTCTAGTTGCACAGAATTTGTCAATGTGCTTCACTCTCCCTGTCAGGCTGGTCTATAAAGGCAGTGGCTTCATACAGCCATGAGCAATATCAGAGCTCACATGGGCAGCACATTGCCTGTGAATCCGTGATAGTGTTTTACAGAGATAAAAACGTTCTGTCTGTTGGAAAAACAGAGAATCAAAATGAACTTGCATCTTGCTAGTATGTTAGGAAACACAGAACCAGCTTTCTTTGGAGGATTGGTTTTGGAGCTGGTATCTCAACATACAAGGTAGATAGATCATAATGCCACTGACGTGCTTGTTCTCTTCCTCCTTTCTGTTGAAGTTGATTTCTGTAGGAATTGTTTCTCCATTGAAAAGGGGAATATGTATTTATGGTATATGTCTGTGTTTCTTATCATGTAGTAAGTCTTTAACATCATGGGCACAAAAGTTGAAACAAAACCAACCCAAAAGAATAAATGCAGAAGAAGTACAAGTAACCTCTATGCAAGGAAATGAGCAAGCAAAGAAATTGCCACTGGAGAATGTAAGTCTCCTTCTAATTTAGTTTCATTTTTCTAATTTTACTCTTGTCACTCCTATTTTTTAGAGTTATAGTATGTTCTGATCAGTGTTTGCTTTCATACTTTGAACATTTGAGTAGTGGTTTTTCCATTGACAGGTCTAAAGTTCACGTGGGCAGAGTTTACTGCTTGGGTCATTCTATAGCTATACGTACTGCTATTTTGCCTTATTCCTTGCCTAGTTTTTCATCCAGCTTGCCTCCGTGGCACACATTCTTGTAGAGATAATAGTCACATTCTCAACTAAATCATCATGTAACTTACTGTTGCCCATCATTTTTTAAAGATCAACTTGTGCTTTGCACCTGCTATTCACATGTGAGTGATGTGAATATGTAAGTCTGTGTTCTCCTTTTAATTTTAGACAACCTCTACTGATGCTGTTTTGCCACCTTACACTTTTTACCTCAACCAACCAACTGAAAGCCCAAATTCCTTAGTGTCCGAAGCTTCAGGTATTGTTAATATATTTTCCTTAAATTTCCTTTTCTGTTGATTTCTCATTTTAGAACTTATTAGAATGTACCTCCAATACTTCTGGGGACGTAAGGAGGGTTTAAGCACAGAAAAGCTGTTAATTTTTGATGTAGTATAATTCTACTGCTCTTGGTCTTGTTTCAAACTGATGGTGGCTCCTGTGCATCACTGCTGGCATATGCAGGACTTTGGGCAATTTTATTTTTTCTTCAAATTTCTCACTGCTTCAAGGCTGAGCTTTGTATTTAAAACTGTTTCATAATGTAATTACTGTTAAAATCATGGTAGGGGATGAAATGACCTTTTAAAATATTAGCACCACTGATGGTTTAGTAATCACAGGAGCACATGGTAATAGAAGCAGAATTCCTGTAAGCCAAAGGAATGATTCAGTAATTCTGTGAATAAACAAGAACAAAATAATGCAGTGTGAAATGTGGTGATTATTATTTTTTTTTTATGTTGGGGTGTGTGTGCGTGTGAAGGGGGTTGTTTTTAGTTTTAGTGTGGTTTTGCTTCTGCTCTTTTGGGGGGGAGCTTTGTTTGGTTTTGTTGTTCCAGTTTTATTGGGTGTTTTGTTTTATTTTTTGTCAAAGCCAAATAACTAATTTATGTATTTTGATCGTGCACGGTGAATTCACTTCAGTAACAAACAGGGATACGGAGATGTAGCCCTGCAAAATGCGTATTGCTTCTACACAACCCACTGAGAGAGGCGCACAAATAAGAAACTGAAGTGGGATAAGGACTGTTTAAATGTTCCTCTTGTGCCATCCCACAGTCCTGGTAGGCTGTCCATTTGCATGTTGTGGTGTGCTGTTGAGCACCAAAGTGAAGAGTTTGTAACCTTGAGTGGCTGTCTAGAATTATTCCTTCGGCATTATAAATTTTAAGAGCTATAGTGGCATTGTCAGAAATACAGCAGTTTATGGTAAATGAGGATATGACCCTTGAACACCAAGGAGTATATCTATATTTTCACTAATTTGCACCTTTAATTAGTGATGCTGTGTGATATAATACTGATTATGTATGTTGCTTGTGTTTTGCGTTGAGATTTTGGTACCTTCTGCTAACAAATACTTCAGTAAAACCCCTAAGCAATAGATGCTAATAATTAATACACAACTCTTGTTAGTTGGCAGAGTAACATCTTTCTCATGGTTTTGGGGATTCCAGCTCCATAGCTGTGAGCTTGAAATTTGTAACCTTTTTTCCCAATGATTCTTTTCATTAGGACTTTCGTACTGGAAGCTAGATGAAAAGGACATGTATCACTCTTTACCAGAGAACCTCAGAAGTGAGTTCACTGATGTTTTCTCCACAAAAGTATCACCAGATCAGGTAAACTTTGTGCATGTTCTAAAAGTTGTGGTATATTTGTCATCTTGCCTCTTTTCTACAAATGGAAAGAATCAGCCTTGCAGAAGAGAAGTTTTCTGTGAAGCCTCCTTTTGTTAGCTCACTGTCTCCATTATTAATTTACCCTGGCTACCTCCACTTGGAATTTACTGACCTTCTGTCATCCAAAAGGAATGGTGCAAGAGACAAGAAGAGACTAACTAGTATATTAAAGGTGTATTTGCCTCATTAACGACAGTTCTTTAAATTGGGTGCATTGAATAGAGCCTTTTTTTTCTGAACTGTTTCATTAGCCAAAAAAAAGTTATTTAACTGGGGATGAAGGATTGTGTTCAGGAAGGCTAATATAGCAATTTTGCCTCTTTAAGTCATCTTCTGCTGATGAAATGAAGCTATCGTCATTGAAGGTTATTTATCATAAAAGACAGAGGGAAAACAAGCAGCTGCCAGACATGAATTTTATGCCTTCTTCTCAGTCAAGTCACCCACCAGAGGTAACGTTATTATCTTTGTTCCACATCACAGTTTGAAGATATGATAGGTTTTACAGGCTGCTTTCACATTAATCGGCACCTGCTGCCACCTCCAGTGCTGTGCTGGAACAGCAATTTTTGCAACTGTGGGATGAACCAGAGCGGGAGGGGATCCAGCTGAAAAGAACCTCTGAGAACACTCTGGGTAAACGAGCACCTTTGCAGCACACCCTTGAAGGTGATGCAGGGGTGAATCTGCTGAAGCTGATGAAATGCACGTGGGACTGCAGATGCAGAAGCAGGGTTTTCTTTCTACTTCCTACAAAAAAAGTTCCTTCCACCTCAGAAAGTGAATAGGCATGGGTTGTGGACATACTCTATATCAAATCTGCTTCCATACCCATTTCCAGGATATAGCCTTTAGTTTTTCCTTGTGCACGTAATGTATAAGGCTATACAGTGGCTATTATGTGGCTGTCTAGTTTATGTAATCCACAAAGTGATTTTAGGAACTGTACAATGTTATTGCTTCAGCCTGCAAGCAAGCATCCTAGTTCTTTTATACATATGACTGAAATTTTCTGGACAGCTACAGATGCCAGTTATATCTTTTATTCCTTCCAGAAACTCAGAAGCACAAGTTGCAAGCATTGGGTGTATGTATCATCTTCTGAGCTGCAGATTTCTCCACCTTTGCACTTGCTTGTCAATATCAAATAATTGTAGTGATATTCAGTATAATTCCTGCAATACATTATATGGATGACTAATGTATTCAGATTAATTCCATTTACATGAACAAAAGTTAAAACTATTTTTTTTTAGTATTATAACTTATTTCCTAGGTCTTGACGTTGGACCCAACCCTGCATATGAAACCCAGTCAGCAGAATCCAGGCCATTGTTTTTTCAACATTCCTGAAGAGGCTGCTCCTTTTTCTCCAGACTCTATGGCAGAACCTGGATTTTCAAGTCATTGCGATACAGACTCTTTCTCACGGACAAGCAATTCATCTCAGTGTGATGATTCTCCAAAATATCCTGCTGGTAGCAGAGCTGTGCATTTGGACCTCTGGGAAAATCATGCAATTCCAAATGAAAACAAGGCCAGCTGTCCTTTTCCAATGGCATATACTGATGCTAATAGTGATATTTTACTCAACACTGAGGAGGAAGAAACATTAACTCTAACTCCATCTTCTATTACTCAGTGTGCTGACAGGAGTTTAGCAGAATATAATCTTTCAGTGGCATCTGTTGAAGATCCTGTGATAATGTCAAAGTAAGTTTTTTTTTTTTCTTTTTCTTTTAGGTTGTAGTTAGTTCCTTCATGAAAGAACAGTACTGGTGACATGAACAAAACGTGCACGTTCTGTGAGCTTAGAATGTAGCTGGGCATTGGTTTTCTTTCTTTCTTTCTTTCTCTTCTTCCCAATGTACAAATGGCATGGAGATAGAACAGTCATTTTCCACCTGTTATAAATGTCTTTGAGACCATACTATTTACTCTAACTTACAGTGTTTGTCTTCCTTGATCCCCATGAATATCAGAGCCTTAATTGGAATGCAAAACAGTTTTCCATGTTTTAATTTTTATAATTTCTGTTTATACATGAAACTAAAAATACATGCTTACTTCATAGCCCATATGAGGGTGTTGATGTACATAGAGAATTTCCAAGTTCTGTGGTAGGTATGGTTTCTTATTTAGGGTCAAATGGTAGGATAAGAACAGAATTACTCTACTTAGGAAAAATAAATATCCCCCAATCACTATTGAAGCTCTCATGATCTGCGCAGTGACAAGCAGATGTGGCATATATTCCATGTGTGAGGGCTTATGCAGAGGGCCATGGTTTCAAGACAGTTCCATTTGTGAGTTTCCTATTTAATTTCTTGTGCGTATTTTCTACTGGGTAGAAAAGGAGAGAAGAGAGAGTTAAGCTTCGTATTACTAATGTGAATACTTCCATGCCAGCCTTGGGTGTCTGACAGCACTGCTTTAGATGACAAATTTTCTTTGCTTCAATTTGACTGTAACAAAGCTCTGCAAGAGGTATTTATGTGCTGAGTTCATTATGTCTGAATCAGTGTAGCTGGCAATGCGTGGTCATGTTGGTAGCTGCAAACTTTTTTTTGTTCTGAATTTTGAATGTAGGATTAGGCAGAACTTGAGGGAAAAACACGCTCGACACATAGCTGATCTACGGGCTTACTACGATGCTGAGATACACAGCTTAAAACAGCAGCTAGAGGCAAGCCATAAAGCTGCTTCTTCTGAAGATTTGAAGAAAATCAATCAAAATCTTGCTGACAGGTACTGTTTATCCCTCTTTTTCTTTCTCTATTACATGATATTACTTTAAAAACGACATGTGCTTGTTTAGAATATCTTGAAATGCTTGTCATTCCTCAATTTTGAATGTTTCATGCATCTATGATACTAATATTTTACTACTACACATACATTTTACGTTGTTTAATGCATCTGTTTAAGATTGGTTTAAAATTATTGTTAGGTGGTAACTGGGATGTTTGGACCAGAGCTCTTGTTTGACCTGATTTTGTGCTGAAGGTAGGATGAGTTTTGTTTAAAAACAGTTGGCTGGCAGGCTGAGGTAGTCCTAAGCAATCTGTAATGGAAGTATCAATGTTGTAAGACAGTATTTGCCTGTCGCGCTGGTGAACATCATCCCTCTTTATCTTTCACGTCAAAACTACCAGGTGTTTTCCAGATGTTACAGGAAAAGTCTTGAATTCATTGGTAGCTTTATAAAGCCAATTTACTAGTCGGGGCTCTTTGACCAGATATTATTGCCGGAGGCTGTGCGCCTCACCTGTGTACTTGGTGTCACTTGGGAGACTGCTGTAGAAGTTCACTGTGATTTTATATCATTACTGCCAGTCAAAATACAGATTAAAAATTTAGACAGTTAAAATACTTCTCAAAATTTATGGCATTCAGAGTAATTGAAAAAGTGTGTGGGTAACTGGGACTCTTTTGTACTTCTCTCCTAGCACTAGTGGGTTCTACCTATTAAAAGTGACTTCTGAGCAGTCATTTACTGAGTTCCAAGAAGCTTGTGGTATGCTTTCAGTCATTAATTATCACACAGCATCATCAATTAGCTCAAGTGGAACTCCACTCTGGTGCCTCTCAGCTGCTTCTGGTCGTGGAGCTCTTGTGCACAGCCTCCAGATGGTTCTGAGCAAATGTTCCCACTTTGCTGCTTGCCCTCTGAGCACCACAGCCATTCCGTGCAGAGGTGCTGGGTGCTCGCTGCAACAGCTGTAGGCTATGGGAAGAGGTCCCAAGCTGGGTACCAAAATGAGAGGGGAAAGGAGGAAGGAAAGGCAGCTATAAAAGGTAGATTTATTATTTGAAAGCATAAGAGATTTTTGTATTCTCTGTCTTCCAAGTAGGTGTGACCAATTAGATGCAGCTCTGAATGAAGCAAGCGCTCGCATAAAAGACCTTGAAAATAAGAATAATATGCTAGAAAAGCAAGTGGTAAGTGTATGTTTGTGGTGACATATATTAATTCAAGTTGCTTTGTAACTAAAAGGGTAAGAAAATGCACCTATCCATTGTTAAGCTAATCTGTATTTCTGTATTTTATTTTCAACCTTTCTCTTGATATGACATCATCCACTATGTTACACAGGAGACTTTCCCAGCCGTGTTTCTGAAGGCTCCTTGCTTGAATCATAATCACTTTTGTTTGTAAACAATCCTTTATAGGGACCAAACGAAGTTTAATAGTTAAATATTGTCATTTGTTTCTGATGTCTCACTCTAAACCAGAATCAATTAAAAAAAAATCTAATTACTTCCTATTAGATTTCTAATTAGAGCTGTGTAATTAAGAGGAAATCTCATTTGCACTGGGGCAAAAATATTATCTGTATAAGTGTACTTATGCAGTCTTTCTGGCTAGGTCAGACCTGTTTGTTTTTGACTGCATAGTTGAATTTATTGGTGAAAGAACGGGGCATTCTGTGTTGGAAGTTAAATGCCTGGAGAGACTAATTCATTCCACCTTTTAGATATTTTTCTACGTTGGGAAGCAAGACAATAAGCTGGGATCAGAGATGTAACCTCTAGATTTTTAAAGTCATATAAAATGAATATACATCTTTTAGGGTCTTGATTTTAGTTCTTTATACCTCATAGAAATGAGCGAAATCTTGTACATCTGTTGATGAACTAGTGTTCTGTTTAGATGATTTGAGTTTCTGCTAGGTATGCATTATGATTAATGTTGTGTTTCCTCTACAGACAGATTGGAGAGAACGCTTTTATGCTGTTAGTAATACTTCCAAAGTTCTACAGGAACGTATCGAAGAAATGCGCACAAATAATAAAGAGAAGGATAACACGATCAGTAGACTAAAATCAAGGCTTAAAGATCTAGAGGAAGCATTTGAAAAAGCTTATAAATTATCTGATAATAAAAATGCAAGGTTAAAGGAAGAAAATAAAATGTTTCAAAATGTAAGTAAGAAAATGTGAAATTATTTTTACAGTTGCATTGCATCTTATGAATACAGCCAGTCCTGGGTGTTTTTGCAGTGGTATACTCTGAGTAGTTTTCCAAGACTTAATGCACCTCTGAGGGAACAGAAATATTCAGTAGACTGCTTTGTAGGCTAGGCATTAGGTTATACTGCAGACTTGGTAGATATTTTAAAACAGTTACTTAGGGCAGCAATTATGTACTTGATGTGATAATATTTGCTGTATCCTTTCTCAGGTATTTTATTACTTTATGCACTATTAGTTCGTCTTTTTGTAGAGGTAATATAGGAAAATAATTTTTTGTCCTGCTGAGTTTATGTGGAATGAACTGAATCTCTTTCATAAGTCATCACTGTTAATTTTATGTATAATTTTAGAGAGAATCAAAGCAGTAGTTCCTCTGATTCTTCAGTAACAGCTTTATGGAATGTTTGATTTGTTTCAGAAAAATGGGTACCAGGTAGAAAAGCAACTTGATGCTTTAAATCCTTTATTTATTTATTTTCCAAAGAAAACTTCAAAATACAAAATCAACTTTATAAAGCCAGTGAAGAGTGCTACTGTTTCCTTCAGCTTCATCAGTTCCTTTTAAAGATAAATAGTATGAGAATTAGAAATACGTTGTGTACGTAGTTCTTCTCCCTTCTGTAACTTTTTTTCTGGTTAGAAGATGCTAGAACTTAACAAATAATATTTAAATGCACTCTGTATATCCCATAGTGATATGATTTTGTTTTGGTTTAGCTTTTAGGAGAGTACGAGTCCCTTGGAAAAGAACACGAAAGAGTAAAGGTAAGTATGCACTAGTTAATTAAAAACTCAAGCTGGTAAAATCTGTTGTAATGTATCATAGAATTAACTGACTTAACATACGTAGAAAAAGACAAAATGAAAGATCCATAATCTTGTTGCTGAAAGCTTCTTACTGCATCTTCAGAGTTCCTGAAAATGGAAATAGATTGAGTTTCGAGTATATTGTGTTCTGATTGTAGACAGCAAACATACTGTGAAGTCAAAGCCGAAGAAATTTAATGGAACCCTTTCAAATAGGAAGGCATATTTGATGTATTATTTTCAAGATTTAAGTTACTTTTTTTCATCTATAGACACTTATGTAGTTTTTAGACTTGTTACTTTTTTCCTTATGTACTTTGTAGGATACATTATATGCAACCGAAAACAAACTGCTTGATGCAAACACCCAGATTTCTGATTTGAAAAGGTAAATGTGAATGCTATTACTATTTTAACACTATGAAATACAGCCTGTGGCCCAAACGTTCGGTCTGTGTATTTGCATTTTTAATTACATCTTATGAAGTATTTCATGTTGCTTTATGTGGCTTTGCACAAAAGTGAAGAATCTTCTTATTTTTAAGAAATGTGGTGTGTACTATTACTTCCTTGATCACAGCCTCTTCCAGTGGGTTGCAATTGCTTCCTCTCTGTTGTCAGTCAGATAGCCCAGCCAATTTGCTGCTCAAGCTTTTGCTACTGAAGTTGTTTCCTCAGGAGCCCCCATCTTCAGTTTAGCAGTCTCTCTGCAGGATGCTGACAGGAGTCCACTATTCAAGATTATGGCTCCTGAACGTGAATAAAGGACAGAAACTGTTCCATATATAGCAGAAATAATGTCTGCTATGGATGTCCCTCATGCTGCCTGGATCTGTCTTGTGGTTGGGAGAACAGATACATATTGAGCTTTATGCTTTCTGGGCAGGCACTAGGCAAGAGTCGTGACCATCAAGGGTTTTACAGTTATGAACGTGTCCTCCAGTTTGGGATTTCTCTGGGATTTTGCAGCTACTCCTAGTCAAGGGTGTTAAACAGCATGTTTGTTCAGCAGAGTTTAGAGAGGTGTGGGAGGAGAGGACTTCTGAGAGGGCTCTAGAGCAGGCATTATAGAACTGCAGCGAGGTGATGTCTGATGTCATTCATCTCCCTCTGAGCTTTTTTTGGGGGACATTTGCTGTTATTTCCTTTCTTGTTTTATATGAGCAGCTGAAACCAAGACTGTTAGAAATAAATCTTTTTTTTGTGTGTGTGTGCATGGTTTATGATGACTCTTCTAGAAATATGGCTACAAGTTTCACCTCAAAATCCATTCCAAATGTCGTAGCAACCAAGCATTAATCTGTGTAAAGTTAAAACTAAAACCAGAAAAAGCAAATGTGATTTTCAGGTATATGTTTTGCAATCCTTTTTTACTCAGATCGCCTGATATTTAAAGAAAAATAATGGAAAGAATGAATAGCAAGAATTTAAGGAAGTAGTAGAAAGAAGCCAAAAATACTCTGCCTTCAATTTTTACTGTACTGTTGAGGAAATGAAGATAGTGTGAAAGAAAGTTCAGTATGGTATTTCTATTAGTGCTTCTATTTTTCCTGCCTGACTGTTGATGCTGCTAGCTAGGGATCATTCCATACTCGTAAAGTGGAAGAAAGCAATTTTTACATCCTGTTCCAAAACACTGAATTTCTATCTTCCAAGCAAGCAATGCCTAAGATTGTGTTGCACTGAAGATGTGGACTGCATGAGCAGCAGATTGGTCGTTACCTGAGTGACACACAGGAGAAGGAGCCACCCACTAAAATCAGAGTCAGGGAGTCCTTTGTGAGATTCCTCATTTCAAGGAGGAAAAACATTTGTTTACCCCTCCCAAAGCCCCTGGGAGTTGAACGTTTTGATCCACAGCAGTATCACCTGGTCTTGTCTTTCTAGCTAGGTCACTTATTTGACTTAGAATACAAATGCCTATTTATGGATAGATAGAAATCTCGTAGTTACTCTTGTTCTTCCGCTCTACTCAGGATATCTGAATAAAAATGAGTAAACTCCAGGAAATATGATGTCTCTTTATATATTCTAAATCATCTTATTATGCATCTTTGCTACTTCTACATTAGGACGATTTCAAAACTTGAAGCTCAGCTCAAGCAGGTAGAACATGAAAATATGTTGAAACTTCGCCATATTACTGAAAGTCGTTTAAGAACCTCTTGTGCCAAGTAAGTGAATGTTCCATTAATGTGAAAACTGGTCACGTGCTTTAGAGTACTTTCAATGTGTTTTGGGTAACAATGGATAAAGAAGTCAGTCCAGAGGCTAAACTGGATTAAACACCTGTGATGTAATCCCAAGACTTCATATGCCAAGAAATGATTAAACAAATTAAAAGCAGATAACGTCGTATATGGCAGACTGTCTCTAGTCTTCCTACATGAAAATTGGTCTCAGTTGCTAAGCTGAATAGAAGTTTCCATGCTGAACAAGGATCTTGCGAATAAAATCTAATAGTCCAATTGGTGCCTTCATGTCTTTGATTTAAGAGGCTGATTACTGCTTTTTATTTTTCTAACTATAGTTTGTACAGGTGTGCTGTGAGTAGTGTGGAAGTCCAGCATACTCTAGTGTGGATTGTGAATGTATGTTAAAGATATAAGAAGTTGATCTCTTTTCTGTTTTGGTGCTTCCATGTCTTAAAGACCTGAAAAAAGCTGCTTTTTTTCTACAGTATTTAAAAAGTTATTGTATATTTGTTACTAGTTTTGAAGTAGAATAAGTTTTTTTTTGTTTGTTTGTTTTTTTTTTAAGAAAAATTCAAACCCATTCATAATTCAGAAGTTATTTTTTTGTTCCCACAGCAAGTTGGCAACTCCTGATGTCAGCAGGCGAAAGTGGCTGATACCAGGAGCAGAGTATTCAATCTTCACTGGCCAGCCTTTGGAAGTCCAGGGAAGCCCGAAAGACAACAGACTAGAAGAAACCTATATTCCTTCAAGGTGAGCTGGTTTCCTTCAGTCTCCACTGTGATGTGAAGTTGAACAATTCTAAAACGTAATTTTATTGAAGATTGACCAGATTTAATTTCCTGATTTTGAGGATACTGAGTAGAGTTTTAAAAAATGTCTCAATGTTACAGATGTTAAACCATTCCTGAAAACCAAAACAACCTTCTTTCTAGTATGAAGGAACCTGGTATGAAAGAAACCGCCTTCAGTACCTTACTTGCAATATCAGAAGGCTTTAACTGCATCTTGTGCTGCTACCTTTATGCTCACCGTGTTTGTGTCTAATTCTACTCTGAGTCTGAACACAAAGAAGTGCTCTGTTCTATTGCATGTGAGCTAATGTGCTTGGCAGCAACTTGCTGCTAGTGTGAATCTTCAGGTGTTTCATTTCTCGGTAGTTCACCTTCTTCCTCAGAAGTTTCTAAAGCCTCTGTTGGTATGTATTTACTTTGAAGAAGATGTCAAATCATCAAGTTTACCTCATATTTTGGATTCTTGGATTGGATGTAACACAGTCATCTGAGGTTCTTGGCTGAAATTAAGAACAACTCTAAAAATCCTGCTTTGGCAACTATAAAGCTCAAAATAAATTTCTCCCAGTTTTTCTGTTCAGCTTGCAGTTGGATTGCTGAAATAAAGCTGGAAAATTTGATCTTTCTTCCTGCTCCTTTCTTTAAGGCACCATTCTCCTCCTGAAAAGGACTCCTCACAAGAAGACTCTTCAACAAACACAATTGAAAAGAAGGAAAATGGGATGTCAGAAGCACCAATTATAAAAGCCTTTAAAGAACTTGAAGAAGGAAAAGCTTTTAAAGATTGGGGTACACAGACAGAAAAAGAAGACACATCAGCTAGTAATTTTTTAAATTTATTTTTAAATTCCTAAACTTGTCCTTATGGGTCTTTCTTTGCGTGTCTTTTGGTTTCGTTCTCATCATGAAAACCCATTTGTCTTCAGTGATGGGGTGAAATGAATGTGGTTTTTACCATGCGAATTTCTGGAGTTTTCCTAAGAAAATTCAAAATGATACAGCTAAGGGACTTGTTTAAAACAGAAGGAATGCAAAGGTTGCTGTTAGGTCTCAAGCTAGAGAGTAGTTGATGTCCCTTTTCTAAGAATAACGTAGTATTTATAAACAGTTAATGGAGTCCTAACAGAGTTCTGGCTGGCTCTAAATCCATTTTAGTTTTGTTCTCATAGTGCTGTATCAGAATGTTATTATGAAAGCTGGCATATGTATTGTGGAACTGCACTGAGACATTCTAATAATGTTCATTTGGGAAGCCTTGTAGTTACAAAACATCGAGTCATTCTTAAATGCTTATGGTCTTGGTTCAGGAGGGTACTCCAGCCTTCTTAACCAAAAGAAGCTTTTGTCCTGTTTTTCATTGTCTGTTATTTAACATCGCATGTCCCTCATGTGCTGCAAAGCACCCTTTCTCAGAAGTTAGTGAAACTCTCTGTTTTGTGAATATGATGGGCAGGAAATGAGTCTTAAGTAAAACAGCACAAATATTTGCACGAGGCAATCTAAGTGCAGTTGTTGTAAAAACAGAGTACAAGAGAATATTTGTGAGTTCTTGTATCAAAAAAAGTATTGATTAATGTAGTCACTTTTTGTTTTTAATTAGAAACAACAACTCGACGTCAAACAGTTGGATTTGTTGAAACTTCTTGTGTTGCTAACCAATCCCCAGAGAAAGGTAAAGACCACCAGAGACCAAAACGCTACAGCTCCCCTTGTGGCCAGAGGTCATCATCCCTTCCTCCTTCAAACAGGAAATCGAATACTCCAAGTAAGTGCTCTTCTGAAGTTTGGTTCATGTTTCTGCACACACAGCCATGCACGCAAGTGAAGGTATATAAATAATGGAAGGCTGCTCTAGAAGAAAGAAAAATAAAAGTATGATTTCTGCATTATTCCAGTAGACAATATGAAAAAAAGCTCTAAAATCATAGGAAACACAAGAATTTAATTTTTCTGTATTGTGATGACCTTTTCATATAATTTAAAAAACACATAGCTTTGACAAGCATTCTTTAAAGATGTAAACATAAGATCACATGAATGGGAAATACTGCAGAGGGAGAATTTTAGGTACTTGAATGTACTTTGTCTCTCACAGCAAGACGAGAGATAATGTTGGCGCCAGTCTCTGTGACGTACAGCCCAAAACGATCTCCAAAAGAAAACCTCTCTCCTGGATTTAGCCATTTGCTTAGCAAAAATGAAAACACAGTGACAAGGTATGAATTTTGTGAATACAATTGTGTTCTGACGGTTGTAATAGCAGCAGTATGTTTATGCAGGCTTAATACTGTTCCTGCTGTTTTTTGTTCATTTAAAAAATTGTGGAAAATCTGAATCATATGAAGGTTTCTAAACATAAAGCTAAGTTTCAGTTCTTAAAACATGGCGAGAAAAATCTGGAATGGTTTCTGTAGTTTAGCATTAACCAAGGAGGGGTGTTGTGTCTATTGTAACATATCTTGCAATGACATTGGTCGGTGACAAAAAGGTTATAAATGAATTGTTTTGTGGAGTAAGTCCAGATATACAGGCAGCTTATCAGGAAATGTAAATAAAAGTTGAAAATAGTATCTACCTATTGCGTCATTTATAAGCATGTTTGAAGATGCATAAGCTGAATTTTCTGGTAACCGAGCTGCATGATATGGTTTCTGTAGAGGTCTTTGCGTGGCAAAGATTGTAGCGTCTTAGAGAACACGCTTAGCTGCAAGATTAAAGTGTAGGACACATGCATGAGGAAGAAGAAATGTGTAGCACCAGTCTGGTTTTTGACAATGACTGTGCGGGAGCTGAGTATGTTTGGGAGTGATGTTTCGGCCTGTTCCAGAAGAAAGACACATGAATGAAGCATTTTGGTATGTGCAATTGTGAGTGTGTTGAGATATGCTACTACTATGGAAATTGTTTTATAAATAATTTATTTCCTACCTTTAACTGTCTTGGCTAAACACTACATCAGCTGATAAATTATTTCTAGTGAAAAATCGTTGTGTGCTTCTCATTCTGTAGGTTTGATATACTTCTGGATGACCTGGAAAGTGGTCCTGCCTCTACTTTACAGCACAGCAATCCAAGAAAAAGGCTCCAGTTTCTCTCACTAGATGATACAGAAGGTAATCCTCCAAAGTAGGGGAAATTGGTTCTTGGTACTTTTTTTTGAGTTTCTAAAATGTACTTTATCTCCCAACAGAAACATTTTTAACATAATTTCTTCCACATGGGTAACAGCTGTTTAAATAGAAAGCTGACGTGTTACTCTATGAGGTTCAATTTCTAAAAATCCTCTATATCTTGTCTTATTACTGTAGATTGAGAAATACCATTCATACAGTATTTTATTTTTATGTATATGCGTGTGTGCACAAACGCAACAGAAAAACAAAAATAATTAAATTGAGGAAGAAGGGCAATATGTTTCCCTCTGCTTAACTCAGTTATGCAATGCATATCTTACTAGAGTCTATATTAAGATGTACATACTCAGTCAAACTAATAAAATTCCTATCTGTAATGCAATGTTTAGTAACAGAAAGAGTAAATATAATAAAGCCAGTTGTTTAATTTTTTTTTTAAATGATTGATTGAACCAAATCTTTCTAATTTTCTAATTCTTGTCACAATGTTCTGCTTTTGTTTTTATTAATGTAATTATTTAGATGGGTGTTTTCATGACAACTAGTCTACATGGTGATATTTAGAATTGTTGTACCAGTAATTCTTAATGAGCACAATACATTAATCTGTTTGTTAACAAAAAAAATATGCTGTTAGAAAGATCGCTTGAAAGATGACCCATCCAAATGTTTTGCATTCTTCTGGGAAGTTTGCTTAAGGCAAGCTAATGAGGCTTTGCTACCACCTACCATTTTATATACCTCCAAGATCACACTGCTGTTCTTTTTTTTTTTGTCCTCTTTTTTTTTTTCTATCCTATCTAATAATTTAATAGACAGTTAGAAAACAAATAAAAGCTCCCTGTTTTGTTGATAGGAAGGCAGCATTCAGGTGTCAGACATAGCTCTTGTGCTGAATCCGCCAATCCTGGAATGAAGAAGGCAACAGCATGGGATGAGAGGAGCGTAGCACAGAACTGTGAGCCATTGCTGTCACCTTGTGAGGGAGACTTCAAGTATGCACCGAGGATTAAGACTCTGGCTGAAACAGAGAGGCTTTTTGATGAGCTGACTCAAGAAAAGCAACAGGCAAAGACATTTTTTTTTTTAAATTTTAAAGCTGTGACTAAACATAGTTACTGTGTGAGAGGTGAGGGGTATAGCTGTATTACCTACCCCACGCATGGCAGAAGTTATGTGTAATTTCCATCGTTCATGTGGGAATGTGCCATTATCATTCCCTGCTCTGCTTCTGACACTACAGTCCTTTCGTGTCCCTAAGTTTGTTAAAGGAGAGTCATTTTAACATGAACCCAGTGTGGATGGAAGGGTTGGAGTAAACTTACTTCCTTTTTTAATGGACAGTAGCTTAACTCAGCCTTTCAAACAAGGAAGGTTATTTTGGCAACTAAGAGTGTTCAAAATGCTGTTTGAGTGTCTACTTATACATGTTAACTTTTGTATTAGTTTGGTGTGGCATGTATGGTAACATAAAGTGTTGTTTAAGAACAACATTGGACACGTATCTGTAGCCTATGTACCTCACCCCTCTCTGTAAGATCAGTTAGGAAGGCTTATATTGGCTCTTGAAGCTCTAATTTACATCTGAAATATTTTCTGTTACTAGATTGAGGCTGCATTGAGTCGAATTCCTTGTTCTGCTGGAAGAATGACTTTGCAAGCAAGATTAAATCAGGTGCCAAAACTTTTACCTACAACTGTTCTCTTCAGTTGCTCTTCCACAATTTCAGGATGCATAATTTAGATGGAAGTTCAAATTTTGAAATCGATATAAGTGCAATTACTATGGGAATTTTATAATTCCACTGAGAGTTGTTCCTGAATACGGCTGAATTGCGAATCTGTTTAAAACATTGTCTCTAGAATTTAAAGCATTAAAAGATAATAGGGAATATACCTCAATTTAATCATAAACACACTCTGAATTATCTTGTAAAAGGTATAAGCTTGTATGATTTATGACAGTAATTCAAAAAATAATAGTTATATATTTATATAATATTTTTATTGGTCTGACTCCGAATGCCCAAGCCAAAAAAAAAAAAGGAGAGCAGGAGGAAAAGAAAAAAGTCGTCAATCCACAAATACACACACACATACACACAGTAAAAAATAATGTGAGAAATCTACAGGTCTGGCTCTAGTTTTTGGATGCTAACAGAATATGCTAACAACATATCAGAAAGGATACTAGCTGAATGTAGGAATAACAGTAGTTTATTCATTTTAGAAGGATCACTGGATTTTGTTTTATGTTATTAAATCCCTTTTTTTCCCCTTTTCTTTAACTGCTAGGAAGCCCTGGAAGATCGCTTGGAAAGGATTAACAGGGATTTGGGATCAATACGCATGACTCTGAAAAGATTTCATGTTTTACGTACCTCTGCAAATCTTTGACAATTCACTCTTGAATTCAAATAAGCTTTTTTTTTTGCACTAATATATAATTATGCACTCAGTAAATGCAGAATTGTTTTGTATTTTTATAAACCCTAAATAGTAGTTTTACAACTATGTTACCCTTTACACACAGCAATATTTTGTACTTCAAACAGCCACCTATATTTTAAACATATTTTTGTTACCGTTGAGGAATTGATGTTTATCCTGTATTGTAATATTTTTAGAAATATTAATTATTTTTAAATAACGATATTCAGTGTATAATAAGAAGAAACTAAAAGGCAGCTTGTTTTTGGAAAATGACCGTGTTACCTTTTTTGCACTTCATTTTCCTCACCATTTTATAAATATCTATGCTATGTTGTAAATATAGCTAATAGTAAATTTTGAATTTTCATACAAAAGGCAACATGAATTACCAGTGTTAGATAACCACTGCTATATGGTAAATCCGTTTAATTTAAGTCTTATAACTTCGATATTTTTCATTGTGACAAAAAAACTGTGAGGAATACTTTCAGTATGGCTGGCTGGCTGCAAATTGGTATATGTTCTGCTAGTTTGGCCACATCTGGCTATGTTTGTAAAATACTGCTCTAAATTATTTGGTGTTTCCCAACACTTCAGGGAGTAATACTTTGATACATTGAGGACCAGGATTCGTGAGACTGACAGCGGCCAGCTTGTGTCCCAATGAGCAGCTCAGCTCCAGCCGACATCCCAGGATGTGTAACTACCCAACTGAAGCTCCTGTTTCGATATGCTAGTTTGGGGTTTTGTGCCATGCCAGTGTTCTGACCGC
The DNA here is from genome assembly GCA_011075105.1 of Heteronetta atricapilla. Classification (NCBI taxonomy): domain Eukaryota; kingdom Metazoa; phylum Chordata; class Aves; order Anseriformes; family Anatidae; genus Heteronetta; species Heteronetta atricapilla. The sequence continues at coordinate 3,390,927 of CM021745.1, read as the reverse complement.
AGTTAAAAGCACGCGTTTCCAAATGAAATCCAAGCTATTTTTGTGACCATACATGCATTTTTCTTGGTGAAAAATATGTACTTGCTGGTTGGCATGTTGTTGAATTACTGTTCAACATTGATATTTTAGTTTGCATTTTAATATTAAATAAATGTTTAATTAGATTCTTTCCTCTGGCCCAAGAACACTAATAGGTTCTGGGATATTACATCAGTGATAATGTAGGTTTTAATCATATTGTGCTTCAAATTCTGTCCTTGTTCAAGATGTTTAGCCACCAATTATGTGATTATTTTGCAGTGGAAAGGCCAGAATAGCTGTCATAAAGGAAGCTTGTGAAGGTCTGTTTCTAAAATTAGAGTGCTTTTGTTTTAAGATATTTAATGAAGAACTGTCCTACCCATGCATTCTTTTTATTTTTTTTTTTATATAAAGTGTTTTGTGCCTCCACTTCTGCCATGTGGGTTGCTTTTAATATAAGATCAGAATTGGTGAGGAGTCACGGATGCTAATTACTCATTTTCCCTTTTACTCTAAAATGTTGAAATTGGGCCTGAATGCTTGGAGATGACTTGCTTGAATATATTTCCTGGCTACACCAATAGACAGAGAATTTTCATGGTATTTCATATTCTTAATTAACATTTTCCCTCAAAAGAGGGGTTGAGGGAGGGAAAAAAAGAAGAGCATTGTCTTTGCAGTGCAACTCCAGTATTTAGCTGAACAAGTTTTTTCCACCATTTTAAAAGAACAGGCAGAATTTAGAAGTATCCTTCAAAAGCAGCATTCAGCAAGCAGCATTTTTCACAATGAATCCATCACTAGAAAACTTAACGTGGGTCCATTAATGGTCTTATTCTTTCATCAGCACTGCAGCAAAAACAAACAGAACTTGCCTGACGAGCATTTGAAACAAGCAGGTAAATCGGTTCAGCTCTTTCACTGCCTTTCCTTATAACCTCCCTCTACTTTCACTCCATTCTCTCGGTGCTATTCATATTCATGTACTTTTTTATTACATCCAGAAAACTGAAGTGTGAGTCAGAATTTATTTTTTAATCAAAAGTCCTCCTCCATCTGTTGGAGCTCTTTAGGCTATTTCTGTTCTATTATAACACTGAAGGGAAAAAATAATATCTAAGTGTTGCTCTTCGTAAACTTCTAGGACAACCTTTTCAAATAAATGTCTGGCTTAGGGTGACCTGTTTCAGTATGGTGCCTTCAGCCTGATTCTTCAGAGGGGCAGAGAATCTGCAGTTCCAGATTAAATCAGTGGGAGGCCTGAATGCTTAGTGCTTCTGAAAATCAGACCCGAAGCATCAAAAAAAGAGAAAAAAAAGAAAGAAAAAAAAAAAGTGGGGCACGTTTGGAAAATATGACTGCACTTGCTGTGCACTTTTCTGGATAATGTCTTTTTATTTTTAATTTTTTAATTTTAAGCCCTTTCAAAATTATTTGCCTGAACACAAACATACTGTCTCCTTCTATAGCTGAGGACAAATGGGGCCTAGAGAAGCATAAATTTAGGCTTCTTCTGAGCAGGACTTTAATCATCTTCCTCTTGCATTCTTCCATTTGGCACCCCTCACATACGTAGACATTCATCACCTTTCTGAACCTCGTAGACTTTGCTCAGATCTCCAGCTTTTCTCAAGCTTGCAAGACCTTCCCACCCATAGTTTCTCTGTGATGAGAGTTGCAGGAGTAGTAATGTTTACAGAGGTTTAACTCTTGGAAAACAGTCTCAACAGTCTCTTATTTGTCCCCTTCTATAGAAAACAACCAAAGTCTCTATACCATTGATAGCTTTAGTTATGATCTCCCTTCTATTGGGAACTTTATCTCTTAATAAATAAAAAGTGACAAGAATTTATAGCGGCCATGCAGGTAGTCCTTACAAAAGAGACAATGCTGAGTACGGTATGTTGGGCACCCAGGAGCACGGGTACCCTCCAGGGGTAGCACCTGAGACGGAGCAGCCAGGGGAGCAGCTCCTGATGAGATGTGTGCAAGTCCCTGAGGCTGAGGCCAAAGCACGGAGCTGACAGCAGCTGTGTAGCTCCGTTGGGGCTGGTAAGTTTGGAATTAACCAGCATTTACTAACAGGATGGTTGCTGAGAGTATTTTACAGCTGCAGCAGGGAAGTGATGCACCCTTAAAAAAATCAGACAACAGTTTAAAACTTAATCCAGCCCCTTTTGCTGCTGTTTCTCCGAGATTTCCGAATGCCAAGAAATCGTCAAAACCGTGATTTCCCCCCCAGATTTTGGAGGGACCGAAGCCTCAGGTGTAACCCCGTCTCCCTCAGGCCGAAGGGCCGCGTTCCTGGGCTTCCCCCCCCCCCCCCCCCAACCGCCCGGCCCCGGCGGAGCGGGGCGAGCCGCGACCGGCAGGCGGCGCCCCCTCCTCAGCCGCCCGCCGTGAGGGAGCTCCGGCCCGCCGAAGGAAGTGGCGGCTCCCCGCGGCGGTGGGCACGGCTCGGGCTGGGGAATAAAGCCGTGCAGCAGGGGCTGGGGGTAGTGCCGGTGCGCTGAGGCTTTTTGCCTTCCCCGCTGCTTTCCCCGCCCCGCAGCGCCGAGCTGCGGCAGCCCGCCCGCCCGCCTCTCCCCCTCCGCAGCCTCCCGTAGCTCCTGGCGGGCGAGTGGAGCGAGCGAGGAGCCGCTGCCGCCGCCGCCTGCTCCCGGCCCACCCTCGCCGGGGGATTATGCCAGCGGAGCGCCGGCATGTCGGCACGCAGCGCCTCGTAGGCGGCCGCCGAGCCGCGGCGGCATCAGCAGCGGGAACCGCGGCCGGGAGCAGCCGGTGCGTGAGGAACCGGGGGTGGAAGGGGGGGGGGGGGAGGCGGCGGGGCGGGCACCGGCACCTGGAGGGCACTGGGGCTGTGCCTCGCTGCGAGGGGCTGGAACCGAGGGGAGGGCGAGGGGGGAAAGGCCGGGCCCCAGGGGCGGCTGCAGCCTCCCCCCCGAGGGGCTGGGGCGGCTCGGCTCGGCGGGCTCCTCCCCGGGGCCTCGGCGGGGCTGAGGCGGCCGGTGAAGGAACGGCCCCTGCGGGCCGCGGCGCCGGGGGGTGCCCGGCCGGTGGCTCCCGGGGGTGCTGCGGGGTCGGGGGTACGGGGATGGGCGGCGGTGGGACGCGTTGGTCGCCTCCTGCGGTCAGCGGGATGCTTCGGCGGGGAAAGTTTCCTGAATATTGGAGTAAATGACGGGAGGGATGCGCCTGGTGCTGCAGCCATAGCAGCGCTGTACCTCGGCTTTCAGTTATTTCACGTAAAATTGGGAAGCGAGCGTAACCTTGCTTGGACACGGCCCGCTGGCGCATCAGTGCGGTTCGGTAGTGCCCCAGCCTTCCCCTCAGTGCTAGCAGGGAGCAGGAGCTGTCCTTCTCCTCAGCACCCGCCCGCGATCCCCCTTCCACACTCGGCTGAGAGGCGCCCTCAGTGTGGTGTCGTGGGATTGTGGCCCCCAGGTGCACGAAGCTGTGCTGGGTGTCAGGGCAGCCCTTGAGCACTACAGGCATGAGGCCAGACTACAGCCCGTGAGGTGCTTTACTCTGGCCATGGCCCTCCTCATCCTGGTTTCCCAGTTGCCGCTTCACCTGGGCTTGGATTTACCTGAATTTAGTTCTTGCCAAGGCATCAGGTGTTGTGGGGAAGGGTCGGGGTGGCTGCAGCCTAAGGGCCCCCCAGATGTGTTGAGAGGGTGAAGGCGCGGCCTCCGCCTGCGGGGTCTGCCTCAGGAGAGCGGGGGCCAGACCTTTGGCAGCCGTGCAGGAGGAACACCTTGAGATAGAGCCTGGGAAGTTCCTCATGGGTTTTGGGCCTTAGGCACCCCCGGTGGTCAGTGAACTGCTGGGTGAGTGACTGGGGACATCGGCCAGGCTCCTGAGGCAGTGCCTGCACCGGAGAGGGCGGGAGGGAGAGGTTTTCCCCTCAGAACAAGCAGCGGTGCTGTTCTGTAGTGAGATGATGGGCTGCAAGAAGGGATCTCTGCTGGGAGGTTGCTGGGCCTGGCAGTCCCTTGTTGCGTCTCCACCTGACAAAAAGGGCTCAACCTGACAAAAAAGGGCCCATCGTTGGTGCCCCTGAACAACCCTGGGCTTGGTTCTGGAGCATTCGTTGCTGCCCCGTGCCAGCAGACTACAGCGTGAGCAGTTCTAGCTCCCTGCCCAGCTGCAGGAGGGTTAATGTCACTTCCTTCACCTCCCCAACCCCTCTTGCTTCACTGAAGAAGCAGAGACACGGAGGAGCGTGCCGAGGTGTGTGCACTGGGCTGCAGCATCGTGAGCAGAGCCGGGAGCGAGGAGAGGCACCCATCTCCCGGTGCAGAGCAGTGCCCTGTGCAGTCAGCCAGGCAACGCAGTGCGATCAACGTTATATGTTGAAACGCTGTGGCTGAGACAAAGTTTAATCAAATTGTGCATTTAAAAAGAAAAACCACACACAAACACAACTTCTTCCTTTGTTAATAACTGCTCTGAAGTAAGAACTTCCATCTTCTACATGCTCTGGAAGCAGCAAAGTAAATAATATGATGCCAAAAAAACATCTTAAGTCTTTGAAGACGTAATCTGCAAATGCTTGGCTCTGCACAGGACAGGAGTTCAGTAGGACAGTGGTCACAGATCAGCTTTCACAGGTATTGTGACTTAAATGGGCAGTGGTTTGATCTCGTGTTGAGACCTACATGGTTTGTAGGACTCCTTTTCGCGTACTGACTCCCTCCCCGTGCCTGGTCTTTTTGCTTGCGCTGTATTTTTATCGCGTAGTTTATTTTTGTCGTGACTGCGTTGTGCCCCCGAGTAACACAAGAAGTCTGACTGTGTTACAGAGTTCAGCGCTGGCTTCTGAGTGATTTTTTCCACTGTTGAGTAGGAGGCTGGTGTTTGTAGGACAGCCTTTCCTGTCCTTTGCAGACCTCGTGCCTGAGACACTCGAGAGAGGGCTGCGTAGCTGGCTGTTGTGACAGGTCACCAGCTCCTCGGCTTGGCCCTGGGCTGCTCGGTACCTGAAACGCCTCCTCGGGGTACACAAAACTAAGAATGACCAAGCACAAAAGCATGATTGCAGACTTGCCCTAGCTTGCTGTTTTTCCCAGGAATGCTGCTTTGTCGTCCTCGCGATACGTTCTGCTTGTGGCAGCATCTCCGGGAGGGTCGGGAAACAAGCAGGGGCTGAAAACGCCGCTTGTTGTGCTTCTTGCTTTTGATAGAGCTGACTTCTGGTAGGCTGTTAGATTTCATTAATCATATTTAAGTTTCTGTCACTAACTTTTAATTAAAAGCATGGTTGATACCACTTTAATGAATGTACGGATGTTAGCCATCTTCATGCATAAAAATGCGTTTTAATTCCCTTACTATTCCCTTTATGGCCCTTAGATGCTTTTGTTGCCATTTAAACAGCATACAGTAGCAGCTGTTTATCTTGTTAATATAACTTTTTCTTGCATCTGTGCTCAGGAAACAGTAATGGTTTGAGTAAACAAATTTCTGGTATCCTTTAACAATATTTTTAAGTAACTTGGCAGAAAGGGTCAAAAGTGATGTCTAAATAGCGAACTCCGAGGCTCTTGCTGACAGTAGCCTGAGATAACTCTGCTAAAATCATTAGCTGTTCCTCGTGCTTACATGAGGCGGTGAGGAAAGCAAGCCCTCGGTGCAGGACTTCTGCTTCTGGTGAGCTCAACAAGGAACTTTCCCCCAGATTGTAACTTTTTATTAAAATATCCTTTCTATTTCGGGCTTGCTTCTGATGGTGCATTTCAATGCACTTGCTGCTTGTTGTGCATCTAACAGCCCAAGCGTTTATTGTGATTTACCATCTGGCACGTGGGAGTTTTATCTAACTTCTCATTTTAGTTGACAGCAACCAGTTTGGAAAGACCTTGTCCTGATTTTTTAAATTTTTTTTTTAAAGAAATCCTCAAAACTTAGAGCTGACAGTGGTGCTAAGAGGTTTTGAATTCAGATAGTGTTTTTTTTTTTTTTTAATTCAAAATTTGTTACTGCTTCTGCAAGTCGGCCACAGAGCATCACATCCCTCGAGCAAGGGAATAAAAAGAAGGTGCCTTCCATCGGTCCAAGCCAGCATTAATCTCCCCCTTACACCCCAAATAAAAATCTTGCCATTTGGTTTTTGTCTCGGGAGCCTGACTGGCAAGCTTCAGAAAATGGCAAATGAGAGCTGCTGCTGACTCCTCGATGTCGCCTGCCTCGTGCCATTCTCACTTATTCATGGTAGCGACCGGTTCTAGGACCGGCACTATCCATTGAGAAACAATTTTTGGCAGGGCTTTTCTTCCTCTACGAAAGACGTGCCTCGCTTTGGGAAGGGAGGAGGAACGAACATTGATTTATTTCTTTGATTTTAATTTTCTTAGAAACAAAAAGCAATGTAAGAAAACCACGGTTTTCCTAACAGTCAGTTTTTCTAAATGGTGAAGATATCTTCTAATTTAATTTTAAAGCTGGCTGATACAGATACGATGCAATTAATATTTCTGTTTATCCCCAAATTAGTGAGATATGTCTAAATTTAATTTTGAGCCTGAAAGCCTCTTATATTCAACAATATTCTGTAGTATCCAAAGCGAATGGAAATGGAGTAATTGGAGGGTGAGGGGCGAGGAAGGGAATAAATAAAACACTTTATTTTAAACTTTGTTTCCTGGATGTTGGAGGAAATCCACACACCACAGCGTTGTGCTGGGGCTGCGGAGTCTGAGCGTGAGCTCACCCACGACCTGAACGGGAACGTGGCTTCTCTCTTGGTAGCGCCTGTGCCAAGAATTCTGTGAAACTTTAAGTGAGCAAAATAAGAACATGTAAATATCATTTGTTAATGTAGGAGCAGCAAAGCAGTTTAGCACTGAGCTAACTCAGATCCTGCCACGTCGGGGAGTTTCGGTCAGCGCGGTGCCACGTCGGTGCACAGGGCTGCTGGAGTGGCGAGTGGTCGCGTGTTTGCTGCAGGTGAGGGGTTTTGCAGGTGTAACTGTGAACTGGTATTTTGTAAATTAAAAAATAATAAAAGTTTTCATTTATTTTTAATTTTAAACTGGAAGAAGAGCAGGAGGAGATGCAGCCAGCATCCCCTGGAGCCCCCAGCACCTTGGTGCTGGCTCTGCAGCGAATAATTCAGGAGCTGCACCGCGCCGCCTCTTCTCGAGCGGTCCAGGAGCGTCTCCACGTGTGGGCTGCCGCACGCCAGGGATGGTGGCGAGGCTGCTGAAGGCTGCAGCCCGGCCTGAAGTGCTGGGGATGGATGTGAGCACGTTGGGGTCAGGGCTGCCGTGGGGCAGCACGCTGCCTGCACGCACAGCAGAGGCTGGGAGGAAGGCAAACCCTCGGCTGATGCAGAGGCTGGGCAGAACAAGCTGTCAGGGCAGCAGCGTGGGCGGCCAAGCAGCCAGTGTAACCCTTTGTGGCTGCTCTAAAGCTTCCCCCAGCCCAGTTAGTGCCTGAGGGATCCACGGGAGGTTTGTTTGTTTGTTTGTTTGTTTGTTTTGCTGGGTTTTTAAGCATTTTTAAGCAGCCTCCAGATCTTGCTCAGGTAGATCTGAAGGGCTTACAGCATCCCGAAACCTGCGTCCCTGTGGACCTCAATGTTTTACACAGAAAGAATAATCTGAGTGCTGAATGTGCTGGGTATGGAGGGCTCCGTGCGGCGTTTTGTCCCGACTCGGTTGTGTTTGCCAGCTGAGCACAGTGAGCGGGACCTTACAGCTCCCTTCCGCAGCAAAGCGGACGAGCTGAGGTTACAGAACCTCCCTCAGTGCCACGAGGGAAAAGGATTCGCCTCATCCTTTCCGTGCCTTCACACCACTTGTATTCATGGGGGGCTTTCTCCTCAGGCTTCTTTCCCCACTTGGCACAGCCAGGCTAGGACCAGGGCAAGCCAGTGGTGAGAGGGGACATGGTGTCAGCCGGGCAGGAGGCTTCATCGCTACCGTGGGCACTCAGGAAAGGGAGCAGCGAGCGATCAGCTGAGAGTTTCCTGGTCTGTCCTCGTGGCAGCGGCTCTTGTGACGGCCCGGGACGGGAGCCGTGATTTGTTTGGATCTCTGGCACTTACGTAAGAAGCGCCGAGCCCGGGACGCCACTTGAGGCGTATTAGCGGCCTTAACCCGCGGAGCAATGACCTGAAGGCGTTCCTTGTTAACAGAGCAATAACTAATTTGGAACCTGTAATCACGTCGGCACGTCGAGTGCCTGGGCATATCTTGGTCGTTTGGGGTGAGGCCCTGTTATCTGCAGCTCCAGCCGAGTTTGCTATGTGCATGACTGTTAACCTGGCTGCGTGCTGGGGCTGTAATTCCATTAGGTGCTTTAAAAGGCTGAGGAAGGATTCAGCCTCTTCCAGCACAGCCACAGTAAGCTGTAGTTCGGGTTCTCCTGTGTGTCCGGTCCAGGTTGGCCACGACAAATCTGTGGAGGGGCTCAGTGGTTGCCCCCGGGGCTCCTGAAGCTGATTTGGGCCGGAGTCAGAGCGGTGGCAGTGCCGGGAACCCTGAAGGGCCCTGGCTTCTTCGCACAGGTAGTGACTGTCGGGCACCAGCCGCCTGTGGTGAGCAACCAGGGGTTTTGCTTGTGTGTTTGCATGTGGGCACGGGTGTAACTATACTTTACGTATGTCCAGTGCAGGGGGTGTAACTTCACCTGGGGCTGTATTTTGGTTTAAGATCGGCACTGTGATGTAGGTAACCTCCTCAAGGTAGAAGCAGCACGGAATCGCTTTGTCTGTGTGGGCGCTTTACCTACGTTAGTGCTACTTTCCTTTTTTTTTTAAGAAGGAAATAGGCATTTTATATTTATCATATCCAATGCAATTGAAATCTAAATATTTACATCTTTTCTTTTTGCTGGATCTGAGGTTGGGAACCAATTGTAGGCGTTCCCAAGCTGTTAGTCAACCTACTGCGCTGAGTAGGTTGGTTCCCTTCGGGTGCTGGGGAGACGGAGCCTCGTGGTTCTGCCCCTCGCTTCTCCTCAGTCTCTGCAGCTGGAAATACTTCCCTCTGTGGGCTTGGCGACCTGGCGGTACATTCGGAGGATGTTCTAGCCTAAACATGCTGAAAGCTAACCACGTGTTATCTCCAGCAGCACACGGTTAACAGCAAGCTGTGAAACTGGAGGGGGAGTTCAGGACGTGAGGATGTAAATAACTCGGAGATATTTGGTGAGAAAGAACAGAAGGGGGAGGAAGGCCTCACGCTTGCTTTCTCCCTGTCATCCTCATCTCCTCTGTAGCACCCCCGTGCCTGACTTCCCGGGCTTGTTACAAACAAAGATGGAAGATGGCTTCTGTTCTGAGCAAGGATAACCAGCAGCAGGTGTGGGAGATGCTGCAGGGCACGACTTGGGAGAAGGGGCAGTAAAAATCCCTGCGGCTCTGCCTCCAGGCACCCAGCGGTGCGGGCGAGGTGGCTGCTCTCACGCAGGACCCCGTTTCCAGGTGGGCTCGTAGTTTTTGGGTAGGGCTGGCGCGGTGCTTTCAGGCCCGTTGTGCAACTCCACCAAAGCAAAGTGATGGAAAATGAGAAGAGCAAACAGCTCGTTTGTTTTCCCTCTCTCCATTGTTTTTAAGCATCGTTTATCCAGGCTCTTGGGACCCGTTGTTTGTCTAACCTGTATCTGGATTGTAAAACTGTTCCAGGTTTTAATTTCAACAGATGGTAAACGTCCTTCAGTGAATATCCTTAAAAACCCATTCAGCGTGGACACAATGTGTCCTCTGTTTTGGGACTACAAAACCACTTTTAATGCTGCCTTTCGTTTACGTTTAATTCCTATAAATTGGCATTTCAACAGGGCACGTTGATCCGACACACTATCGCCGTCGGAGGGAAGTAAATAGGGTCAGCCTGCTTAAAAGGCTGATGCTTCAGGACAGCTCCTGCACGTTGGCTTCCCAGTTTGAAGGCATCATTTTTGGTCAGAAGAGCAGATGCGGTCAGACGTGCCTCGCTGAGGGTGTGCGCTCTGGTATTTGAGGCTGTGCTCGGAAATACTAGTACTGGAAATGCAGCATCGCTGTGCTGGGGTGAGGATGGCAGGGGGAAGACCCTGGGTAGCAAAGCTTATCGGTTGGCATCTGGTTAACTGGCTCCTCGCAGCACTAAGTATTCAGCAAAGCCGTAAGGCAAACTGCTCCCCACGTGTCATGGGTGCTTTGCCTTCTGCGCCAGGCCTTCGTTGGGCCTCGTTAGGTCAGGTGCCAGATCTGCTGCATCATTATCTCTAAAAACCCCTGGGCTGTGCCGGAGAAAGCCCTCTCCTGCCCAGTCCTTCACACAACTGCCCCTCCAGGAAAAAGCCCTTGCCCTAGAGGGGCGGTTTTGCTGCCTGACTGAGCACCAGGGTTACCAGAGGTAGGTAAGTTAGGGCATTTTTTTCCCTGCTCTCTCTCACAATGCCTGTGCTTCATTTTGCTGGCAGAATTTGTGTTTTATTCCTTGTTGGTAATGTAGAACTGAAGGAGAGATAAGAATGTTTTATCTTAAACATCATTATCAAAATCATCAGCTGAACGGTACTGAGACTATTCCTATTCCTGGTTTAAGGCAGAGTATAATTTGACTTTTAGATCTCCCGTTTTTCTTAAATCAAGTGTATGGCACCAGCAGCTCAGAGAGTCTCCTCCTGATTATAAACAGGCTTGGAGCCATCAAAAAAAAAAAAAAAAAAGCCTTGAAATCAGCTCAACAAATGTTTGAGAACTGCCTGCTTAATATTCCTCCCAAGCCCTCTGCAGAGGCCTCCTGCAGCAAACTTGGAGATGTCAGTCGTTCCCGCGCGTTTCGTTTAGCCTGCTGCTCAACTTTCCAGGAGGCTGTATGCAGGTGAGCTTTTCAAAGCTTTTTTTTTTTTTTAAAAAAAACATATTTGGAAAGCTGGGAGCAGTGAGGCAGGAGCTAGCACAGCACAAGCAGTGTTGTGGCCGGGGCTCGGTGCACCATGCAGAATGCGACCACGTTGCTCGGAGCACCTCTGTTCCCGTGTTTCCTCCTTTTTGCTTTTGTCTGGGTTTTCCTGAGGTTAAATTCCCGTTTCTCGTTGCAGTTTCTTGAGTGTAGCCCAGGTCTGTGTGTCCGGAGGGCGGTGAGCAGCCTGCTGCAGCAGGGGATCACTTGGTGGGTCTGGGCTTGCAGACCCCAGCCCGGGAAGGTGAGGAAGGCTCCTGGGTGCTCATCAAGGCTTCGTCCTTGCAGCCTGCGTGGCAGCAGCTGGCCTGAGCCTCCTGGCTTGGACAACTCGAGCGGTTCCTAAAGGTGGTGTAAGCACAGCCACGTGCTCCAGAGCCCAGGGGCTCGGCACTGCAGCTCTCAGAAGGTTTTCCATCTGGAGGTGGAAAAAAACAAACCTTCCAGGGCTGCTTTATCTCGAGGCTGGCAAAGAGCGCAGAATGAGTGACATATTTCCATTTGACTCATCTGTTGTCAAAGTGGTGACACCCTTGAGTCACATTAAAAATGAGACCTTGGAGCTGAGTTGGCATACTGCGCCGGTAGGCTCGGAGCAGGTGTCTGCGGGCTTCTTGCTTTTGTTCTCCTCAGGAGAATTCTTTCCTCCCTTGAGATGTGATGAAATGGATCGATGCTATCACTAATATTTCGGGTTAAAAATGCCAGGAGAGCCCGCTTCAGGTGCGGAGCTGGACATCAGCTCCGAAGACATTCAAATAACCTGCTTTATAACTGCTTCAAGCCCTGAAAAAAAAAAATACGAGTGCCCAGTAGCCAGATGGTTGGAAAAGAACACCCCACGATCAATGAGGCAATATGTAAATATTTTCAATCATTACCACAGTACTGCTGTGTTGACATTGAAATTCAGAGTGCTATTCCATGGGACTCCTCATTGATCAGCAGATGAGCTCTGATAAAGAGGAGGATAAAAGCACAATACTGAGAATTATTATGGATTGTGGCTTTCGTTGACAAGGACAGGCTTCCATCAAGGTCTACAGAATGGATTTTGAACCCTCTCTAAGCGTGTTACTGAGACACAGTGTTTCTTCCCCGCCTGTCAAGTATGGATTAAATGGTGTATTATTGCTTGAGCCGTTTTATTTGAGGTGAAATGCTGCGTGGTTGACTAATTTCTTAGTTAATTGCCACGTTTATATGGGAAGGGGCAAGGTGGAAGCTGATGCAGAGTTCTCTGCTTGAAATCCACACAGTAGAAGTGACTGGAAGGTAATATAAAGCGTGGGGTCGGATTTAAATAGTTGAGGGGAGGGGAAAGTCCTCCTAAAGCAGGCTGCAGAGACCCTGCGTGGCCGATTCACTTAGAAATCTTTACGGGGTGGTAGCGTTCTCATGCATAACACATCAGATGTATTCAGCATCTGCAGGTGCCGAGCCCTCCACGAGGCTTTTTTTCCATGAGTGAAAAAGGGAAAAATCGCCTGGGTTCTACTGCTCTCCAAGGGGAGTTGGGAACCTGGCTGTAAATAAATGCTTGTAAAAGTAGCTTTTAAGGCCTGAATCCATGAGGGCCCACCTCAGGGCAGTGCCATGCCCACCTGGTGCTGACGCTGCTGTTTGAGGTTCCTGGGATCCCGCCGTGGAGGCGGCAGGTCAGCGCCAGGCGAGGTGTCCCAGGGGATTTGGGGAACAGGTTTTGGTGCATGGAGGTACACCCGAACCCCTCCCACCTTACTGGGTGATGGAGACTGGAGCTGCATACGTGTATTGGATGTATTTTCTTGGAGGAGGGCAGGGGTTTTGCAGGTGAAAAGCTTCTTACAGCTATAGGGACATCCAGAGTGTTTCTGGAAGCCTTTTGCTGTTTGCTTTCTCTCTGTCCCCTTGGGGCTGGCTGCTGGCAGCGAGGCCAGGACCCGGTGCTCCTTGGGGATCTCCGCCTCGGGGTGCTTTGGAGGGGGCAGGTGCTACAGGCATCAGGTGGGAAGAGTTATCTGGGTGCCTTTCGGAGCTGCTCGTATTTTCTAGTTAACTGCTGTGTTTGTCTTGCTTGTTCATCAATTTCTTCTGTTTCCTGGCACGTCCTGGAGGCTTTTCGTGTGATTACCGAGTTATTCAGGATTTTGATATTACTTCTCCCTGCTTTGTTGCTTTTTAAGTTGCTCATTTATATCCCCTTATTGTTTTAGGGTGACTAACTAGTGTGAGAATGGAAAACGCCTTCACTGAGAACGAAGGACTCCCGTGACTCCCCATGGTCTGAAACTGGTGCTTGCGAGCCGTGGGCAGGCAGGCTTTGAGCACAGCTTCCTTGAGACACTTCTCAGGGCTAAGTATTCAGTAATGCAGACGGTACAGAGGCAGTAGGCTGAGCTCAAGCAGCTGTAGCGTTTGCTAGGAGCAGTTTTGAGCTTGGATGTTTCCTAGGGCAAGAGCTGCTGCGCTGGGGATGTGGCTGGATGATGCAGGTCTCTGCTCTTGGGCACGATGCCAGCGTGTGCTGCTCTGGGGTTGGCACCGAGTGTCTGTCCAGGCAGCAGCAGGGTGAGGGCCCGGCCCACCAGAATGAAGTGTTTCAGTGGTGGCACTGACTGTGTGCCCCTTAGGAGGAGGCCTGATAACTGGAGTGCGACATTTTGGTAAAGCAGACGAGCCTTCAGAAACCAGGAGAAAGCATCTGGCAATTAATCGTCCTCCTTGGAAAGGCAAATGCCAGTTCTACCGGCGTAATGCAGTGTTTTCGACGTTTGTGCTAAAAATGAGATGCTTGCCACCAGCTGGGTGGCACCTCATCCTCCTCGCGCAGTGTGTTTTCGTGTGAATCTGGCTGCTGACAGCTGCATCTTTCATTTCCCTCATGTGATGTGCATGGGGGCTGCTCCAAAGCCAGACGTGATCGCTGTGGGTTCAGCTCCGAGCCACCCCAGCTCCCCAGGACTTCTTGGAGAGAAGCTTGCCCGTGAGGAAGCCTGTGATGATCGTCTTTGGCTAATGACCCATAGCAGCAATACTCTTCTAGCCCTTTGGGAACTCTTGCATTAACTTGTGCTTCTAAATGGTTTTGTTCGGTTGCTTTGGACCACCGTGCCCCTTGTTTAACAGGGACCCGAGGTTCCTGTTAACCTAAAAGGGCCTTAATATTTAACTTTAAGATTGAAGCACAACATTTAAGTTTAAATTTTGAGTTGGTAAGCTGTTCTCACACCTAAAAATAAAAGAATAGCATCAGCGAGGCCTCTGCAAGCTGCGCTGGGTTTAAAAAGTGCTGACTTGGGCATGCAATCAAGGTGGATTCTGTGTGATTATTCCAGAAAAAGCAGTTGTATATGTGTGTGTCATAATGTCCTAGGCTCCATTCATTATCTGTCTCTTTCAGTGTTTACTGTAGAGAAAATGCTGGTGTTTACATTTTTCCAAAGGGTGTAGTTTCGGTTTCTGTTGCTCAGAAATGCTTTTGCTTTTAATCACTTTTGATTTCGGTACAGTTAGCAAGTGCAGAGAGGGCTCTTTCTGTTCGGAATAATCATTTCAGGCTGGCTGTCACTGAAAATAAGAAAGTTTGTCATCCTTCCCCAACCTCCAAAAAAGCTGAAGAAACCCAACCCCGAAACAAAAAAGAACGAAGCAGGTAGGAAGGTTGCTTTGCTTGGAAACCGAGGAGGTTTTGTGGCCGCCCGTGCAGTTTTGTGTAGCTGCGTGCTGGAGACCTTCAGGGCTGTCCCCGTCGTGGGTCAACTGAACACCGAAACCTGTTCTTACACACCCCTGCTCGTTCCGAGAACGGCGCTGTGCTTCGCAGAGCCGCTGAGATGAGGCTCTGGGCTGGCTCCGTGTAAAGAAAATACCTCTTTAACCCTACGGTGCGGTGGATGCGTCCTTTGGGAGGATATCATCTGGCATATCCAGCGTCTTTATAGACTTGTCTGCCTTGGGAAGGCGAATGTGGAATGGACACTAGCAAATCCTGATGCAGCTGAAGTGTGAATTATTGTGAAACATTAAAAATAGCAAGACCCGAGCTGGCTAGCTGTATGTTGGCCTGTAAAAGCATGCGGATGTAATTAATCCTCTTAAAAAGAAGGGAGTGTGAGGATTCCTGTTTGTTTACAGATCAGTGTGTTAGAGTGGTTAAAATGAAGAATTTGACTAAACGCTTCTCCAGGAAAGCACGAGTTCAAATGCAAAGCAAGATTAAAATTTTATATTTAAATAGATCTCCGTCGTACAGATTTGAATAAGTGATTTAGGGGAAAAAAAATCCCCTGGGTTTTAAATCATGGCATCACGTATACTAGTAGGGGAATAAACCCTTTCCATTTTGGCTTAGGAATTCCACGAGAATTTAGTGGGTTTATGTCCGCCCCAAAGAGCGGAGACCCGAAGCCTGCCTGATTTGTATCTACCAAATCTTCTGTCAAGTAGTTCTGCAGCTGATTTCAAGCTGTAATTTTCAGAGCAGCGATTATTCACTGGTCGTCTTGTTGTAAGCCTGCAGAGTCGGTTCTCAACGTGATCCGCTCCGGACCGCGTTAGTGCTGGGGAAGAACTGCGGTCAGCGAAGGGACAGAAGACAAACTGATCTCTGTAACCCAGCGCCGCAGCCGTCTGCTGAGCGTGTGACACCGCATCGTTGGCTGTTTTTTTTTTTTTTTTGCAAATAGTTGCACTGCGGAAGCTTTTCGGGTAGGTTCAGCCACTTGCTGTCCAGCCACTTCAACATTTTTTTATTTTTTTTTTACCTGGGCTGGGAAAGCAGCAGTGGCGTTTGGGCCCTGTGCGACTGGCTCAGCTGTGAATCAGCAAATGACGTTAATAAGCATTTGTGGACTAAATATATTTTTAAGCTGTCTGGCTGCTCGCTCTTGGTGAGATCTCTGAGATTAATGGTCCTGAAATGTTACTCATGCTTGCTCTTCCTCCAGGACGAATCTGACCCGTGCGAGCACTTTGATTTTTTGGAGTTGCTGTGCAGGAAGGTACGAGCATGAAGAGCAATCCCATGTTTAAATTTTGAATTCTTGATAAGACCTCTGGATTGGAGCGGGGTATCACAGCTAAAGATACCCGTGTTTTCCAGATGGTCCAGGTTCTTTGCTGCAGGAAATTTGTCTCCATGACAGGAAAAAAGTGTGCTATTTTTTGTAACCCTTTGGCTGGGGATGCTGATCTTAGGGTTTGGATCCATGTCCCAGCAGAGGGGATGCTCTGAGAGGTGCTCAGCTGGTCCCTGGCCATGCTAGCACCAATCTTCTCCCCGCAGAGCATGCGAGAGAAGGGAAGAAGCCTCATTCTCGTTGGCATTTCGAGTCCAGTTCTTTTTGTGTGTGTGCAGACCTGGATTTGCATGGTGTAGTGCAAACCTCAGCTGCTGTCAGGAGGGATGGCTGCACCCGTCCTCAAAAGGGACAGGAATATTGTGGCTGCCTGGCACCGGGGGGAGGCTGCAGGTGCTCCGGTCCCTTGTCCTGCTGCCCGGGGCCTTTCCCTGTCCTGCCCCCCACCTGGGTGACAGCAGGGGCAGAGGGACCGAGTACGTGACCGAAGGCAGAAATAAAGGCCGAGAAATTAAAGAGACCTCAAGGAACTTGAACGTCCTTGGGAGGATTTAAGAGGGGGGAGCACGTGTGTGTGTGTGTGACCCGAAGTGCTCGCCAGATGCTGTAAAAGCAGCATTAAAAATAGTTCCCCGAGGTTGCTGGTAACGAAGGGACGCTGCCCGGAGGAATCCTGTAGGAGAGCAGCAAACCACACGAGTTCCCCCCGGCCCTCGGCTCCCCTGACTAAAACACCCCTGGAGGGAAGCCGGTGGTGGTGAGACGAGGTGTTAAAGGGCCGCCTCGGCCTGGTGTCTCTCAGCTCTGAGCTGTGTGGGTGCCGCTGCTTCCTACCCTGCCCTCGCCGTCCTGCAGGCCCTGGCGCGGTGAAAGGACTGGGGGTGGCTGCGGAGGCAGCTCCGGCTCTGGTTCCGCTGCTGGGACGTGGGATCCTGCCCGCTCCCCGGGGAGCTGTCTGGAAGAATGCTGCTATGTCGATTTTTTTTTTTTTTCTTCTTTTTGATTTTAATGATTTTTTTTTTTTAATGTTCATCTCGAGTGAGGTCTGGGGTGGTTTCCCCCATGTGAAAATCATTCAGCGCTGTGTTTAAAAGGGAAGTGCTTTGGGGGGAAGCTGTGATATTGTGCAGAGCGAGCAAACGAGTGGTCAGTGCGGTGTGTGTGTGTTTTTCTTCTCTCTTTTCTTTTTTTTTTTTAAATTTCCATGAGTTAGAGATGGCGATGACTCATGGCTTGGAACGCACTTTAAATCCCTGAGGTGCTCATTGCCGCCTACCATCACGTATTGAATTTCTGACATACCGGAGGGATGTCTGCAGAGAAACTCTGATGTGCAATTATAAAATGTTGTAGCTGTATGTTGTTTGCATAGGAGCCATTAGCATGGTATAACTGTGAAAATAATGCAGCTTTAGTCTTGCTCTTGATTTCCCAGGGGCGAGGCAGTTAAGCAACTGTGCTTTATCTTTCTTTAGGATGTTGACACATGTGGACCAACAGTGACATCCTTTTCCAGCAGTGCTGTCGTTGCTCCCTCCTGCATTCAGAAGCATCTAGAGAGATTTTTTGCAGAAGGTAGGTGCTGGCAGTTCAGCTGGATGGCTGTTCTTTCTCTCCTATACCAGAAAAAGAAAACATTTACATGTTACTAGGGAGAATGGTAATGAGGCTGGTGGATACTAGCTCGCTGGTGAGAGAGGGGATTAACCTTAGCTTGGGTTCCACTTGAATCTCTGCTGAGGGGAAACGTGATAAAATGGAGTCTGGAAGAATGGCCGTGCGAGTTCCCTTTGAGAAGGGCTTGGCAGCCGCAGGATGTGGTTGGCTTAAATTACGTAGACATGTGTTGGTGATAAACCTTTTCTTAAGGAAAACTCGTGCTCCCCACCTTTTTCTGCTCAGTCGGTGTTCTTGTTTATTTAAAAGCTTTCAAATAAATGGATCAAAAGGGGAAATGGCTGTGCAGGATGGGCAATTAACATAAACTTTGTGTGTATTTAAATGTTCTGTGGGTTTCCCCCTAAAAAAAAAAAAAAATCTTAACCTTATTACAATTTATTTGTACTGAAATAAACAGCACGCAGCCTCTGCTGCTGCCATAACATTGCTGTCCATTTCTACCTCCCTCTTTTTTTCCCCCATCCTCTGAACTTCTTTACGTTTTACATCTACGTTCTAACTTGCTTTACATTTCAAGAGGATTGCTGTGCAAAACTTCCACAGTAGAGTGTAGATGGGGAAGCGAGTACCCTGTTTTGTTTTGGTTTGTTGAGAAGTAAATCTTAAGAGATTTTTTGCTTTTTATGAATGTACGGACCTGCTACTCCTTTGTGCTCTAACCTCTGGAGTATTGCTTCTGGGTTCTCTGTGTGCGTCTCCAGCTCCCGCTAAACCTCCCTTATGTGAGTTCTAGAAACGTGCATCATACTCTTCAATCTGTGCACAAAATTAGTGGCTGAACAGGATTTTTTTCAGTAGATGGGGTTTCAGCATTCAGACTACCAGAATGGGTAGCTCTGCATCTTCTTATTTTTCTCCAGTGAGTTCCTTGCCGCTTATTTTTTCTCCCCTCTGTCAAAAAGTGTTTTTAACTCTGAACTCCACCAAAGGTTTCTCTTCGCAGTGACACGGTGGTGTAGCAATTTTGCAGTTTTGCTGCAGGATGCTAAAACTCAAAATTCCTAACTTTTGGTATAGGAGTAACGGATTGCAGGGAAGAACAGCGAAGGGGTAAATGAGTTTGGGTCTGAGACTGCTCACACATCAGACTGAGGAAATCCAGAGAAACTGAAAACACATTTCCGAGTTGCAGCAGGTATACTGAAACCACAGTGACACCAGCTTTGTATTAACATGCAATACCTGAAATTCTTGGAAATTAAGGGTCACTTGAATACTTGAATTATCTCCTGTCAGCAAATTGGCTCCCAGTGAATTCATTGCCCTTCCCCGTGTTGATTCCCTCCCTGAAGCTTCTCTTAGCATCAGCAGAGCCCAGGGCTGGCTCGAGTAGGCTGCTCACGATGCTGCAGCTTGTCCCTCGGTGGGATACCTAATTTTCTCTTGAGAGAGCTCGGCGGCTTCTCTCCTGCCCACTGCAGCCCTGTGGTGGAGCTGCGGACAGGTCTCTCCAGGGACAGACGCCGCTGTCAGCAGCTTTACCAGAGGAGTTGATGTAGTGCCATTAATTTGCCATGTGAATTTGTGCTCCCGTGCTGAGGGAGGACATCTCTGTCTCAAAAACTATGCCTCCCTTGCCGTAGATCCCTCTATGTCCCCTTGCTCCCCCGCTGGGTGTTGCAGAGGTGAGCATTTCTCGGAATTAGTGGTAACACAAAGAACTGCGATCCTTAGCGATGTTTAAGGTTCACTTTGCTCTGGGACTGTGGCAGGGCTCTTTTCACTTGCCTGAAGGACTCGGCACTCTGCAGGGCTGATCTTCCTCTGCAGGAGGTGCCCAACTGGTTGTTGAGAGCCTGGGCAGGTGAAGGGAAAGTGCCTTCAGCGTTGTTCCCAGCAAAACAAATCCGTGCCGCTTGCATTGCTGGAGAGCAAGTAATGTCCCTGGATTGACAGGTGAGGAACACGGGGAGAAAAATGGGTTTTAAACCTCATCAGGGAATGCAGCATTCATGAAAACAAAGGGCTGAATAACAATGTCCACAGCACAGGAAAATGCTGTAGTGTTCTACCAGCATCCCTGTGCAGCCTGGAGGCTTTGAAGCAGGACCGAGCAAAAATACCGGGAGGACGGTCCTCTGGCAGCCATCCCTGGGAGCATTTTGCATGGAATTATTTAAAAATCTAGGGAAGTGACCTGAACCCCTGGCACAAGCAGAAAGGCAGAGCAGGATCTGAAAGCCTGCGATGCTCCTGTCGTGGCTGTGGGACTGCAGCGAGAAGCTGGCTTGTGGAAGCAGCATGGTAAGGAGAGGTGGAGGGTGCCCACGCAGCCGCGGAGGTGCCTGCACTGTCCCTCAGCATCCTGCCTCCAGCTGCCAGGCACACCGTGCTGCCTCTGTGTCCTCCCTTCCTGCAAGAGCAGAAGCTGGATGGGATGAGTGCGCCTCTCCGTCAGAAGAGGCAGAACCTGGCTTTCCTCTCCCAGAGCCCTGTACCCTTCTACATGGAGACAAATTGGGGCTGAATCTTACTTTTTCTGTGCTCTGTACTTGCCGGGGGCCTTGCTGCATGGCCTGTGACATGACAGTAGCACCCCTTGTGCGGGCTGGTTTTAGGGAAACCACCTGAATTCTGCGCAATCTGTCGTCAGGTTGGATTCTTTGCACACTGCAAAACACTGTACAGTGAGTTAGATCGAGGTGATAACACTTCAGAAAGCTGGGTGAGGGCTGCTGCCCTACCAGCAAGGAGGGGAACCCTGTTTGGCAGCATAACAGCACTACGTGGTGTTCCTTTTCCTCACCGTGTAAAGGTTACGGGTTAGGGTGACACATGTTATGGGGCCAGGCTGCTAGCAGGTCGGGGAGGGGGACTGGGGGCCTTGTAAGGGTAGGAGGTGGTTACAGGTGAGCTGAGTTGGACCTGACAGTCCAGGTCATAAATATTTGGAAAGGCAGAGAAATATCCCTATTAAAAAAAAGGTATTCTCCTGAATGGCCTGACATGAAACTTCTGGTGGATCTAGGGGCAGCTTTTCTTTTTTCTCTGTCATTTTCTTCCATTTTATAATAGAAGCCCTAGACGTGAGGAACCGTTTGGACATACGTATTTAACTGGGAGGAAAGAGCTGTAACACTGGTGTGGCTCTAACCACAAACTGACGGTTTCCTGCTGCAAGTAACTTTCTATAGACCTAAACCTCGTTCGCTCGTGTCTGTCTGCGCTGTTCAAATAGCTGAGGCAGATTCCACTGCTTCGAGGCTTCTTGTTTCTGATGAAGTCTTTGTTGTAGCAGTCTGGGGGATGGCAGCTTGAAGAGAGATCAGTAGAGATGTAATAAAAATTCTGGGCTGGTGAAGTCCAGAAAGCTTCTGTATCTTCTGATCTCATGTAATGTAGAAGTCAAGAAGCAGCACCATTAAACGTGTCAGAATGGCTTTGTAATTACACTTGCATGCATAAAGCTGTTTATTTCTGGGGTGATAGGATGTAATCACATGAACCTACATGCCTGACTGAGACCTCTTCATCCAGTATTTCCATGGCATCGTTACATGCTTCTGATATTCCTCCCCTTCCCCATCCTCCTTCCCTGTGATGTGTTAAATATCACGGCCGCAAAAACGAGAGCACGTTTCTCCCTGCTGTTCCCATTCCAGCTGGAAAACTTGGACAGATCCTTCCCTTGTGGTTTGTGATACTGTAAATAAAGGCTTGGGAGGTCACACGTTCTCCATCTCAAGTTATTTTGATTCTGGTGCTGGAATGGTGGGGGGGCAGGGATCAAAAAAAGCAAAACCCCAAATTGTTCTGGTTTATTGTGAGGAAAACAACTCATCAGTGAAAGCAGTTGGGGGAAAAAAGACAGTCTTTGAGTAAAGCTGAGAGCTGGAGAATTAGACTCAAGGATTTCAGAGGAATCTCCTATTGAGCTTTGAATGAAAAGTCACCTACAAAGGAGAGGTTCTGGACACCACGCTCCTGTGATCTGGTGCTGTTCCTGGAAGCTGCTGAAAAAATTGTCTAGCTTTAAAGGCATATCGACAGGACTCTGTAAGCATGTTGGTGAGTAATTTTACCACTGTTCTTCATGAGTGAACAGCATTAATACGTTAAGTGACCTTTGGGCATATGAGTAAAGTGGGCTTTTAAATATGGGGCTGAGAATTTCTGCCCGTGGGTCTCGCTGGCTGTGATGCATCTTGTGGTTTGGCCGCTCTGAGTCGCTGCTGACAGCCCGGGGCAGGACCCGATGGTCCGGGGCACGGTCAGTGGAAAATACATCGTGCACACCCGCTCCAGGCACGTTGTGTGGTTTGCGATTCTGCCCCGATTGGCAGCAGGCAGATGGGTTGCGGTGGCTGCTAGGGCTGCGTTTCACGCCTGGTGCCCTACATCTGGTGGGCTCGGTCTCCCCAGCTGTGCTCCTTTCCACGTTGGTGTTCAAGGCTTTGAGTGCTCGCAGAAAACACTGCTTAGGTTTAGACTTCTGTTTCATATTTCTTGATTTTGACATTTGTATAATCCTGGTTAGGTTTTACTCAGAAATGAGCTCAAAACAAGGTCCAGTGGCCTTTATTACTGGCTGGTGGTATGCAGAGCATGATTAATGTTGCCTTACCAGGGAGAAATGAACAGTTACCGGCAACTGTGTCACTTCTTCTGTTGAGTTTTGAAGAGGCCTTTTCCTGGTAAAGATCTTTTTTTTTGTTACTTTTATCAAAACAGGATATAAAATGTGAATATAATTTGTCACTGCAGAGCTTGCATTTACCTTGACGCTACAGAAGTATTTCTTTTTCCATAAACTATTACATTTAGAAACGCACAGCAGGAACAAAAGAGAAACTTTCCACCTCTAGATGTTAATCTTTGCACAGGATAGTCTTTTCAGTCTTTTTGATTCAATAACAATTCTTGCTTGATCTTCTTTTGCACTTTTTTCTTTAATGGGCACGTGGCATGTGGACATAAAAAAAATAATGGCCCAATTTCACCCCTGCTGTAGCTCATTGACGTCACTGAAGCTACAGCAGGGATGACTTGGCCCAGATTCTTTAAAGAAAATAAGACCTGATGAACGACCCCTCATGGAAAAGCTCTGTAGAGAAGGTTGTCCTGAGCACAGCACAGAGCAGGTGCTGTGTAATTTTTGATAAAATTCCCACTGGCAGCCTTCCCATGAAGTGGGGTAGGTCCCTTCCTGAAGGGGACAGACAGCAGGACACGTGCTTGCAGACTCGCTTTCATGATGCTGTAGCAGTGTGGTGGAAAGGGATGGTTCAAGAAGTGGTTGAAGGCTACTTAGGCAGAGCAGGGTGGAGATGTGACTTGCTTGGAAGCTTTCAGAGATGGTTTCCATCTTTTGGCGCGCCGACACAGCAGCGCAGTCTTTGGGAAAAGAAGGCATGGTTGAAATGATCTGGGGGAAACTTGCCTTGAGCAGATTTTTAGGAAGCTGGTTTCTATCTGTTTTGTCTCCTACAAGCCAGTTTGTTCCTTTTTCCTCAATGCTGCCCAGAGGTAGTGGTCCCTGCCACGGCTGAGGGATGCATGTGGGTGAGCTGTGTGCCATCTGAGCGTGGCGGCTCTTTTCCCTGCTGTGCAGGATGCTCCCAGGGCTGGTACTTCAAGGTCGGTCTAAGGTGCTACAAACTGCGCAAAAATAATAAATTCAAACTTGATTTAAATGCTCAGTCTGCTTGAAGCTGAAATACCGGTTTGAATCTGAAAACAGTTTAAAAAATATGAAAGGTTCTTGCACAGCTATCGACTGCTTTTCTTTTTACCAAAGCAGGGGTAGCGAAGCACGGCTGGGAGTCCTGCACATCTTGACGCTAACTTACAAAGCGAGCGTTTTGCTCACGGTTACAAATAACTGCAGGAAGGAACACTCTTTAAGAAGCAGTCATAGGCCCCGAAGCTGTATCTGCAGTGGCTGAACGCTTGATCACTGTTTGCAATGCCAGAATTAGTTGCCGAGGGCACCTTTAACCTACTCAGCTGAATTTTTAGTTCTTGGTGGTAATAACTATCTGGCCAAGGCAGGTTCTCTGGCAGTTAGTCCAAGAAATCAGATATCTTTCTGATGCCAGACTCTTCTGGTCCACTGAATATTACTGCAAGAACACGCAGTTCCCAAGAAGGAAAATGCTTACTGTGGTTTTGGTGACAGTTGGAGCTGACTCGGGAGAGGGGGAGATGGAGCGCAAAGCGTTTCTGTCTGCTTCTAGGAGCACGTTCATTTTATGGGGCTGATAAGTGGGAAAGTTTGCTGCAGTCGAAAGCCAGCATAGTGTCAAAGTGACATTGACTGGTATAAATAGTGAAGGGGGGATTAGATCTTCAGAATATGTTCGGTCTTATGATTAGTCATCCAAAACTCTGCTGGTGAGAGGGAAAGAAATGTGGGTTGAACCTGTTAAATGTCCTTCTAACTGTGAAAGAGCCAGGACAACCAAGTACTTAATTCATGATTTCCAGTGAGACCTCCCCGGGGCCGCCAGCAGGCTGCTCAGGAAGAACAGTAATGCCAGGGGAGGTAGAGGTGAGGGAAAGATAGCTGAAAACTGCTGCCTTAAAGACCTTGGGAAGCAAAGGATGTTTGGTGTTACGCAGATAAGAGGAATGTTAACATCTCTTTATTGCACAGAAAACAGCCTTATTTGCAGAAACTGTGCTCCTTGGAGCTTCTTTCCTAGTGCTGGTTTCTTGCATTCATTTCAGTGCACTCATTGCACCTATTTAGTGTCTTATTGCACAGCTACTGAGGCCAAAAGCAAAACTTCACAGAGCTGAGCAGAACCCGCCCTAGGACTTTAGATAGGTGGAACCACCACACCTCCCTCCGAGCAGACGGACGGGCAGCAGGGGCTGAACCTGTATCCAGAGCCAGTAAGTGTTTACAGGTAAATTTTACCCGAGTAACAAAACGTGTGGAGATCTTGAAGTTGTGAGCCTTTTTGACTGGCCCACAGCAGTTAAATTCTTAGCAGCAGACACCTGTGATGGGTCTGAGTGGAGTACCAGCTCCCTGGTTTAGGAATAACTTAATTCCCGCAGCATGCGGTGTAGAGATCCTTTTCCTAATAGTGAGGTGCGCTTCCTTTGGCTCGAAATCTGGTCCTTAGGAAGGTGTGCAGCTGTTAACAGGTATTAGCAAGCAGTTGTGTTGCATCTGTATACGAAGCACGTCCGCACCCTAAATCAATGCTGGTTTCCCTGCTGAAGACCGAGCGGAGCACGTCTCACGCAGCGCTCGGGAGCAATGCTGGGAAATCGCGTGCCGCAGCCAAGTTTTGGTTTATGTCCCGTGAAACATCAGCGTGGGGATGTGCACGTGGCTCGGCTGTCCCCGGGGTGCCTGCAGGTTATCAGCGAGATAACCCTAGCACTGAAAGCGCTGTGACGGGTGTCCCTGACCGGCTGTGACCGCTCCTGACTGCGGGTCGGCTCGAAAGCTTCAAGTGGAAGTGATCCAAAAGGCCCCGCGTCTCACGGCACCAGTAGGTCCTGCGGTACGAGTCTGCTTCAGTCCCCGTGCCCAGCCCCGCCGGCTGCAAGCAGGCAGAAAGCTGCTCCAGCAGATCTATTGACGAACCCTCCTGCGTATCCAGTTTGTTTGTGAAGAACGATGACTAAAAATCAATATGCAGATCAGGAGCGCTCCGAGGATCTGAAGAAAATCTTCGTGCGGTATCTGCATCATCCCAGCAGTCGGGTTTGTTTGTTTGTTTGTTTTAAAAAAAAACAGGGTAGGAGGAGGGAGATGCAAATACCGCATTTATTCAGATTAGAAAGGAACGTGGGGAAGGAGCCCTAGAGAAAAGGGGAATGGCCCGGTGCTGAAGGAGAACTTTGGGTTTACTCGACCGGCATGGTTAATCTGCTCTCAATGGTTTGGGCGTTAAGCTCCAGAGCTCTCACTTCAGGCCATCCCCTACCAGGTGCTGAGGTTCCCCTGGGTGCTCTCAGGTCCTGTTCAGGACTCTGAGGCTCAGGTTTACTCTTAAGGACTGAGGTCGAGTAACAAAGAATGATGGAAGGGGAACTTTCAGCCATCCCTGTTTGTGATTATGTATGAACTGTCTAAGAAAATAATCTTGAAATTAACTTGCTCCATTTCCTTGATCAATGGCTCTAGTTTGGGTACTAATTCTTCTGTGTTATAGCTAGAATGCAATCTACCACTGAAAAGTTCCCTTTTTTTTTTTTTTTTGATGAGGTTTATTTTGATGGATTATGTTTCTAGGTAACTGCTGAAGGTTATTTCTGGGAAAGGCTGCCAGAACGCTTATTAACATGTGCCCGGACCCAGGTACAGGCCCTTTTGAAAATTTGGCCGTTCCTGTTTAACCTCAAAGAGGGGCAGGGACTGTGCTGAAGTGTGCGAGTCCTCCCAGTTCCCTGCCCACGCTGGGTCTGGAAATAACTCTGTCAATAGTAGAAATGTCACAGCAGGAATGATTTGCTGGATGTGCCCAATCCCATTTATCTAAATGAGCTGTGATCTTGGATTTAACATTCTGTTTCATAGCTGAGATAAGAGGCACATGAATTAGATTATTGCTGGAAAAAAATAGAGGGGTGCTGATATAAATACTTCTGTGAGGAGTTTAGCAAAGCATTAGCAAGTCTTTTTATATTTATGAACAGCAGTGGTCAAAGTACTGTCTTGCAAAAGATGCTTTCCGCATGATACCAACTCCAGTCATTAAAAAAGCATGAATCAGATTAAGAAGTGGAGGGTTTTTGATTCGCCTCTGAGTCCTCGGATGTCAGCGCAAGCTTTAATCAGCCGCTGGTGAGGAGCTACCGCATGGGATGGGAGCAGGGGATGTGGGCAGAGATGATCCTGCTGTGGTGGTTTAGGGGCTCTCCAGCCCCCGCGAGGTGACTGCCCCCCAGCTGCTCACCTCTCGAGGATTTTTGAGCCCTCTTGTCCCTTTTGCTGCCCCATCAGCAGCGGCCAAGGGCATCATCCCTGTGGTTTGTGGAGCCGGCAGCTGTGTTGACCATGATGCTTCTTAGGCAGTTGTTTGGTGCTCTTCTTTCAGGTGGATGTTTTCAGCACTACTTTCTGTCCTTCCTGGTAATTTCCTCTGCACGTGGAACAAGCTTCTTGAGCCATTTTGTGTTTCACGACACCCTTTTGGCCCATGCTCCCCATTGCTTTGAGCACCCTGCTGCTTTTTCCTGGGGCTCAGGGGAGAGGCCTGGGGGGAGATGCAGTGACGGGGCTGACAAACGTTAACATCTCAAGGGTTTTTTACAGGCAAGATGCCATCCACTGTAATTGTTGGCTCTCTTAGAGGCAGTGCTGAGCAGTTTTCTCTCTCCCCCCGTGTTCTGAGGACACGGATGCTCAGTCTTGGCCTGACACCAGCGCCTGCGTTGTGCGGAGCCAGGAGCAGCGGGGCAGGGAGGTGTCCCCGTGGCAAGGCCGCGGTGTGTAGGGCACTGCTGCCCTGCAGGGCCAGACTGCAATAACTTGGAGGGGCTGGCCCAGCCCTCTGGGTGTGCTGGAAGGGCTGCAGAGTGCTCACGCCTGTGCGATGGCTGCTTTCTGCCCTTTGAGGCCAGGGACAAAGGAGTTCCCCGAACAGGATGGCAGGAAGTTCAGGAGGTGGAAGGCAGGAAGAAAAACTATGCTCCTGGGCTACTGGGTGTAGAAAAACAGCTTTGTATTTTGAATCCCCTGTGGTGAGTTTTGTGTTTGAGTTCGTACTGCGTTCAGCAGTCCCTGCTGTCTCTCTAGGCAGCTGTCCTCAGCCTCACCGTTATCGCCGTGGCTGTTTGCTAGTGATAAAAGCCAAGCTGAGGAAGGCCGGGATCCAGATACTGGGAAAACGGACCGTGCTTTCGTCTGGGCTTGTCTCTTCTAAGAGATTGAGGTGGTATGCGGATCTGCTTCCTTAGAGACCTAAAGTATGCTTTTACTGACTCCTTGGGCTTTGTGAAATGATGGAAGAACATCTCAAAAAAATAATAATAAAAAAAAATTGGTCAAACCTCCCTTCTCACTTCTTAGTGTTGTCCTAGTAGCTGCCTGTTATGGATCAAAGTAACTCCCCGTGCCATTCTCTTTCTCTTCAACATAAGCTAGCTTATATCATGAATAAAAGTTAACTGAATCGGACTGGTGGTTGGAATAAAGTGGCTCTATCATTGCCAAGCCTCCTGCTGCTGGTGGCTCCGGCAGCGTTGTGCCCAGCCGAGGCCTGGTGATGTGCAGGTGCCGCCTGTTCTGTGCTGCGACCAGCTGAGAGCGGCCTGCCTCTAGCAGGAGGGCAGGCTTTGGGTAACGTAGAACAGCCTTGAAGGGAAAGCAGCCAGCATTCCCTAGCTCCCAGGGCTTGCACCGCAGCATTCGTGAAGGCTGTGCCACCTCCTAGCTCTCCCTGCCTGCTGTCCCTCCGCCGTGTCGGAGCCCAGCGTCGCAGCAGAGCCTGGGTGCCTGCTGCCTTTGGCAGCCTCGCGTCCGAGCGAGTGCCCGGGTGTCACCCGGGCTGTGCTCAGCTCACCCCGGAGCTAACGGGCGCTGCTTCCTGACGTAAAAGCAGCCGAGAAACTCTAGCCAGGGGCTGAGCTACATCAGGCTGCGCTTTCAGAGGTTAAACTGATTGCAGATCTCTCAAAAATAAATCTTTCTGTATTAATAAATGAACGCCTGCAATGGTTGCTTTATTATGGGGCACGGAAGCTCTCAGAAAGAAAAATTTCCCGAATGAGCCATTTGTGCAGTCTCTGCTGACTTTTAAAGATCGGTGTCGTTAATTGAATTCTGCCCCCTCCATCAGAAGGGAGAGCGCGCTCTTCGCTCGCACCCGAGCTCGATGCACTTGGAAGAGTGTGGGAAGAGATAAAACATGCAGAGCTCGTTGCCTTGCCCCTGTGGCAGTTGGGTTATCGGGTTCTTTTGGGGAGAGTGGGCAGCCTTTCAACGCGATTTTTCTTAACACTCAGGGCTTTCGGAGTGGGAAGGCTTCCGCGCTGAGGCTCCCGTAGAGTTGTTGCTTGGCTGGGAGACCTGGCTAGGTGGCTGCTGCTGACTCATTCTTCCTGCAGATTTTCTCATAAAAGCAAAATGCATCGTCCATATATCACGAGTAGCTCTGTTCTCCTTCCTACAGGGAGCGATACCGGTTGGAAATCGATCGCACCTTATCCCAAGCATTGCAAACGTAATAATTAAGATCTACTTAATTTCTGCGCTTGATAGGTGGGGAGACGGCAGCGTGTTCTTTGAGGCTGTGCTTTGTCTGTTGAAAATAATCTTACCAATTTTACATAAATGCAGTATCACAGCCCGCCCTTATTAGCCACTGATTAGAGGGTCCTTTGTGAAGTGTTGTCTGTTGCTGACATAATTTAATTAATATGAAACCAGTGAAATTCCTATGGAAACAAAACAGGAGCAAATTGAATACCAGATAAATGCGTGCTCTGGACTACCAAAGCGAACACAAAACTAATTTCTTAATGGGACCACTAGAAGAGCAAACAAATCTACAGAGCTGTGGTTGTGTGCCTCAGCGAGAAATGTATGTTTGTGGATATAATTAAACTTCAGTTAATAACGTATTGTCCTCGGTCTTGGCGAAGAACTGCATTTGGGCTGGAGCTAAGTGCCCGAAGCGTTCTGCTAGCTTAACTTCTCTGTACAGCTGGCCCAGGGCTTTCGTGGCACTTGGGGATTTGGGGTGCTTGGCTTGCGCTTTGGCTCGTTCCTCGCGTGGCTCCGAGAGCGTGACAAACCCCTTTTGTGCAGAGGGATGCTGGAGGAATGGGCTGCCGTCCCCGTCCCTGACCCGCCGTGGGAGGCGGTGGGTGAGCTGGGAAGGCAGCCTTCAGCAGCCGTGCGTGAGGAAGGGTGAAGTGTGAAGGTGATGCTTCATGATTCACTTTTTGCATTGCAAATCCCGTTTCGTAAGTAAGCTGCTTCCACCGGTGCATTAAATGATTTATTATCTCAGGGCTTTTCTTCACCCTGAAAAGAAACAAAAGGCGGTCAGTGTTTTTTTCAAGCTCTGCGCTGAATATTATATGATTAAGTTGTAATTTTGAAGTGACGCATTTGGGCACCTAATTTTCAAGCCCATCTTTGGTTTCGGGGATCATAAATGCTGGCTCCAGCTGTAATGAAGTGCCGGGTTACTTAATACGCTCCTATCATTGTGTGTGTCTTTTGTTCAAATTATTAAATCACGGTAGCTATGACTATAATAACGCGGTTGTTTTATGTCTTGGAACAGGGGAAAATAATTTTATTTAGCAGGAATAATGCAATTGTAACGTGCCTCTGGGTTGGAGTTACAGGGGGAGGTGGTGCAGGTGGCTGGCAAGCCAGCGCTGCTCTCAATGACTTTCTGCAGAAATTCCGCAGCGTGTTTGTTCGTGGTGGGACGGCTCGTGAGCAAACACCGGGGTGTTGGTGAGTGGAAGCAGTAAAAAAAATACTGTGGCTGTGAGATCCCAGTCATTCCAGGCAGCAGCCCGGGGAATTGGCTCAGACAGGGGCTGAGCTCTGGCTGTGAGATGCCGGCCACCCCGGGCAGAGCGCTTCTTGGCACCTCTGACGGCCGTCCGCAGGTAAGCAGCTGGCTGCCTCCGTGGTTTTACGAAGCACAGTGGCAGGAAAGGACTCCGAGATCCCCTGGTGCAAAATGCTTTGAAAATGAAGTATTTATTTCCCCTTTTTGAAGGGGGAAAGGTGCATTACGGTTTCTCAAATCAGGATGACTGCACCAATTCAAATGTAATTTGATAAATGAAGTATAAAGGCCCAGGGAATGACCTCCTGTAAAATACAGTGCCTGAATCATTTGAGCTTTAAATCTTGCTCCCACATCTCTGTGTTTCCTGCTCGTGCTGTTCATTGAAGTAGCCTCCTGTGCCTTGTTGTTTTGGGGTTGATAATGGGTAGCTAAGTGGGGCAGGCTGCAAAGAAGGTTTCTGTATAAATACAGCGCTGTGCTTTTCTATGCATGAAGTGCCTTGTGGATATGAGGGGCAGAAACCCTTCTGATTTCTCCTCCTTTGTGTTTGTAGCCGGGCCCTGACGTGAATTTGTGCTCTTTGCCTGCCCTTCAATACCCAGTTCCTTGCGGCTTCCCTTCCTCTTGCAAAACCTTGTGCTTCCCTGGCTGCAGGGCAGCCCGTGGTTCCTTTCCAAAGGGATCGTGAGGATTTTACGAGCTCTCAGGAACTCAAGGGTGTGACCAGCTTACAAGCGAGGGCAGAGATTTTTTTTCCCCTCTTTAGTTTGGGGCTAAACATATCTTGAACTTGTTTAACACTTCCGATTGCCAGCATATCAGCAGGAATCTATTTTTCCACTGTAGATGGGTCCCAGCATAATCTCAGGCTCTTGCTAGGGCTGCCCACAAAGTTTTGTTGGTCCTCCCCTGGGGACCGGGTGTAGGAAGCGATAAAACTTTATGAGAGGTAGTTCCTTTATTCTTGGTAAACTCCTTATGAGGAGCGTGTTCATGTATTTGAAGGACAGTGGAACAAAAGTTGCCAGGCTGGGCTTTGCTTGAGGAAAAACCGATGTTATTGCCTGCCCTGCCAGCTCTTGGCCCAGCCCCGGGGCTGCCGTTTCTGCCTCTGCCCTTGTCCCCATGGGCACACGCAGCCGTCCGGAGCCCAAATGGAGCAGCCTGGCTTTGTCCAAGCTGCTGCTCTGCAGCAGTGTGATGTCCTGGGGATGCGAGAACCCTGCAGGTGGGTTGTAGCTTGGGCAGTGCTCGTTTCCTCAGGCGCTTCGTCATGCCACAGAGCTGCTGTCGAGCTCTTTTTCAGGGGTCTTGTCCCTGCGAGGCTTGGCATGCTCACCCTGCTGCAAGTGTGCACGACGTGCTCAGTCACCACCTGCTGCAAAAGTGTGAAATAAAGGGGGTTTCCAGGCATTTGGAGCTCTGGATAGGAACCTGTCGGTGCGTTGGCTGCACAGCCCTGCTGATAGCTCTGCGGGGTTTCTGCAGGCTGGCTGCCCCGCACGCTCTCTCGAAGTAGGGCACTGGCCAAGAGATCTGGGCTGGCAGCGACATGGAGCTGGCAGAGAGCAGCCCAAGCAGGTAGGAACTGTCAGGGGAGCTCTGGGAAATTAGAGGGGAATTTTTTTTGTTTTTTTTTTTTTTTTTTCTGGGATATGCCAAGAGTAGGCAATTCGGACAGGGAATACCTGGCACAGCACGATGGCAGTTTAGCCAGCTGCCCTAGCAGGATGCTTTTGCCAGGAGCCTTTGGGCCTATTATTCTTAGCGTAAATAAAACTAACTAAAATAATTGCTACTATAAATAAAGCTAAATGAGTATGTATATCGTGAGTCTCTGCCTGCGCCTTATGTGTTCAGCATTTCTTCCTTTCTACCTCTGCAAGCAGTTAATGGAGAAGGAAAGGGCCGGCAGTGGGTACAGACGTCAGCTAGGCAGCGAGAAGGCCACTAATAACTTTCTCCCAAGATGAAAGCTGCATTTGTATGGTCTGAATTTCTTTATTTTACTGTCTCCCTGGTGGGGAAGAATTACGGGTGATGACGGTGGGCCAGCTCCTTTTGGGAAACACTGAATGGGGGAAGGACTTATTAAAGGAAATCTGTAGTAAATTCCTTGATAAGTGCCTTTTTTTTTTCCTTCTCTTATTCAAAGAGGTGGTTTATAACTAAGAGCCCATTAGCCCCAAGAGGTAATTTTGTTGTGGCAGTACCTTACTGAATGAAAGCTTGGTAGTCAATTTCTGGCTGGTGGCCTCAGGAACAGCCCCTGGATAATGCTGTACCCAGGGTTTTATTTTATTCTTTTTTCTTTAAATAGAGGTTGGTGCAGCTCCTTCCTATGTAGAACACCTTGGTGAAGCACGTGTCAGTATTTTGAATTATGCTTTTTGTTTGCTGCAGGCAGTTCTAGTACTCTCTCCTTTCACCCCCGGGGCTTCTAGAAGGTTTCTCGACAGATCCAACCCCTCTCCCCACAACGCAGAGACAAAAAAAACGAAGAGCTCCTCTGCATGCTGCCATGCCTCACCTCTTGGGTGCTGCTAGGGAAACACGGTGGTGGTTTTTGCATAGGGTACTAAATTTAGAGGAGCAGAACTTCACTGTGAAGGGGTCCTGGTCTGCTTCCTGCCCACAGCTGTCCCTGCACCGAGGAGCAGTCAGAGCTCCTCGGTGTAAAACCTTCTGCACCCAACACAGATTCTCTAGTAAGGGATTCTGAGCACTCTGCTTCCCTTATGTGAAGTGGGTTTTGCTACTTCTGGCTTGAGTACTCGATGATAATTGATCTATATTTAAACAAATTGTCAATTTTTTCCTAGGGTAGTGGTAAAGAGATGGGGGAGAAGTGTATATAGCAAAAAGAGTATGGCAAAGACTGAGAACTGCTGCTGGAACTGAGTACCACTTAGGTTTAAAATATCTCATTTGCTCAAAGAAATGGTAATGTGTTCCCAAATATCTCCACACTAGCTGTTGTTTCTGCAGGGTGGCTAATGCAAAATCTCTTCTGCTGGGGAGGAAAGAAAAACAGTGAGGAAGGTCATGTGTATTTTGCATCTTGCCTCTTTTTCCCCTCCCTTCAGCCTCCAGTTAAAGCATGTTTGGGCTCGAGTCCCCTGAGCTACCCAGGTGCAGAGGATATTATGGATTCTCCATATTGCCAGCCCTAATTTTAGCTACATTCAGCGTAGTTCATGCCAATACTCACCCACTTGCATTTGCACTTTTGGTAGCAGTCATTACACAGTGTGAGCTTCACACATGTGCCGCTTCTCCTGCAGCTCAGCTGGCAGCAGCGACGTGTGTTCCCCACAATAAAATAGTGGGGTTTGCGTGGGCAGGGGGCTGGTGGGAGGACGCACGCACGTGAGCAGGTCCCTGCGGAGCGCTGCCGCTCTGCTGCGCTTGTTGCAGCCTGCCGGAGGGAATTGGAGGGGGGGGAGAGGTCTGTAATTCCCTTCTGCTGCTCACTGATGTGGAAAAATGGCTCTGCGTTGCGTGTTATGTTCTCTCGTGCACTTTCACTGTGAGAGGGCTCCCAGTCCAATTTGTCAAGGCAGAAACTTGACGTGAGTCCAAATGCACTTGACAATAGTCTCTCTGCTGTCAAAACCTCTCCTGTGATAAAAACAAAGCTCCGGAGTAATGCTCCTCCTTCCTTCCTATGGCTCTTAAGAAAAGAAAGACTCAGCATCCTGGAGTTGTTCTGGGGAATTTTTTTTTATATTCAAAATGCTTGCACATTTTTCCCTTTAGAAATTTGACAGAGCAGTGCATTCAAAACAGAGATAGCCACAGAGAAATGATTTGGATTTATGCTTTCTTTAATTGGACCACATAAGATTTTATTCACTGATAGTGTCCAAAGGGAGCTGCAGAATATTGCAGAAAGAGTGAACGTGTCCATTGTGGTAATACGCTTTTGATAAATGCATTATGGCATAGTTATGAAGTCAGGAAGAAGCCTTAATTACTGTTATGAAGCCATTAGAGTCTAAAACAGCAATCCGAGCTCTTGTTGCGTTTTATATTTCTGCACTGAAGGCCTTAGCACAAAAAAAGTGCTTGTTTTAAGAGGATAATTTCTTCATTTCATTTCCTTTGCCTTTTTTAAATGGTGCAGAAGTGACAGTGGGTACTTGTGTATGAGAGCAGTGAGCTACAAGGATTCGCACAAAGAAATACAACTTTTTTCACCCAGCACAGACTGCTCCAACTGGAAGGGAAGCCAAGGCCGTATGAGCCACGGGCTGGTTTCTGCTAATACACATGCTCATGTAGTATAAGAAACTGCTGAACTTCTTTCTCCCATCTTAAAAAGGGAAAGAGGGCAGGATCAGTCTCCAGGAACCCAGCGTAAAGCTTCCTCTGGGGCTGGGGAAGGAGAAGGACTGCTCTCAGAAACTTTATTTTAATCAAAATGGCCGTGGAAGATCAGTGTTCTACACACGAGGCCGATGACGAGTCCGGGCCTGGTCACCTCAGCGCGGCGAGGAGCCTGCGCCGTCCCGCTGGGCTCCTCTGGCGGCACCCCCAAAGCCAAATGTTTGGAGCCCATTGTTCACAGACCAAAAACGTGTGCAAAATGTGTTTAGCTTGCACGTGTTGACTGGGCTTTCATTTCTTAACCTATCCAGAGGAAGACCGTTCAATGCTCGGTCACCTGTTTTCGATGCTTTGTAAATGTTTGACTCTCTGATAGTGCATTATTGATGGCAGATGTTAATTTAATAGAGTGAACTTTGTTACCCGTCAGGATATAAGCATCTTAATTTAAAAAGAGGGGGGAGAAAAAAAAAAAGAAACCTGACAAAAATGTAGCTGTAAATCAAAGGTCAACAGGCATAACAGCGTGAAGGTACTGTTTGCTCAGTTGTTAAATTGATACTGTGATGCTTTCTTAAATGTAATATTTCTTTAGTGACAGGAAGGTTAAGTACAAGTTGTACTGTTATGTGAAAGGAGTAATGAACCTTATTTATTAGTGTTTTTCTAAAGCTGATTGCTTAAAATAATCGCAAGTGCAATGCGGTAGCGCTGATGCCTTTCCCTGTGGCTCTGGGAAGTGGCTGGCTGCTTTGGGCCCCTCACACTATTCCGGCCCCACATGGGTTTCACACTGGCTCCGATCTGTCCTCAGTTTGGGATCTGACCCTTGGCTGCCTGGGGAAGTGGTGGGGCCCCTTGTTCAGAAGCTTCTGGTTAAGAAAAGAGCACTTGGAAGAGCCCTCCCCAGGAGCAGGTATGTCCTTGATGTACCAAGCCGGGCAGGCCGTGGGGATGCCGCGTTGTGTTGCGGGGGGACGAGGCTCGGGCAGCGTTGTTTGTAAGGAGTACAGGATTCAGGCTCGGCAGTCGGAAAGATAATTTTAGAAATCTCAAGAATGTCTGCTCAATATGTTGGAACAGTTTCCTCCTTTTGCAAAAGTGTGTTTATCTTTGCTGTGGGACAAGGTCTAGTGCGGTGCGCGCAGCCTGTCCCCTCAGACTGTTTTTCTGGTTTGGTTCAGTTATCAGTAATAAGCCAAAACAACCCCCCTAAACATTTAACTGTTCCAAGGCTGCCTGTTTTTTTCCTCTGTTCAGCTTTCAGCATACTGAGCTGGGGAAGGTGATGATGATAAATATTACTGCCTTGTTTCCAAAAGCTGTTGGGTAAGATCTCTCACTGCAGCATCTGAAGCATTACTGGAAATATTCAGAACTGTTATAACAACATCTCTGGTGTAGTTTTTCTTTTCCAAAAGTCTTTCCCTTCCCCCTACTTCTGGTAGAAAACGCTAATTAGCAGAGAGATTCAGGTGAATCATGCAGCAAACAGGGAGCGTAGAGATGCTCCCCTTCCCTCCAGGTAGCAGCGTCAATTCTCAGTGTACTGGCAGTGCTGCTGCATTTTTCATTATGTTTGTGCATTTCCAAATTTTAAATGTCTCCAGTTATGATGGTTTGTCCTGATTGCTTGTTGGGACAGGCTTTGGTGTTCTGAAACTTGGGCTGATTTCTTGAAGCAGGGCATAAGGCATTGAAATTCTCAGAGCGCTGCGTCTCTTTACAGTGACAATGCTCCAGATGAAACCGAAGTACCACTGCTCGTGAGGAGATAAGCTGAGTACGGCTTCCTCTCCAGAGCACTCTGCTCCGAATAGCTCTGCGATTACAATTTTTTATCTCTGCTTGGTTAATCCATTACAGTGTTTTGAGCTGATGTCTAACTTACAGTCCAGTGCTGTTCCACAGTTTTCTGGTTTAAGACCATCACCAGAAGGTGCCCAGAGTCGCTGCAGTGGCATTGCTGGGTTTGCATTTCCATGGGCAGGCTTGAGGACAGGGACGTGTCTGATGAGAGCTTGCCTTGGCCACAGCGGGAGGATTTTAACCTCCAGGGGTGCTTGTCTTTCTGTGCTTGCCTTGGTGCCTTTCCTGTGGGCTTTGACCAGAGAATGCCATGCAAGCCAGACTCGAAAGCTGAGACAGAGCAGTGGGGAAATGTTACCAGCCCTCTGCTAATAAACCTTTGCCCTTTTTAAAATCCTTGAGAAAGCTGGAGACTGTTGCAGGTGGTTAGCATGCCCCAGGCAGTGGCTCCTCTTCCTACCGCCCCGTACAGTGTGTGCTGCCATCCACTGCTACGCGCTTGCAGCCCTGTGCCCATCCCTCTCCTCCTGCCCTGTCCGGGTCTGCTGGGGCTGTGTCCATCCCCGGTTTGTCTCCATCCCTTGCGGGGTTTCCTGGGAAGTGTTTCACCCCAGCTGCACGCGTGTGTTAGCAGATGCTGAAACCAACCATTTGTCTTCAGGCATTTGGGGCAAACGCCAACAGAAAATGGCACAGAGGACGAAAAGTAAATTGGCCTTCTAAAATCCTTTCAGCTTTAAGTATTACAGATATAATTAGAAACAGAGGCAAGGATTATTATCCTATAAGTGCCTTTCTAGTCTGTTCTGCTTTTGTAACCTTTCTTTTTTCATCTGTCATTCTGTCTTGCTGCATTGTTTCTCCCTGCAGCCTGGCATCTCCACCGTCGTGTCCCGTTGCTGCCTTAACGCGTAGTACCGAGTCTGTTTGCTTTTTCCTCTATTTACGTCACAGCTGTCGTCTTTTGGCTCTGCACTGGTGTTCCCGTGAAGCCACCATCATTCAAACAAATAGGGAGTTCTTATCACTTCAAGAAAATAGAAAAGATGCCCTCTGCAACCGCTTGTTCCCAGCTGCCTGGGCTGGGCGTCTTCCCCCTTTGCTACTTGATAAATTAAGATTGCTTAAAAAAAAAAAAACAAATCACAAAACCCACCATGAAATGCATGCAGTTGCCAACCGGCAGGTTCCCTTCTGCTCATGAGAGGCTGCATCTCCCTACCCTGATGGGCTGGGGGGGGAACCAAAGCAGGGGAAGACAAAACAAAACAAAAGAGCAGATGTGCAAAAGCCCCCGAGCGTGCTTGTGTGGCAGAGCCCTTCCCTGCCTCTGTGCACCGCATGCCCAGGCATGCTGGGGAGCCTGGAGCCTGATGCAGCGTCAGGGTGCTGCTCTCCAAGGACCTTTGTTCAGGACCCTGCTGCTTTTCTTCCCAAAGGCAGGCCTGCCCGTGGGAGCTGTGCCCCATAGCGTCTTTGTACCTGATTTTCTCCTAAGCAGCTTGTGTCAGTGTTCAGTGCATGCTGGGGATGTGCAGCAGCTCCAAGCCTGGGCTCTGGAGCACGGTGGCTTGGGCACCCTGAAGGGAATGGCAGCTGCTTTTAAAACAAACAAAACTCCTAAAATGTTCCGCCTCGTTATTTCTTGGATACAACTGCGAGGTTCAGCCCTACCCAAAGGGAAATCGATGGTGTGTTTGGACTCCCTGTTGCTCTCCGTGTATGTGAGTGTGTTTATCTTGTTTAAGGAGTTGGTACATAATCAGTCTTAAAATTAACTGACTGCCTGTTGACTTGTCACCCTGTGAATGAAAACACATTGCTTGTAATTTGTTTGACATTATTCTGTCCTGTTGTCAGGCTTCTAATTACATTTGGAACATAACCCAGATGTCTGTCTGTCTCTTTCTGCCTCTTTTATTATTATTATTATTATTATTTATCTCTTTTATTGTAAAACATGGGAGGAAGTATTTCTTTGAAGTGATGGAAGTCTATCTGTTCCCGTCTTCTCAAGAGATGAGTTTGTGGTTGCGGGTTTATCTTTTAAAAGCCTGGCTCCTTGTGAAAGGTGTGAGTTTGGGCACCCAGAGCTGTTAGTCCTGCGTGACTTTGGATCTGACTTTCTGCATGCTTTAGGGGTACCGAAGCGTGTCTGCATCTGCGTTAAAATGTTTCTCTAGATACCGCCGTCTCAAAATGATTGCATTCCCCACCTTATTTATTTTTAAAGAAGAGATAAATTGCTTTTGCTTTTAGAAGATTAAAATATTAATGTATTTAAATATAACAATGAAAGACAGGCGAGGCAGGCGGGGTTGCCCTTTCAAAATGTGCACAAATGAGCAGCCTCTTATTGACTCCCCTGGATAAGCACGTAATGCTCCTTGCCAACATTGGCTTTTGATAATTAGCTACGGGAAAACCCAAGCTGCTCAACGTGAGGTTTTATTGCTCAGAAGCTATCCTATAACTCAGAAGCTTGTGGCTCTAGGAAAACTTAAGCACCAGAAGCACAGATTTCCAATAGCACCCTGGGTCACCAATGTACTCGGGGCTTGCTTCCCAAAAGCATTAAGCCACTTAAACGTCAAGAGGCTGCTGCTTCCCTAACGGGACTTCTGAACCCTTTGCCTCCGATCCCACTTAGAGAAAGCCCCAGACAAGCTCCCTTCCCGGTGTGGTGGGGCTTTTTTAGCTGATGTAAATTTCCAGGGCATGTGTGGAAACTGTTCTTAGGTATAAGAAGCTTGACTCTTGGTCCCTGATGACTTTTTCTTTTTTGGCATTGTTGGTTAGCAGCTTTCTTAGCTCCTACTTGTGAAAGATTACTGTTATATTTAAATGCTGTTACCTTTAGAGAAAATAGTCTGATCTGGCTGGCTCCAGCAGGGGACAGTTTTTTTTCTGTTCCGCAGAACGATTCTCAAGCGGAGTTTGAGGTAGGGGAGGAGGAAAATCATGGGAAGGGCTCAGTGGGTCGCCTTAGGAGAAGAAAAACTCCAACATAAGAATAAAAGAAATAGAGTGCGTTCAGTACAAGTCATATTTGTGAGGCTGGGTATAGAGACCGCCAATTACTATGCGGTCCCTGCCATTAAATGCAAATCCATCCCTCGTTTTCCCTCTGCATCCTGACCAACAGGATTTTAATAAGGGTGCCTAGCTCGAAGCAAGCTGTGCTTTGTGTTGCCTCTGATCTGCAGTGGTGCTTTCTGGTCTGCAGCTGTTGTTGCGTGGGGCTTGGGCAGGGGTTAGACCTGCTGCCTGCAGCGATGGGCTCCTGGATGTGTGGCGAATAGTCCTGTTCTGAATCCGGGGCGCAGCTGCAAGGGAACCCCCTGATAGGGACAGAAGCTAAACCCTGGGTTTTTGGGGTGGAAGAGGGGACAGAACTGATGGCAGCGCCCGCCCTGGCTGAAATGCTGCTGGGGTTTGTGCTGAGCAGCTCAGGGTGGAGGTCGGAGCTGGGAGAAGGGCTGGAGGGAAGGATATTGTCACTTGGAGTTCCTCTCTAATCCCTTCCTGCCTCTGCTGGCAGCTAAAACGGGAGGAAGGGCGTTTGTGTCTCTGGGCAGCCTGGCCCGAGCCCGGCTGCCTGCTCAGTCAAGGGTCTGCTGGCCCCAGCTGCCTCTGAAGATCTTGGCCTTTATAGGAGCTGACAAACAAGCATTAATTGATGACTCACCAGCCCAGTAATGTCAGAAATGCTAGTTGTATTCTGCTATTCCTGCGTGTTCAACCTGTAACTGCTTTCTGTGGGTTTTAGCCCGGAGAGAGGTTACCGCGCCCATGGAAAGCAGAGGATGGAAACCGAGAGCGTGCGCTCCTGGAAGAGAAGCGCCCGCAATGCGGTGAGATGCTCCAGGTGGATCGGTTCCCTTTGTGCAGCAGAAGGGAGCGGGGGATTGCTGAAGCCTTGCTGTGAGAAGCTGCTTTCAGCCTGAGCAGCTGGCAGAGCGGGGTTTCTGTAAAGGTGGAGGTGTGCTGGGCTTGGCTTGCTTTTTCTCCTGAAGCAGCACAAACCCTGCCTGTGCTCCCCACTGACGTTTGTAGTCACAACTTGAGTGAAGCTGGCAGCATGTGTGGTCACAGGTTTGGGGCTTAAAGTGACAAATTGGTTCTTGGACTGCGAGGGGAAAAAGTTCTTGAAATAGCAACGGAGCACGAAGGCGATACGGCAGTTACAGGGGGAAATCTTTACAGAAGAAAAAAGGTTAGTTTGCAATTGAGCTAATGAGGTAAGGAATTAAGAAGATACAACAGCAAAATAGAGTTGTCTTTGTATTATTTACTGTGTTCCATGAAGAGAAGTCCCCTTGGCTCATTAAGCCCCGAGCAGAGGCCGTGTCCAGCCCTGGCTGCGGGCTGGGGAACGCGGCAAGGAAGCGTTGAACCCTTGGCGCCACTGCCTGAGCACCCCGTGCCGTGCATCCTCCTCTGTGTTTACTTTGTTCTGGGCAATCTGTCTCCTGTGACAATACATTAAATATCTAAACTCTCTAGATCGTGCGTAGTTTTATTTGGTTTCGTTTGGTTTCTAGCTTGACTCTCCTCCTCCTGCTAGCCCCGGTAAGCTCGGCTCTTGCTCGTGTCGCGTATGTGGTACCCAGCCTCTCCTACCCTCTTCTTCTCCCGCTGTGACAAGAGCAGCTGTTTGATCATTTTCCTTAAGAATCTTACCTTTGCAACTGCAGCCTTCTGAAGGAAAAAAAAATACACCAAAGCCAAAAGAAATCCCCTAAACCTTTAAAAAAAAAACCAAACCAACGAGGCTTTGAAGAAACGTCGATTCCATTTAAATACATAACACACACGCTCGGGCTTTCTCTCGGTACCTGCTATCTAATTTCCCTTCTCTCAATAGCCCTGAATAACGCAGGGATCTTTTCTCTGTTTGAGCCTCGCTATTTATGAATAGAGCAAGTCTTATCTAGAGCCCTGTGAATGCTTACAAGTGCGAGGTGCGCTCAGATGAACAATGTGCATAAATAGGGAGTAGTTGAAGGACCGAGTCCTCGGAATAACAATTGCCAAGAGCTGACCCTGTTGAATACTTGATGCAGCAAAGGGCTTTCGTGCTTGCCACCTCTTAGGTTGCTGGCTCTGGCTGGGGTAAGGGGTAACCTGCAGGTTACGGGATTTGTCCCGCAGAACAGGGTTCAGCCGGGGCTGAACTCAAGGTGATCTCCTTCTCCTGAGTCCTGCTGTTCTTTCCAGGCTTTCAGTAGTGTAAAGAAATGGTGCTGAGGGCACCTGCAGTAGGCTGGTGATTTATTTTCCTCTATAATAGTGTTGCTGACGGAGTTATCCTCCTGCTGCCCTGCTTTCTCCTTTACATCAGGCTGATTTTTCGGGAGTAATCCTCGGTGCGCTCACCTACGAGAGGCTCGTAGGACTGGCTGCGGCTCTGACACGATCCTTTCTAATGCCTTTCCTCCTCTTACTGCAGCCCTCCTGTACATGTTTGCCGTACCAGATGTCAGCATCACCCTCGACATTCCTCTGTATCCCTGAGCTGTGGGGGAGAAGGCAGGAGAGCTCGTTAACCTGGGCAGGGCTCCTCTGGAAGGGGAGAGCTGCCTCCCAGGCCTCGGGATGCGAGAGGACCAGGCTGTGCCTGCACAACAAAACACCTCCTCCAAGCACTTCCCAGTCCTCCTCTAACCACTTCCCAATCCTTCAAGGGTCTTCCTGGCCCTACCTGCAGAAAATAACCCATTTATACCATCCTAGAAGCAGGGAGAAGAGGCTCTAGAGAGAGCCTGCTGAGGCCGGGCTGTTTCAAAATGGGTGCTGCTGATGCTGAGGCTCTCATTTTCTGCTGGGTGCCTGGAACTTCTGTTCACCTAAAAGATCTGATGCACTGCTTTCAGTGCAGGATAAGCACAGAAGTGCCCTTAGCTGCGTTTCCAGGAGGCAGCTAACACGCACACGCGTTATCTCTGTAACATTTCAGCGATGATAAGGCATCTGTAGCTCTTTCCGTGACACAGGTCAGTAAATCCAGCAGCAGCCCTTTGCCTCGACCGTGGCTGCCTCGCGGGGTTCTGTGGCGCTGCTTTTTGGCCCTGCTGCAGAAAGTGGCACGCAGCGGGCACAGCAGGATGTGGTGATGGTGAAATTAAACCCAAGTTCTTGCACTGCAGACTTGTTGGACTCCAGCTCCTCAGCTTCAGTCTTCCTTGGTCATCCCTGCGCTTGCCACCTGCTTCTCATCGGGGACGCAGGCCAAAACCTGTCACTGCTTTGTTTTGATGGAAGCATTTTGTGATGGAAGCCTT
Source organism: Heteronetta atricapilla (assembly GCA_011075105.1). Lineage (NCBI taxonomy): Eukaryota > Metazoa > Chordata > Aves > Anseriformes > Anatidae > Heteronetta > Heteronetta atricapilla. The sequence continues at coordinate 3,348,406 of CM021745.1, read as the reverse complement.
TTGTTCTCCGCGTTCACACCCCCTGCACGCTGTGTAGGTAACTTCCACCCTGTCCCTGGGGGAGGAGGGACGTGCTGCCAACGTGCACGGGGAGCACAGCACGGGGCCGGAGGGCTGCCAAGGGAGTTGAAGGCTGGTTGGGAGCAGCAGCAGCTCGACTTGGACACAGGCAATGTGTCGGTCGCACCACAATTAAGATATAAATCTCTGCAGGGTGTTTCAGGTACTGCCACAAGCAGTACAGCTTCGTTGTTAATGCTGACCTTTTCCCTGCCCGACGGGCCGTCCGTCTGCGGCACCCCCTGGAAAGGTACAAGAGAAGCTTATCCTGGCACCTGTTGCCAGAAATGGCCCCTTTTCCCCCTGCTGTAGGCTGCCTCTTGTGATGTTTTCCAAATGGCAACCCTAAGTATGCAAAGATGCGTGTGTTTCTGTGAGCACAGCTGCTGCTCTTGACCCATCTGCCAGCAATTCTGCTCTTCAGACACAGCTTGCTTCCTCCTGGTGTCTGTCTCCCTCTTCCATTGGAAACAAACATTTTAACACAGCTTTGCTTGATGCAAAAGAACAACGAACTCTCCTTTTAAGGGCGTTTCAGAGCACGAGTGTGTCCCAGGACGGGCTGAATCCCCTGTCAAATGGGTGTTTTGGTTTGGACTACTGTACAAAGTAGCTGTCGCAGTGGGAAATTTCATCTTCCACTGCATAGAAATTCCTTGAGCAAGCGTGTCTGGGCCGTGCCTAACCCAGTTAATGTAGGATGAGGCTTATTCCATTCTCCGTCCTCCCTGCCCCAACAAAACCCGTGTCCCTGCTTCAGCTTTCATGGGAGATGAGCGTTGCACCTTTCTCTGCAGCACAGCTGGTGCTGGTACAGGCGAAAGACCAGCAACTCATTCCATTACTTAAAAGAAAGGGGGTGTGTGGGAGAAAAAAAAACACACGCACACAACCCACAGACCACGAACTTGGGTGCAGACTGCTTTTCCAACACCTGCCTCTCACCTCTGCTCGACGGGGCACGTAACTGAATTAGGGAGGGCCTGGATCACGCAGTCAGGTGTCTTCCCACATCACGAGCTTCTTGCTGCCAAGGACGTGCTCATGAGACGTCCTCTAATTCGGTTAGAAGTGCTCTTCCAGGAACTGTTATCATTACAGGCTTTGAGATTCTGGAAACTGAGTGGATGCAGCCGTACAGGGTAGTCAGCCCTTCCCCGCGTGCTAAAAACGTCTCTGGAGCGAGCTGCGGCCTTGTCCTGGTCCGGCTGCTGCTCTGGTGGCTGGGGACAGCGAGCCGTGCGCGGCTTCCCCTTCCTCCTCCCCTTCTTATTCCTCTTCCCCTGGCCAGAAGCTGGAGCAGAGCGAGCTGCCTCCGTCCTGCTGCACCTCTCTCCTCTTCGCCTTGCTGGTGAGCTGACTGCAGCTGCTCCAGCGAGCCAGCCGGGCACCGTGGGGGCTTCTCATCCCGGCGGTTCCGTCTCTGATGTGCATAGGTCCTGCCGGACGGATGAAGATCGAGTGTTGCTGTGCCTGGATTTTAACAAAGCGAGCGCCTGATCGTGGCTAACGGGACCGTGCCTTGATGGGAACAGGGAGAGACATGGGAGGAAAATCAGCAGCCCCCGGTTGGGCTCTCTCACTTAGCACCTCTTAACTCCGCCACGAGCTTTGTCTTGCGGGCTGTACAATCTGCTTAGCCACCTCTGCCATTCAGTGTGTGCTTTTCTTTTTTAAATAGAGGAGCGAGTGTGAAAGAGGAGCGACAACAGCTTCCTCAGCTCGAGGAGCAGCGCGGGAGGCGAGCGGCGGCTCCGGGGCAGCGGCTGTCGTGGCTGTGAAAGAGCTTCCTCAGCGCCCGCTGCCTGCGGGATGAAGCTGCATCTGCTGCTGCTGTGCCCAGAAAATCTCTGGGCCTCTTTATCGTAATCGGGTTTGGGCATTCAGACCAATTTTGATGGTTATGGAGGTTCAAAAAATCCCAGAGATCTTCCTAAGCTAATTTGGTAACTGTTTGTGGCTTTTGTTGTTCCTCTTTGTTGTGAGGACAGAACCGGTTCGTACTGATGAGTGCTGCATGGAAATTATATTATTAGTAATTACTGGTAATTTCTTGTCTGGAAGCTTCAGGTTTGTGGGAGCACTTAAATCCATTTGCTTCTGTATTCCCTCTGGCTTTGCTGTAATGTCTCTCGGCACCGTGTACCTCAAGACACTTCAGCAGTTCCCTTTTCTCCATGGCAACTTACCGTGGCGGTTCCTGTAACGCCGCTTTTCCCTTTTTGTGCCTCAAAGTGGCTTTTCAGCCCGGTGTGTCCCCGAACTGGGCAGGCTCCTGGGCCCGAGGGAGCAGCACCAGCCCCCGGCTGGGGCCACGTCATGGGGGGAGCACGGAGGGACCAGGGCAGCATCCCCAGGAGCATCACATTTTCTCCTCCCCCCTAAATAAATTGTCATTTTTATTTTTTTTTAAAGCACGGTGTGGTAATGTAATGGGTTCTGTCAGCTGGCAAAGCTAAGGATTAGTCACAGCGGCTTGTTTGCTTTCCTTCTAGAGAAGCTGGCATAAAGGTAAAAAGGAAAAAAGCATGCCGTTACGCAAAAATCCCTGGAAAAAGGCAACCCGAAAAAGCCAACTTTTCAAAGAGAAATGGGGTGTTGCTGCATTTGCTCTGCACACAAGCATCACCTGGCTGTTCTGTCTCGAATCCCTGTTTTAGGTTTAAATTAGGGGTACTTCTCATTTTTTGAACTGGGTGTGGAAGGTAGCCTCACCTGGCACAGCCAAGTAAATGGAAATAAATGGGATTGCGGCTCGCTTGTTAACTAAGAGTTAGGTTTTTCCCAATATTGAATATTGAGTCCTTTCTTCAAAGAGCATCTTTAAAACCAGAACCACCTTTACCATCAAACGAGAACCACCTTTACCACCTGCTCAGACTGCCATTGAGAGGTGGCCTCCCCACAACCCATGCCCTGGGGCTTGCTTTGGTTCCTGGCACCCCAATTCCTTCTCACCGTGCCTCCGTCTCCTCCCCTTCCATCTGGCCCAGCCTGGCCCACGTTAGCCTCAGCCTGGAGGAGTCGGACCGAGGGAACCATGGCCGGGGGTGAGAGAAGGGATTGGGACGAGGGCAGGTGAGGAGGGTGGCCACGACCCCGCAGCAGCTCCAAGGAGATGGGCTGCAACCCCCCGAGAGCACCCAGCGAGTGCGTCCTGGGCTGTGCGGGGTGAGGCAGCTCCTGGGGCTGCTCCGGGCATGTGTGAAACCAGCAGCCAGAAAACCAGTGGCTCTTTTTGCCCTTTTTTTTGGGGGTTTGGGGATTATTTTTGGCATTTCATGCGGTGCTGAATAGAGCTGGAGTAAGTTCATCTACGTTCCGGACCCGTTAGTTTTTATTTAAGGTGAAATTGTCATAACTAGTTATTCCCAACAAATAAATTTTGAATTTCTTCCTGGTGTGAGATAACGAAGTGGGGGCTTTGTGGTCCAAGCCTTGGCTCCTCGGGCCAGGTAATGAGGCGGCAGCAACTCGGGTAGCACGTGTCAGCATCCTTCAGTGCCTTTTGCTTGGGAAAACAGCTGAAGGTGAAGGATAAACGGCTCGTTCTGAAGCAGCAGGCTCGTGGTCCGGGTTGGCTTTCTGTCTGTAGCTTTGAGTTCTGCTTTTATTGGCCGAAGAGCCGCTTACGCTCTGCTCTGTGAACTCAGCCTCCGCGCCTGTCAGTGCCTCTGTGCTGGGAGAGGGAGGAACGCGTTGGTCTGCGTGGTGGCAGCGCCTGCCTGCTATCGGAGGCTCCGACTCCGCGGTGCGTAAAACCTTCACGTGCCGGCACATCGGCAGAGGGACGCGAAGCTTTCTCCCGGTCCGGAGGAGCGATGGGCTTGTGAAGTGTCAGCTTCTCGCTGCTTGCTCCGTGCAAGCACCGCAGACGATTCCTTTCTTTCCGAATTGTTTTCCCCCCACTGCCCCCCCGCCTTTGCAAGCGATATTTAACAGCACATGGAAAAAGTGACTGACCCCTAAAGGTCAGCTCGGAGTTTACCGTTGTGCTCTTATTGCCCCGCTCGTCAGAGAACACAACGCGTTTGCTCTGTCTCCTGCCCAGATTTGCTTTTTCGTGTATACCTGATTTCTTTTCTTCCACGTGCAAATTTTAAGCAGGATTTCGGTAAAATACGGTGGCAGTAAAGCTGTTCGCAGAATGTAATGCACTGTATTTTACAGCTTCTGCTGATCTTTTCTTAGTTTCTTGCTAATGTTGATGATATTGATTGGAGCCTGGGATTTTTACGCAGCTGAAAGGCGAGGTTGGGCCATTACACGGAGCTTTTTATAAAGACCCTCATACAATAATAAACATATACAGGCAGCAGTTACCAGAACTCAGAATTAAATAGCCGTAAAGCCTCTAACAAGATAAACCATTTAATATATTGACTTGTTTAGTGTCTTCAGCTCTGCTTTTGATGAAGTGGCAGCTCGAGTGTATCTTTAGAAACTAATTCCAGAGAAAAACGCGTCCTTTGGGCTGAAGTATTTCTCAAGACCCAAAAAGCAGCCCCGTTTTTTTTTTTTCCCCAGGCAGAAAGTCATGTGCTGTCTGTGAAGGATGCTAGCAGGGAAGCTTCGGCTTGCCAAAGGGAAGAACGGGGGCAATTGAATCACAGCAGCACAGCCCCGATAGGACAGCGAGGCGCACACGTCGCACGCGTGCTCGTGCAGCTCCCCGTTCGATGCCTGCCGTGGTTCGTAGACTCGAACGAGCTGAGCGGAGAGAACGGCGAAGCCTCGGTGGCGTGCGGGTCGCACATGAGCCGAGACGCCTGTGCTCAGAGCCAGCGACGTGCCTTGGAGGTGCAGCTCTCTGCCCGGTGCCACGGTAAGCGACTCGGTTTTTATTGCACGCCGAGGGTGTTTGTCGCGGGGATTTCTGTGCCGTCCCGCCGACAGCGACGCGAGAACCTTGTTGTTCTTTGAGCTAACGAGCCCGAACCAAACGTCCCTGACCTCTTGGGAAATGCTCGCCTGCAGATTTGCTTTCGAACCTCGCGGAGTTCGGCGTGGCTTTTCCCTCTGGCTTCTGCCGAAAGGTGCTGGGGCGTGCGGTCGGTCGAGCTGAGCACCAGGCAAGCTGGGGATGTTTTTCCTCTGCCTGGAAAGGGTCGGGGACGCAGCAGGCATCTCACCGAGTGATTCCGTTTGGAACAAACAGCCTCCTTCCCTGCGTGTTTGCGTCGCTCCCAGTAGAGCCGGCTCGCTTCTGCCAAGCACTGGAATGTGACTGGTTTCCAGAACAAGAGCAGAGCATCCTGAATTATTTAAAAGCCATCGCTTTCTGGACTGATTTTTTTTTTCCTTGATGTCACGTAACACTTCTCTGGAGTAGGCAAGTGTGTAATGGAACATACTTAAGCTATTTTCTGCTGGGAGTGGCTTATTAGTTTGCAGCTGAAAACGTGTGCACCTGGTAGCAATGTTATTTCTTAATTTTATTTTATTCCTGCTCTCAGCAGGGAGGTTGTTTGACCAAAAGAATTGCTTCCATTACACTTTCCCCAGTACCTATTTGCGTAATCAATCCCACATTTATTCTGGAAGACTTTACCCAATCCTTGGAAAAAGTTAAGGAAGTTCCTTTACGTTTGGTGACACGTTAACAGCAAAAATACCCCTGCAGATACCGGGGAGTGCTGCTTGGGATGCTCAGCAAGTTTCTCCTCTGAAATCTCCCCACGGGGTACCCGCGGTTATTCCCATCAGACGGCGGGAGGGACCAGAACCTGGAGGAAATTAACGGGGCGCTGAACAAAGTGTGGCACTGCTCTCACTAACTAAAATCGTGAAAACCACAACTCCTTCGGCTTTGATCTGATGCTGTTTTAAAAGCCAAATGTTCTCCTCTTCTGCCGCATTGTGCTCCGGGTGGTCAGCCTCTACATCAGGGACGTGTCGTGGTGCCAGGTGGCTCCCACCAAGTTTTGTTGGCATCGGTGTGATGCTCTTGCCTCTGAGTGCCCGCTCTGCTGGAGAGCCGGGGGGGACCTCGCACGGGTGCGTTTCTCCCTCCAGAATTACTTCACCAAGTGTTTTTCTCTTGTCAGCTCTTTGAGGCTTTTCTCTTTCCCACTGTGGTTTCTATGGAAATGTCATGGGTTTGGGTGGTGTGTAGTAACCCTCCTGACTGCAGCACAGTCACTCTCTGAATTGCTTAGTTTGTGCTAAATTTGTGCCTGAATCACGCTTCGGGAAGGGGGCAGAGGGTGTGGGACATCAGCGTTCGGAGTGCCTAAGGTCACAGGAACTGGGGGTGCTGCTTATGGGCTGCAGTCCAGACCTGACACCTCCTCCATCCCGCCGAGTTGAGAAGGGTAAGCCAAAAAGCAGCTCGGGGATGGTCGCTGTGCTCCGCAGCCCCGATGCTGATGCCTGCTACGGAGGGCACTGCTGTGCTGAGGAGACGAAGAGGAGAGGGACCCGCGTGGCTGACCCCGAGCAGCGCGTTTCTGTCGAGGGAAAGGTTTGTCTCAGCCACCTTTTGCAGAACTGCTACGTGCCAAAACATCTAAGGGGGCTGAGGGAGAGTTCTTAGCTCTCTGCACGAAGCTAAACTCATTTAAAAATAAAAACTGATGGCATTTCTTCCCGATACCCCTAGTTTGAATCCCAGCAGTCCCTTTAAGAGCATTTCTCAGCACTGAGAGCAGCGAGCTGGGCAGCGGGGGTATTTGAGCTCTGCCTGCAGGAACAGGGGTGTGTTACAGGGGAAAAACGAAGCACCTTGTGTTCCAGCAAAGCAGCGACTTCCTGTTCGCAAAAAAAAAAATAACGCACGTGGTATCCTCTAGCTGATGGTCCCGTGTCGAGCGAGGCTTTTCACCGCCTTCCAGCTGAAGAGCCACAAGCGCCCTGCTCGCTGCTGCTGTAACTGTGAGCCCTCGTCCCCTGTGCCCCCACGGGGAGCTGCTTGCAAGGAGTGGGGGTGGCAGAGCACCCAGGTGTCTCCAGCTGCCGGGACTGAGCTCTGAAGGTATGCATACGCAGTCGGTTAATTAACCCCTTTCACTTTGAGTAAGAGGATAAGTGGTAATTAGCGCTGGTCCGTGGGTACCTCAGAGCCTGAATAAGCAGCCCAGGTGGGATTTCGGAGCCGTGCTGTTGGTGCAACTGCTGTGCTGTGCTGCTCGCTCTGTTCCTTTGCGTTGGACCTTCCAAACCTCTGCTCACTGGCTTTCTCCCGGGGTGTCCTCAGGCTGGCAGCACGTCTGAAGCGAGCTGTGTTGAGCCACTGGGGAGGGAAGGTGCTGGAGAGGCACAGCAAACCGTCCCTCCTGCCCGTGCAACCTCCCCTCGTGCAGCACCGAAGCACGTTGCTTTGGGTGAGGAGTGGAAGGTTTTCCCCCGGGGGGTTTCTGTCTCCGCTCGCAGGGATGCTCTTTGAAGGCATCGCAGGAGGTGTGGATAAAACGAGAGGCTTTAATGCACGCTTTTACCGCGTCCTTCTAGCAAAGAGTTTCCTTCAGTAGATGTGACAGGCTGACCCGGGCTTCCAGCAGGGCTGAAGGAATTTGTCTCTGAGTCCCAGAGGAGCTCAGCACTGGGAAGCGTTCGGGAGGCTGACGCTGCTCGGTTGTTTGGCAAATCTCCGAGGTGATTGCCAGGGGGAGGAATCTGAGAAAATGGTCTCCTTCTCCTTTAGATACGGTCAGCGTGTGAGTGTTTGGCTGATCTGATTATCACAGTTTACCTGGAATGATAGCTAGCATCAGCTGTGGGCTGGTTTTTGGGCCCTGTTGTGCTGCAGGAGTGCATGACCTTATTCTGAAAGCATAAAAATTCTTGCAGGAGCAAACACCTTAAAGAGGAAAACGCAGCTTTCTCCGCTTCTCCCCGTGTCAGGCCTTGCAAATCCAGTCGTTAATCTGTAACACAGCGCGGCTAGAATCCCGGCTTGTCAACATGAAACTGGAAAATATTTTCAGCTCAAAATAAACTCTGCAAGAATAGTTTCCATGTTATCCCCTCTTCAGAGGAAAGCTACTGGACTTTAGTCCTAAATAAAGATTCTGGCCAACTTTGGCGCTTTGAGAAGCGGAGGTGCTTGTCCTAAACTCGACTGCTGCCTTCACGAGCCTGCTCGTATGGGGTGCTCAAACCTTTGACCATTGTCACTGAACCCGAGGGGGTCTGTGCTGGTGGTCAGGTAGCACTGGCCTGGGGGGGAGCACGCAGATTTGGGGACGGCCCTGGGGCTGGGGAGGGGTTTTGGCCTTGGCTGTGGCCAGGGAGCAGCGCAGATGGAAGAAACGCGGGAATAACATCCCACCCCGTTGTCTCTTTGCACACTCTTGCTTCTTGCCCTCTGACAACACAAGTTGATGGAACAAATCTCGCATCGGCTTCTCAGTGTTGCTGGTGCCTTCAGTCCTTTTAAGTGAGCAGTTTGGGTTGTGTAAAACGTGCGAGGGAAGGATTCCCAAAAGGTGCACGACGAGCCGTCGGTTGGCGAGTCATTTTCAAAGCTTGCCCGTGTGCTTTCCGCCTTCTTAGTCCTCCTGGAAAGAAAAAAAAAACGCATTAACCCGTGCCCGAGAAGGCAGCGATTTGTTTGATTTTGGCCCAGTCAGAGCCATTTATCTGGTAAGTTGGAGATGCTTCCAGTGCTTTACTCAGCAGTAAATCGCCCTCAGAGCGGCCGTCTGAGCGCTGCGTGCTCCTGCTCTGTGCCGCCAGCGCTGTCGGGACCGTGCTGCTGAGCACACAGAAGGTGTCGGACCGGCCCCTGCCATCCTCTTCTAGCTTCAGTGCTCAGCTGGGACTGACGGCGTTCCTCGTCTGCGAGGCCTGCTTAGAAGTAGCAATTCTGGTTAGGTTGGAGCTTGGAAGTTTTCTCTCTCACTAGCTAATTATGGCTATTATGCTCTATTGTCGTTATTGTCACTCAAAGTGTTTTTGAAAATTAAGGGTGAAAAGTGACTGCATAACAAAAAAACTCATCAGCGAGGCTCCCTGAGCCTATTGTGAGTCACCCTTGCTGATTTCAGCGACAAAAATAAGTTTTCTTTCCTAGCCGTAGACTCCTGCGAGCGCTGCCAACCCTCAGCGCAGGAGCACGGGCCCGAGTTTGCTCTGGCTTGTGCTTCAGGCTGTCACCAGCACGCCTCCAGCCCGGACTAAGATATTAAGCTTTTTACAAGCTTTTGGAGGTTTTTGATCTTTATCAGTTTATTAAAAACGCCGAGGCTGTCTGGTGCTGTCCTGAGGAAGGAGGGGGAGCTGCTCTTTGGCAAAAGCTCATGCTTTAGTGGGAGAGCAGAGGATCAGAGGGTTCTAGCTGATGCTGTCTTAATGTTTTTCTGCTTTCTTCTGTGATCTTGCCTCTGTATAATTACACTGAAGTTGTGGTGAATGAGTGGAAGACATCAGAGGGGCATATAGCCTATGGTCTCCAGCACTTATCTTCAGGGGAAGAGCAGCGAGGAGGGTGGTTAGGACCTCGTGCTGTGTGCTTCTTGAGGTCAGCAACTTCAAACTACCCTTTTCTGCTCCTTCCTGCCACTGTTTTTTTTTTTCCTCCTTGCTTTGTTTTTGCAAGGAATTGCCTCCCACATAGGTCAGAGACGTGGGCCAGCTTCTCAGCCACAAGGTGCCACGGCTGCGCAGACCCCGCTGGAGAGGTCGGTCTGGGCAAACCTGGAAGCAAGAAAACCTGCCCTCAGCTCCAAAGTTCTTCAGTTCACAGATACCGAGGCTGGGATCCCCTTTCCTTCCAGCTGGCATGCGGTCCCTCGGATGGCATCCCTGCTCCTGGTAGGAGAGGGAGCTTTGTCACGTTATGCTGAGTTGTGACGCTGCCTCCAGCAGGCTGGGGTTTGGGAAAAGCTTCCTCTATGGGCAGGGAGAACACGAGTAACTGCTGGGGTGAGTTATCGTACTGCACCCAGACACCCTGCCCGATGTGGAGCTGGTGATTGGTGATTTTCCTCTCTTTTTTTTTTTTTTCCCTGATCTCCCTCCAGCATTTCTTGGTGGCTTGGTGCCCTGCCTGCACCTGGGGGTGTGTTGCGAAGGTCCCTGTTGGGTGCAGCTGAATTCCAGAACACGAAAACAAATATTCACTGGGCTGAGGAGAGGAGGAGGAGGACAACCGTGTTAGTAAATCACACAGATGAAGCCATAAGTCAGTCTGAGATGAGCTCGGCTTGTCTCAATTGCATGACATAAAACGAGAAACATCTATTGCACACCCGAGCAACTGAGATGATCTTTTAGAAATGCTGTGGATTTAGGAAAAAAAAATAAAATTGTTAGCAGGGTGTCACTAAAAGTATGGATCATTAGTGCTGCCGCTGCTTATGCTTTGCTTTTCCTTCTGGTAATTAGCAGGGCTGGTATTTTTAGGATAGCTTTGCAGCTTGTCTATTTTCTGCCAAGTTGGCTAAAAATGTTGGTCTCACGTAACACGAGAAATATTCTCTTGGAAACCGATGCTGTATATATCCTGAACTTCCCCTTCTGCTGATGTCTGGATCCGTTCCTTAGAACTACAACAGCAGGAGCTGGGGGAAAGGTGTCCCTTGTATTGAAGCCTGCGCGTATGGCTGGTACAGCCTCAAACACAGCTGAATGGTTTCTGCAGATAAAGCCGATAGACCAGAATGTTTTTGTTTGCTCTAGCTTTTGGGCGGTATTAGCCTTAGTTGTAACCTCTTTCAGTTTCTGTTATCTGTTGTAGGGTCTTCCTGGAGCTCTGATCCTGCGATGAAATCCGTGCAGACGGATTCTTTCTGCGCTGAGGTCTTAGGTCTCAATAATGCTCCCAGCCACCGCGCCGTACTCTTCTTGTGCGGTGCCTTCCCCGACAGAGCCCAGTTCTCCCCGCTGGCGTCACGGTGTGTGGGGGCTTTCTGTTGCTGTTATTTATTTTAGGGTTGCCCTGGCAGGAGCTTTTCTCTGCTAATGTGTCTCCTGCCTGTGTTCATGGTACGTCTAGGGATACGTTTCCCCGAAAGGTGCTGATGGAGGGTGCTGGTGCCGGACCGCAGGGCTGTGGCTGCTGTCCTGCCTGAGCTCTGACTGCTAGGAGTTACCCCGCTGCCAGCCCGCCCTGCTGTGAGGTCTGTGGAGCATCGGTGGTGGTTAAAACAACCACCCAGAACAACACATCCACCTCTTTTATATAGGTGAAGAACATCCTTAATCTGAAAATTCAAGGTAATGGCAACTGAAAGTTCTGGTAAAAGCAGAAATTGCTTTATGTCCCCTTTTCAACTATACCCTCCAGTTCCAGACGGGCTGTGCAGTGTTACTGGGCAGTTCCTCGGGTGGAAAAGGTGTTGGGAAAAGGCAGCCCTAGTCTCCTCTTTCAGGTGAGCTCCAGCTTCTGGACATGCCTTTGCCTTGTGGGCTGTGTGAGAGGACCCAGGGGTTTCCTACCAGGCTCTTGCTCCAACTGCTTGTATGTGGTATTGCAGTTGGAGTTGCTGGGAACGTGACATCCAAAATCCAATCCAGAACTTGTGAAAAACAAAGGAAGTGTTTGTCTTACGGGTTTCTGGACTTTGCTGTCATTCAGGATTTTAGCTTACTGATACCAGCAAAATAAAAGCAAATCTGTGGGAAAGCAGAAATTGAACTTTTAGGCTAATGAGGCTGTATTGTGTTTGACAAATGGGTAGCTAATCTGCTGGAAAAAGGGGAGGGTTGACTTTTAATGAGAAGTTATTAGACGCTGAATAGCTGTTAAATTGCAGTATTAGTAAAATGGACAGTCATCTCTAGCTTGTCTCCGTATTCTATTAATTGAGAGCCCATTTCATCCATTCTTTTAAAAATTAATTATCATTGTGGAAAACACTTCTTTGACTGTAGCAACCTGATTCAGATTAAATTGGGGTTATGTCATGACTGCTTCCTTTATGGACTTTAGCTGCAATTTATGGACTCTGTTGATAATACCGACTTCATGTATAAGAGCTTAAGACTTCTAAGAACAAGACTAATGAGCTGACATTTTTGTCATAGCGTTTTGAATTGGCAGCAAATAGAAATGAGATGAGAAAACAGTCTGGTGCCTGGAGTGAGAGCACGGCTCTGATTTTCAGTTCAGCTACTTATTTCTGGTCAGACGGTGAGACAGCACTTGCAGTGTGTTTTGGTCTAAACTGCCAAACTTAACCGTCCCTCGGACACTTGCATTACCGGTAACATGTAGGTCACTGTTACTGCTCAGGATAATCGTCCTCTCTTCTCTTTCCCCTTTGCTTTGTGCCGTGTTGTGACCAAAGTTGTCATCTTCAAGCCCTTTGGCTCCTCTCCTAGATCCCATCACGTTCACAGCGATCGAGGAAGGTGGGCAGCGGAGGCAGGTAGCAGAACCGCAGCGAAGCAAAGCGGCCGCTGCTGGAGGTGGGCAGTGCCTCCTCCTGGGGCCAGGCGGGTCTGGTGCTGCCTGTTAGGGGCCAGCACAACTGCGCTCCTGATGTCGCCGTCTAAGAAAGTCCAGATTTGGAATCAGGTCACTGTTTACAAAGCAGATTTATGTCAGATATAAATACAGCTGTAATGCCCTTTAATGAAGGGCATGTGAGGCTCTCGCAAAAGCCGTGCAGCGCTCCTGCTATCTGACAGCTGACACACGACGCCGAAACAGTGAGGATGAGAAATTCTCAAGGCGTAAAACAATGGGCCAGACTGGAGCAAGAATTGTACAGCCAAGACTGGAAACTGCACCAGTCAGATGAGACAACCTGGTGAGTGTGCCTGCCCTGACGGGGCCGGGTGGGGTTTCAGGAGAGAGGAGCTGTGCACGAGGCAGTCGAGGCCTTCAGAGCTGTCCCTGAAATCTGAACTGATGGGATTTGACACTTTCTGCTCTGTGCTCTGCCTCCTCAGCTGTTGTCAGGTTGGAGCAAGGTTTTCATCCCATGATACATCTAATGAAAAGGAAAATGTTGTGCCATAAACCTCGTGGACTTCTTTTTTTCTGGACTTGTTTTTGTAATGCTTTCTTATAAAGGACACTTAAAAAAAAGGACATTCCAGACACAATTTGGATATTTGATGGGGAACAGAGGAGAAGACTTTATTTGAATTGGCCTTGCAAGTCAGGAAACAGATTTTTAGTTTTGGTCCTCATTAAGTAGCTTTCCTCTGTCCCATGGGCACAGAATGACCCTTTGTTGTAGGGCACCATGATTGACTTGTGAGGTTTAATTTTTGGTCAGAGAAGACAATTGAAATCAAGTTTAATTTGAGGAATTAAACCACACAGAATTCCACACAAGTCCTCAAGGAACATGAAAATCTGCCCTTGGGAAGACTCTCTGCTCGTATTGTTGTACTGAAACCACAATATGTGGTCTTGGGCAGTTGAATGCTCTGTTACATCCAGAAATTCTCCTTAGAAAATAGCATTGTTTCCATGAGAGGAGCCTGAGTAAACTCAGACCTTGGAGTGTTGAAACTCAGGAGAATGGGGAGAGGCTATGGGGAGGAGTTCTTCAGCTGAACGAGACAGAATAAAAGTCTAAAAGCAGGAGGCAGGAATCGCTTCAGAGTTCTGTCATGTGGATTTGATGACTGAAAAGTTAGCTTCTGTGATTCCCAAGATGTTAGCGTCCCTGTTGGCTTCAGAGCAGAACTTAATTATGTCTGATAACATTATCCACAGCAAGGATTATTTGCATAAGTTTCTGTGAGGATGCTGCTTGAAGTGAGGGTTTAACCATCCTCTCATTCTGGCTGGTTTCATTCCTTGACATTTGTAGAAACTCTGAGGATATTCATAGCCCTTGTAGGAGAGGGAGGGATGCAGTTGTGGCCGTGCTTGTCCTGAGGGCCATGAAGCCACAGGCTGTGGCAGGCTGCATTCAAGTGACTGAGTCAAGCTCATGGGTTGTGCTTGTTACCTGCTTTTTATCTTTCTAAAAAGAAAAGTTTTTGAGGCTTCCAGGCACTTCCTTGCGGCCGCTGGGCTTTAGTCTTTACTTCAGTCTTGCAGAATTATGCCAGTTATCAGCAAAACTTGATTTATTTGAGCTCTCTGACTTCCCCTTTTATTTAAAAGGGAAAAAAAAAAAAAAGGAAGTTTTTACAGAACCCAGAAACTCCTGAATTGGCTCTCACTATTTTTCTTATGAATGTTGGGCCAGATCACTTCTCTCTGTAGCTCCCGATAGATGCGGGATAATGATACTTGCCCTAGCTCCTAGCTGAGGGATAATGATACTTGCTCCTAGCTTTTTTTCTAGCTAGAATTTACCTTCATACCTCCATTTGTCTCTATAGTAGTGCTCAGTGTCTTTGGCTTGTAGTGAATTCCCTGCTTTTTGCCCCTCTTGCAATTTCCCTCCACTCCAGAGCAGCAGCAGAAAACCCTCTGGGCAGCTCCCAGCCAGGGGGAGTTCAGCCCACGGGTGTCCGGACTGGCTGGAGGTGCTCATGTTCCTTCCACAGTGCCATTTTCTTTCCCTGGTATATTGGATTTTGTTTCACAACGAGTCTGCAGAATGACAGGAATAGTAATTGAATTGCATGTCGAGAAATCCAAACAAGCGCAAGGCTGTATAGCCAGCCCCGAGTTTAATCAGAGGAGAGTTTATAAGTATTCTGGTAGAAACACGCTGTACTTTGTGCTCAGAAAAGCTCATGCAGAAGTTAAATATACAAAGGTGCAGCTGGCTTCCCTCCTGGGAGGGGACAATGTCACTCGGCGGTGTAATCAGCCTCCGCTGGTCCAATTCTGTCTCAGCACCTGGGGTGTTTTATTATGATCGGCTTTCCTGCAGGTGTCCTCTGCCTTGAGGTCTGTGAAGGTTTCTCTGTGTTGTAGGGAACCAGAAGATGGATGGCTGTGGCGGTGGAGAAATAGCAGGGCTGTTGAGAAGGTGGTCAGAGAAAAAGGGGTGATTAAAAAAGCAAAACATAGCAAGTAGGTGAAGGCAAATGTGATTTTTTTTGTTGTCGTTGTTTGTTTTAAACTAGCACTTTACATGCTTTGCAGGTATCTCTTGTGGGTGCTTTTTAATTTTCATCCCCAAGGTTTGCTTGCATGGAAGGTGTAGCTGTTATTTGGCTTTTATTTGCCCTTCCGTACAGCAGCTTTTTGTCATTTTTTGTCATCTTGTCTACCCAGCTGTATCTGACTGCAAAGAACATGTTCAATTTGCCTCCTGCATTGTGTCTGCAAAAGTGTCCACTTTCATTTCTTTGCCATGAAAGCTTGGTTATTTAAAAGAAAAAAAAGAAGGCACCAATAAATAGTTTTTTTTTTTTTTTTTTTTTTTTTTTTTTTTTTTTTC